>OY776294.1:15061114-15316450 GCA_963675345.1 Trididemnum clinides
AATTCATGGTTAGTTTAGATAATACAATTTACTTGCTCCTTAGGACCTACGTGGTCTAGTGTTTGAGCTGGCTAATATCCATTTACACTTGTATTGCTCACACACAACCACTGGGTTCAAAAACATGCTTGTTATTTTCAATAAGGCTTTGCAAAATCCTTACTTTCTCACACTTCTCGCAAAAAACGTCCCGTGACCACCACGACTGTCACGACTCAATTCTCGAGGAGAAGCTTTGTCAAGTCTTTTCCAATCTTCTCTTCTCACCAGGTACAGCAGAAATTATTAGAAAAATTATATTGATAAAGCAATTTAAAATCTACTCAAATAAAGGCTGTTTAGAAAAAATGTTGAGAGTTGCGGCTGCCTAATCAGTCCTAATATTGACCATACATCTCATCACAGTTCCACGCAGAGAGGCAAGATTTAGAATAGGCGAGTGAAGTGAAAATTGCAAAAATAAAATGTATCTAAATTAAACGCATCGTAGCAACCCTCAAACCACTTTCACTTTTCAACAGTTGACATCGTTTATGTATAATATTAGCCACTGATAACTTTATAACACATTACTGTAAACTCATCAAAAAAAAGGTAGAATTTCACAACATAAAGACAGCAAGCATTTTAAGGCAGATCTAACAATGAAATGATAATTTTGTGATACAAAGATTGTCTATAGTGCACAGTGACGGATTAAGCACTTTATGAGCCTGGGGCTCTATGATCAGAGGCTTATTTTTCATTCTCTTCGTTGTACTAAAAACTGACCTTAATTGAAACCAAAAACAAACACATAAAAAAAGTATTTACTTAGTGTGCACACTTTCGAATGACACGTTTTCTGGATTTAGAAAATGCAAAGCTCTTGTTAATGTCCTTTTGTTTGTTTGTTTGTTTGTGTACCCCTCCTCTTCCTCGGGATGGAGGTACGGCATGAATTCATGCCGTCAACCTAATTGAAATTAGGCTAGGGGAAAGATGGCAGCCCATTTCGAACCAGTCTTGAGTGACTGGTAGTCCCACCACCAACAAGGCGGACTGCCACTGGTGGGTACCCAAGAGTCGTCTGACATGCTGGGTTAGCAACTTCACAATTGTAATCTGGTGAAGTACGGGAGGGCCACCTGTCTACCATATAAAGGTGGAAGCGTCCCGTTAAGTGTCTTGCCCAAGGACACAACAAGCAAGCTTGACGGCTTGTTCTCCACACTATCCCTTTTATATGCTGAGCGCCAAGCAGGAAAGCTGTGGATACCATTTTTTTAAAGTCTTTTGGTATGACTCGACTTAGGGAATGAACCCCAGGTCTACCGACTACGAGGCGGACGCTCTAACCACTACACCATCGCGCCGGTTGTTAATGTCCTCGGTGTCCATTTTTTCCAAAAGTTCGTTTTCAATGCAGAGTCGAGCTAAGGAATTCAATCTTTTCTGGCCCATAGACGAACGCAGCTGATTCTTTACTCTTTTTAGAACTGAAAATGAGCGCTCGCCCGAGCAATTAGAAATCATCATACAAAGGTACAGCCTGAAAACTACAGATACGTTAGGAAATGAATACATGAATTTATTTTCATTTATGAACCTAAAAATCTGAATTTCTTTGCATTCTCTATTAAAATGGTGTTGGTTTATCAGCGTAGAGAAATGAATCATCTCCTCAGGCAACGACTCCTCCAAATCATCTAGATAATATTGAAATAGCGTTTTCGCACTTGCTTCAATTTCGCAGTCAGACATGGTGTTCAATTACAACAGAAACGAAAATTTTCTTTGAAGACGGTCGTAAGCTTCTATTAGGGTTTTCATAGACGAAAGAATTTGCTCAATGATCTGCAAATATGAGTCTACTTCGAATCTGCTCGATGGATCAAGTGTTGTGTTTTCATATTTACCTTCGCTATCCAACCTTTCTTTTCTTTTATTTCTTGAAATTTCTTCAGTGTAATGATGACAGCCACTTAACACTTAATCTCTTCCTTCGAATTTTTGAAATTGGGGTCTTAAAAGTTTAATAAAGTCATGTAGGCCCCGAAGCAAATTTGTTGCCCTATTCAAAGTCATTTTGCTGTCCTGCAGAGCCTGACGGGTGTTTTGAAACCGTTACATTATGCACGACCATACCTCGAGTAAAATACCAGTTTCAAGCTTTTCTATTGATGAAACTAAACCCCTGGCTGTTTCTTTAGTTTGATATTTTTCATCATTGTTGTCACACATTGCCTTCAAAACTTGAAGAACCGCTTGTTAGCCTTTGCTTAGTGCATGTAGAGCATCATATTGCGCCCCCCAACGTGTATCAGACAAAAGCTGACTTGTTGGACATTGAAGTGGTTTTAGTGCATCAGTAAGGAGATTCCACTTGTGTGTTGAAGCTGAAAATATCACATAAAGTCACTGAACAAACATGAAAAAACGGACCGCAGATTGGCAAGACTCAGCCGCACATTTTTCCACAAGATTCAAGGAATGTGCTACACAAGGAATATATTCCGCTTGGTAGTTGCGTTCTTTTATTACAGCTTGCATACCTTTATATTTCCGCTCATGTTAGAAGCGTTGTCATAAGATTGCCCCTTGAGATCTTTCAAACTGATCTCATTGTCTTCTATAAACTCAAAAAGTAAATCAGCCAATTGGTAACCAGTGTGTCCACGGGTGGATATAAACTTGACAAATCGTTCCACGGGACCATCAGGTAAAACATACCGAAAAATTATTGTTAACTGGTCAACAATTGTGATGTCAGGTGTTGAGTCCACGGACACTGAATAAGACTCTTTGCTTGTTTTATTTCAGAAATAATAATATCTAACACTTTTGTTGCAATTACGTGAATGAATTCCTCGCATACAGTTGATGAGAAATACGAAACGTGTCCCTTGCTTTTGTTCAGTCTCTTTTGAATATGCTCAGCAAGGAAAGTTTCGTATTCTGCCCACAACTCCAGAATTCCGAGGAAGTTATCGTTTTGTGGAAAACCAACCTACTCACTACTTCCGCAGAAGGCCAGCCCTCTTGATGATAGGAATTTTATCACACTAAAAACTTGAGCCACTACTTTGCACCAATATTTTCTGTCATATTTTTTTTGCTCTTCCAAATCTTTGCAAATGCTTACTTTTTTGCTCTTCGAGAAATATATGTTGAAAGATAATTAAAGTATTTTTTAGAAGATTCGTGCCTGGCCAGGTCGCGTGGTGCATGCTTCCAGTCGCCATAACCAATTGATGTCAGCATAATTTTTTCAGAATCAAAGGAAAAAAATTTGCAAAGAAAGCAGTAAAGTTTTTTTCTGAAGGTAAATAGCACAACCATATGCGTTTTACTTTTTCACCGTCCAATTGTTCTTGCCAAAATAGCAATTTAGAACAACGTCATTTGAATTTATCGCCAGTAAAACATGTCTCTGAAGTAGAAAAATCTGCGTCAAGCTGTTGAAATTCAAAACTTCCTACTTGGCAGCAGTAATCTTTGAGATGGTCAGAAATTACACCCCAGCATCCAACATCCATGTTGTGTTGAATAGTTTCTTTTACCCTATGCACTTCATCCTCAGCAACATTTGACGACTTGGTTTGTAAAATTCCGATGAAACAATTTTCATATTTGGCTCAGGTTCTGCGATACAATCACTCGAAGATGAACACAAAGCAATTGTATTACTGGACGTCGTTTCTATAATGTTACTTTTTGGTTCGCTTATATGAAAAAAACCAATCACTTTTTTTGATTTTGCAACAACTTTTTTCAGTTTATTTTCTGCTTCTCTTCTAAATTTCTTCTTTTCCCAACCGCTATTATACTTTTTCATTTTTATTTTTAAATTGGCTAAAGTTTTAAGATTAGAAACGTTTAGATTAGTTAATATTGGTAAAAGTATAGTTGGCTACCCCCCTAAAGTTGCTATTCCCTATGGATTTCAAGACACCCATTTCAGACCTTTTTAATTTCAACATATGGGAACCCTCTAATACAATTCTGTTGTAAAATTTAAACCTTCGTTTACTCAAAAATGGTTTGAATTTATACACTTGAAATTTAGTTTTGAGTGAAATCCCAATTCAAGGAAATTTGCTCCTTGAATATGCTTTTCTGACATATTTTATTCTTAAGCAGTGTTTCCAAAACTAATTATTGAAGTTGCCCTTATAAATGTATAAATACTTGCAGTGCACTATTTAAACAAAAAATTCCTTGAAATTGCATCTAATCAATTTTCATTATTTAAAATGCAAAAATATTGAAAATATTTAAATCAATAAAAGTTAAAAATTTGCTAATAATCATTTCTAAATGTGCCTCCATTTTATGTCAATATCGATATATTTTTCAATAAAAAAGAAAAACAAAGTAATTTTTAGTAATGCAAGAGCCTAGCGATGCACTTAGCAAGACTGCAGACAGTGATACTGTTTCGACCTATCAGGTCTCTTCAGTGCAGTTGGTGACCGACAAGAAGCTAGAGGCTTTTAATAAAGCATAGCTTAGACCGCCACACTTGCGGGATCTATACTAGATCCACTTGGTGGACGGTCTGTCAGTAGTGGATCTAGTATAGATCCCGCAAGTGTGGCGGTCTAAGCTATGCTTTATTAAAAGCCTCTAGCTTCTTGTCGGTCACCAACTGCACTGAAGAGACCTGATAGGTCGAAACAGTGTCACTGTCTGCAAAGTAATTTTTCTTTTATGTTTTTAATATTGAAGAACATGTCTTGTGGATTTAATGTGAATTTTATTTAGCTATTGTAAATTAATTTAAAAGTAATTTTTTTATTTAATATTTCAAGGAACAAATTCCCTTGAATTGGGATTTCACTCAACTATTCCATCTGCTTCCTTCCGGTCTAAACTATTTGGTAAAATTTTATCTGCTTCCTTCTTCAAATACCGGACTATAGAAAATATACTTGCTTTCAATTGAACTTGTTCTAGCTTCCCTTTTCTTACCCAGCATAAAGCTGTCTGCATTTTTTTCAAAACTTTGAAATAACTGGCAACAATTGAACATGTCAAGAGTCTTAGAAAAAGCCATTGTTACGGAATAATGTTATATTTTGTGTTATGACGTCAAAATGTTTTTACATTTTGATTACAATGTTTTATCCAACGAAAACACAATTAAAATAGTATTTCCTACTATGACACAGTTTCGCTTGTGCTTTGCACGATGACGAGGCCTCTAATGGAGAACGCCTTGCCCATGATACTTCCAAATTACACCTTTACTATTTTTTGAAAGTGATCGTGTCAGTAACTTTTAAGACTTCGTTGACTTGGTATAGTGGTGGGCCTGGGGCTGCAGCCCCATCAGCCCCCGCCTTAATCCGGCCCTGGTAGTACAAAGACTTTGGATTAAAAACAAATAACAAAACAGTTTGACAAAAAAAACAACTAATTAGCTTATTGGCGTAAAGGATGTTCAAACGACAAAAATTCTATTTGCAGCAGTAAATTCAGTTTCCACAAAAAAAATTTAAATAGTTTGCAGACCTAATTTAGCAAATCCAAACGTCTATTCTCATTCTTTGGATTGTCTAGATTTTAACAGAGAAAAGGCAGCAATAGCTGAAACACTGTCTTTGTGATTTTAACAATGCTCTGCAGAATAACTCTCTCCAATAATAATGGTGACTGCTTTGAAAACTGTTATTGTGATGATTTTAAGGTTTGAAAACATCAAAATACTGCCCGAATTCAGTTATTACATCATGGAGATTCCTAATGTTGTCTTTGCTAGAATCTTCGAGAATATCTAAAATGTTCTTTGTTCAATATAAATATCATTGAAAACGTTTAAGCAAGCGTTTTACCAAATTTGGATACAATTACGGAGACAACAACATTGTGGTAGCGTTTACAGTTATTCACCGTTTCTGATAAACGGATCTAGCGTAAACAGGTTACAGATTGCATTATCAGTAAATAGATAGCTTTTATTGTTTGGTCTAGGCTTATTTTGTAACTATAAAACTACTTTAAAAATCTTTGCTTTTCTTTATTTAATTATTGTTTATTTTTTTATTTACCTACGAGGAGAATTACCATATGACGTCATCTTTGCTTTAAATCCATTTGTCAAGAAATCTAATAAAGTTAGAACTTCGCAAACAATTGTAACAAGTTAACGTAAATTAATTTTTCAACTCAGAAAAGATTGCAATAATGAGGTAATTGATCAATGACGTCATTTTGCACTTTTTCGAGTTTTTGGTTTTTAAAGCATAAAATACGCTTTTCAAAGCATTGTTAAAAGCAGTTTAAGCATATACCCCGTATTTTTAAAATGCATAAGTAACGGTGTAATAGTAGTCATGACGTCATTATGTAATTGTTGCATAGTTGAAAAAGCAAAAATTCACTGCCAGTGTTGGATCCATAACAAAAAACACAAATTCAATACATCACCAATTGGATTATTTCATACAACTGCAACGCAATTTTGTGATATAGCCGTGAGTTAAACAATATCTTTTACAATGAAAGAACACACAGTTTCACAATTTAAATCAGTCTAATAGTCGGTCACACAGCGCAACAGAATAGCACGCAGTATCCTTACACCACTAATTTTAAAACACATCAAATTACATTGTGGTACCTATTAATTATTCTGATTGCTGGCTGCTCAGTGCTCAAATTTATGCCTGTGGAAATCAGAAAGAAAACATACTTCCAACTTAGTTTGATATCATACTAGCCTAGTTGAAATAGACCTAGCTGTCCAATCCTCATGTTCAAAGTAAATCAACTTTACAACCATCTTACAATTGCACTCAATGCAATGAATATTGCGAATTACGTTTAACGCAGTGTCTAAAAAATCCTCACTAATTGTAGTAAATATAAATAGTTATCATATAATTGAGAAAGATAGTTACAAAAATGTAAGTAGCGACAATAATTTTCTGTTCTTTCTTAAAGAATCAATTTCTGGAATCAGAGACACTTACTATAGACTTTCGAAAATCAGGAAATTTCTGGCGATGCCTTTCAACAATTTGCAACAAACTCTTTTGCTGCTCTTCGTTTTCAGTTAAAATTGCTGGGTTGTCAGCTTACAAGTTGAAACCTCTCTCAGCTGCATCATTTACTACTTTAATGTTGACTACAAAATATTTTCCTCTTTAAAATGACTTCTCTGCAGGCCAAACGTCTGGAAAAAGATATAGCCAACTGTGGTCCGAATTGAGTATTTGAAACAACAACCACGTTTCTGGGCCACAAAATCTGGTAGTTGCATTTGTGCATCAACCTTTGCTCTAAATTGAGGTATACCACGACAAAACTCATCAGGAGATGATGTAGGGAGAAGTCACAATGCCATTGATACTTTCACTTTACTGGTCATCATAAAATGGTCACTAAACAACAAGAATGCAACTGCAGTTTTAGTTGAATACTACATAAAGCTTGAAAGTTTCTTAAATGTTGCATTTGCGACAATAGGATCTTCTGACTAATACATGTACTTGATCATGTTGTGCAAAAATTCTAGATCATTTGTTGGAGCGTCTACACCCACACTTGATTCAAGCCATGCAGAAACGTAGAAGAAATCTAAAGATTGATTGATGCGTCAAAGATTTAAAAGAAAGTCACTTTTATATGACATCTCGTTGGACCACATACAGGGTGGGCCAATAAAATGTTACCACTTTTTGAATCCTTGCTATTTCCAAAATAGATTTTTTTTATTCTCAAAAATACTAACAACAAAACATTGAATTCTCACACCAATGGATCGAAAACAATATACTGTGAAGGAGAGAGTAAAGATCGTGGAAGCATATTTTGAATTAAAATTGGTAACCCAGACTCAGTGACGATTCGTCATTGACGTTCCGAAAAGAAATCCTCCATGTATACTCACAATCAGACATCTTCTTCGAAAATTCAGGAAAACAGGATATGCGACCAAAGCGAATAAAGGACATAGTGGTAGGCCAAGGTCTGCGAGAACAGCCATTAACACAGAGATCGTGAGACAGCGTCTGGAGGAATCATCAAGAAAATCGACCAGATGTTTGTCAGAGGGAGACTGCCCTCTCAAGGACCACTCTCAGACGCATACTGAACACAGATCTTTATTTCTTTCCCTACAGAGTTCACTCAATGAAGAGCCAGTAATTCTAATGCATTTTCTTTAAATTCATCCATAATATTTTGTGATAATTTAAGTCGATTTATAAGACGAGCTTTTAAGTTGACGACCGGGATAAACTAAAATCTTCAACATTTTCCTGACATGTTTAATTAAGGCAGCGTCTAGCATTGTGGCAACATTATCATTTACAACTGATCCAAACTTGGGTGAATTCTTTGTCATTATTAAAATTTCTTGGTGCATTCAAGACAACATGTTCACTTCTGAAACCGGTTTGAGCCTTACCATAATCCGTTGTTGAACTTGAAATTGAAGCTGTGCTTGACAACTCTAACGTATCGTCATCACTACTCAATGAAGCATTGCTATGTATTTCTGCAAATTGTGGTAGCGTTTGTGGAGCTCGCTGACCTTCCAAGCTTGTTTGAAATACTTTATGCATTCCACTCATGTTGGCGTTCCTTTATCGACGTAGGGTAATATCAAACACAATATCTTCTCTTTTTTTCAGTAGAGAAAAGCCTGTTTTTTTTATAACTTCTATAGCATCCACAGCTCCAACATCCCGTAATTCATCCAGCAAAGCAATAAAGTTTGGCCATTTACTTTTTGAGTCAGATATACGTTTTTTGTTTTTACAAAAGCGTCCCTAAGCATCATATTCATGTTCGATGTTTCTTCATCTCGGCGTTTTGTTATGTTATTAGTACCTTCAATTAACCAAAATGGCAACATATGCTCAGTAGCGTTTGCAATATAAATATTCAATAGTGTAGTCTTTGAAAACAACTCTTTTAAATGCATTAAGAATTTAGGAACTTGCTCAAGTGTAGGCAGCTCAACTCCCAATAATTCCTGTCGCGCTTGATCCAATTAAATAGTATTTTGAAGAGAAACGTGTTTTTATCTTTTTTGTTGGTCGCTCATCAAACTTGTTCTCATTATTTCCATCAAAGGCTCTCGGATAAGCAACCGTTTAAAAATATAACCGTTTTAGCATCAATAACTAGAGTAACTACAATCAAATCTCCACACACAAATCATCCGAATGATACTATGCTATGATTCTACACAGGAAAAAAAGAAAATTTGTAGCAAATAAAAAAGTGATGATGAGACATTGTAATCCAAATAGACTTATTGTGCTATAATTTGGTAAGAAAATAAAAGGCAAATTGGCTAATGCAGAAAGTGCTTCAGCCAATATTTCAACCCTAAACCTTTCATTATACCACGTCAAAGCCTGTAACGAGTTTTGGTGGTCCATCTCCGTGACATAGCGTCAAAGCAACACAGCTACTTGCTTAAAAATCTAGAAGCGATGGCGAGCCGTTTGCAACACTGTCAGATTTGGCCGGCTACAAATTTAAACCCCGAGCATCCCGCACTAAAGGACTGGTGCATCATCACTTGGCCACCTAGGCAGTAGCCAATATTTCAAAAGGATAGATTTTGTATTCAAACAAAAATTCGAATGAGTATAATACGACGTTATCAATCAATTACCTCATTATTGCAATCTTCTAAGAGTTGAAAAATTAATTTTCTTTGTGTGTTGCGTTAGCAAATTATTTTTTTAGCATGTTGCGAAGCTCTAACTTCATTAGATTTTTTGAAATATTGATTTTACGCAAAGATGACGTCATACGAGGATTCCCTTCATAGGTAAGTAAGTAAGTAAATAAGTAGGTAAGTAAGTAAGAAAATACATAAATGAATAAATAAGATAAAGCAAACATTTTTAATACTCATGAGCAGAAGCAAAGAAAATATTTTAAAAAATTTTTTATGTCTCAAGCATGGGATAAAATGCGAAGACATTGAAATTTTTAACATGACCTAATCTTAAACACACCCCCAATGTAGGCGGTTGTTTCCACTTTATTTTCTTAACACGTTATTGCTTAAAGTTAAAATTATTTTTGGAAAAAAACGACTGATATTGCAGCTAATTATTAGATCATAAGTTGTTAGCCAACGTGCTAAATACAATAGATTTTTATGCTATATTTCGTATGCTTAATCTAAGACAGAGAGATTAATTATCAAACAAGAAATACAAGTTCAAACAAATGTGGTTTCAGGCTAACTTTATTGTTACACCCCTTTTGTAAAACTAGTAAGGTTTTTTGATCCTGAAGGTGGTAAATAAAGGATGTCTGAAGTTTTTACTTGCAGCGCTAAACAAAGCTGACAATCGAAATATTAATTAAGTTGGCTGATCAAAGTAAAGTGAGATATAAAAGTAAAATTGATCGGTATTTTGAATTTAATTTATACCACAAGTTTACAACATATCAGAACAGCATTTGCAGGAGGCAGTTACTCGTTTAATTAGCTAATGGTCAACTGGCTAAAAAACATTTCAGCTAAGTGGATAACAAACTGACATTGCGGCAGCCTATGGACCTTCTGGCATTGCAGTGTACAGCAGCAAAGTACAGTATAGCACAATTAAACTTAATTTATCTTTTAAATAATGGTCACTGCGAGCTCGCAGGTATAGGTAACTACTCTATTTTTATATCTTTTCCTGCATTGTTTGAAAGTCTCTTGGCTTGTCTTTTGAAAGATAAATTTCGAAGCTGCTTTCCATTATGCTTGATGATTTTAGGCATTTAAAAGCCTAATAGTTCCTAAGTAAGAAGTGTAGGAAGCCGCATACTATCGCAGAGGAACTTATCAAGTCATGCGCAGAAAAAATTGTTGAAATAATGATCGGATCGGGAGCGAAAAAAAATCCAGCAAGTTTCGCTCTCTAATGACACCATTTGCTTACAGATTGACGACATGGCTGCTAATGTGTGTCAGCAAGTTTGCTCGGAAATCAAGCAAAGTACGCTCCAGGCTAGCATTCAACTGGACGAGTTTGTCGATAGCACTTTAGAAAGCCACTTCATCGCTTTCGCCCGATAGGAGAAAGATAGAAAAATAAAGGAAGAGTTTTTGTTTGGCAATACACTGTCAGCAACAACAACTGCTGCTGATGTCAAAGCTCTTGTAGACTCTTTTTTTGAAGCCAGCAAGCTTAGCTGGCAGAGTTTTAAGCACATTTGTACTGATGGTGATCCAGCGATGATTGGCGCCAAAACAGAGTTTGTCACACTGATGAAGAACAAATGGTCTCATATGACGTCCTCGCACTGTTCACTAAACCGATGCACTCTAATATCAAAGGCACTATCTCTACATTTCATGGAAGTTATGGACGTTGCAGCCAAAGTGATCAACTTCATTTGTTCGAGGGCAAAAATTCACCAGCTCTTCCGACTTTTGGCGAAAGATATGAGAGCGCAACATATGGTACTTTTGTTTTATACCGAAGTCCGTTGGCTGTCGAGAGGCAAATGCCTCTATCGGTTGTATGAACTTAAAAATAAGGTTGAAATCTTTCTTCAAGGAAACAAAAACAACCACCATGTACAATTTCACAATGAAGAGTTTGATGTGATGCTTGCGTACTTGGCCAATGTACTCGGCAATCTTAACGACATGAACTTGTCTTTGCAAGACCGTAATGCGACAGTCAGCGACATAAAGACAAGCTGGCTGGGCTAACTGCTAGAATGGGAGTCTGGCAAGCACGAATCAAAATAGAGTTCACTTCCTCGTTTCCTTTTTTGAAAAGGCGCCTGAAAATGAATAGAATTGATTTACCAGATTACATCAAAACTTGCGTCATAAGAGTACCTTGAAATCGTCTCTGCTGAGTTTCGACCATATTTCAACGATGACACGTTGCATGTTTTATGGTACAGAGACCCGTTTAACGCTAAAGTTGACCCTAAGGCCGAAGAACCAGAAGAGTTGGCATAGTTCAAAGTTTTGAATGCAATAAAGTTGGCATTTAATAACAAAAATGACAACTTCAGCTTTTGTTTTTCTCTTCATGATTCATATTACTACTCAGCAAGAAGGCTTCCATAATTCTCGTTCAATTCGCAACTACCTACCTTTGCAAAGCTGAATTTTTTGATCCGGCATCCATAAAAACAAAATCCAAAAATCGCCTCAATGTATGCAGTGACGTTTGCCTTGCTCAGTCCAAGACGGAGCCGAATATCAAAGATCTCCTCAGGCGAGTACAAGAACACGCTTTACACTGACTACCTTAATTTAAAGTATTAATAAATTGACTGTAATTTGTTTAATTTTTTGACTGTAATGCATTTATTCTTTTACTTTTGTTGGTTGACTTTTTTGTTATTAAACATGGCGAATAAAATAACTGATGGAAGCCCATTAAAAGCAAAATTAGGTATTTTTATTGAAGAGCAGGGGGCCACAAGTGTTGAGAGTCTTTGGAAAGGGTCATAGATTATGAAAGTTTGAGAAACACTGGACTAGGTTATATTTTGTTGATTTGGCAATCGTTTAGCAATGAGAAATGCAATCTTTTTGCAGAATTAAGTCATCTTGATATAATCTGCTACTGTTAAAAAGTTTACGAACAACCATATCTTTCTAATTTTTTTAAAGTATTTCTTTTCTTTGTATATCTCTGCACAGTAGAAAATAAATTTTGGTCCTGCAAGACTTACAAAATATTTTCACAACGAGTAGTGCTGGCGAGTTATGACGTCAATGCAACTGATCCGCGCATAGATCTTTTGGTTATCGTTCTGCGATAATACTAAAGTAGAGGATGAAATATGAACCAAGTTTACTCAGTTACGACTAAAGAATGTGCAATAAGCTGTCATTGCCTAAGCATGCTGCCATCAAAGCAACCCTACAAAGGTGAACCTTCCTAGAGGAAGATTCCCAAGTAAAATCTTCCCACAGAAAAATTTTGCTCACGTGATCAGATGCCATCAAAATTTGCTTTTGAAAAAAGTGGCTGACCATTTTCAGGATTTTTGCATTGAAGTGCGTAGGAGTGATATCGTTTTATGGGAGTAAAATGGACAGTTGAAAAATAGTGTTAAACATGTTTTTCTGCTGATGCTATAGAATGAATCTAAAGTCAAATTAAGGTAAAATAGCAATGATAAAAACAAAATCAAAAAGTATTCTTTGTACAGATCAGTTTTCTTGATAAAAACATTTTTTCCATGAACAGCATAATATGCCACCTGTGGTTTAGATTCAATGTCGCTTGAAGTTTTCATTGTAAAATCATTTTTGAAATATTATTTCAATTTTGTTTGAAGTTTTGTCTGTGGACGAGCACGTGGTAGTCATTCCTTATTGCGCAAGAAAAAAAATTCAATTTGTTTCTGTAAATGCACCATTGTTGAGTTTCATGAAATAGCAAGGTTTCATATGACTTCACACATTTGGTGCGAAAAAAGTGCTGGAAAGGTATAGGGCAAATATCAATTTGGGGGTTATTTTCAAAAATAATGAGAGCTTAGTTAAACATTGGAGTGAATTATTGCAACTTTGTTACTCGGAAACAAATAAATATGATTAAAAGCGATTTGGTTGAGATTAGGCCTTTTAGTTGGCAAGTCCAAACTTAGTACTGTGTGCCAATTTGCAAAAATATCGATCTTAACAGAATTATCACCTAAATATCGTTTATTTCTCAGTTAAAAATAACTCCATGCCAATTAGATACCCTTACGTACGTTAATTAGCAAAATCAACCATTATTTGATTACTAATTCCGGCATCGAAAGTTTTTTAATTACCCTTAGTCTACTTGGTCCAACAGCCTAGGCAATAGCCCAAAAATTGTTTTAGGAATACTTAAAGTCACAAAATTACGTCTGATATGTCAATGCAACCGCTAAGCTAGCATTATTGACAAAAAATTTCAAAAGACTGGTGATTTTTTTCATCAATATCTAATTCAACACATGGCAAAAGGTACAGAAGTCTGCCCTATCATTTAGGCTACAGTATAATTTAGGTTTACAATTTTTCCGTATGCTTATGCAACTTAATATGCTGTATAAGTTGTACACTACAATTAACTTAAACATAGCATTCCCAAATACGCTGATTATTTAAATTTACGTTTATTTCATGGCTGTCTATTTTATTCATCTTATTTACAAAAAACGATATCACTTCCATTCAATTCAATGCAAAAATACTAAAACTGGTTAGCCACTTTTTTCGAAAGCCCATTTTGATGATGTTTGATCACGTAAAGTGAAACCTTTTTATAGGCAGGGAAAGATAGGGTAAGTTTAGCCAATGTCCGAGTTGAGCTTAGTGTGTGTTCAAATTTACCGTCAAATAGGTTTGTCTTACGTTTCAATATGCTGTAACACAATCAAAAAATGACTTCAGATTCATGATTAGCACCATCACACCACTAAAAACATCTCCATCTTTAGAGGTTTTGACATCTTGTCCAATGCAGTTTTTGGTAAAGTTGATTAGGTGTGTTTGCGTGCGAAGTATTTTTACTCATTTTACTAATCATAAATTTTTTGTGAAGTGAGGTATCGATACCTACAATGTATACAAACATAAATTACAGATGCAGTTTAGATATTTTTGATGCAGTATCAAGAATACAGCTGCAACTTTGTATCTGACAGATATAGTTAAAGTGTAGTTTTTGTACAATTCATCAGGAGATACAAAAAATGTACCGAAACTAGGTCCAAAACTATAAGGTTACACTACTTTAAAATGTGTTGAAACAGTATCAAGTCCTGGTTTAAACCGATACATATATTGTACAGTTTCAGTTAACTAGTTAACTAGGATATTTGATGTTGGGATGCTGAGTGCAAAAGCCTCTACTAAGGATTCTATAACTTTCTTGAGACCAGAACTCTGCAGGGTTGCTAAAATTTGCTGCACATGTTAGACCAAAGAAGACAAAAGCGTTGGACTGAGGCTTTTTCCTCTTCGCTTACGAAAGCAAACGTAATTTGTTAAGTCTCTCTTCTCCACAAAAGTAGATGTCCCTCATGTACGCTAAATATAAATCGAGCTCCTGCCTACCTGACCGAGATGGCATCGCAGATCTTAAATTCCAGTCAATAACCACAATAATTGCAAACAACACTAACGAAACTATTTTCTAAATAAATAGCAAGGTCAGCCTTACCGAACTACGGTACATCGAGCCAAATAGGTTTAATCTCCAATAAACACAGCACTTTTGGATTAATGTCAATATCGATCACATGAATTTACATCAAGTAAAAATTATGTAAACATCTGCCAACCACACAAAAAGCAAGTGATATGTAATTCTTGCCAAGAGTAATTAATTCATATTTATTTGAAATATTAACTCCATCCCACTACAATCAAACTAAGCTGTATATTCAACGAACAACAATGGTGTAAACACAGAAATAACAGCAGGTAACAGCACTTGAACCTCATATACGGATTTGCATTTCGACAAAATTGAACTTAAGCTTAAAAACTCAGCAAATAACAAACTCCATAATTTTGTTTAGCACTTTCATATTTTGTTTAAAATTGTTTTACAAGTCTGCATAAGTTTACATTCTTTTTACAAACGTGATTCTTACAGTTAAAAAGCAACTATTTATTGAAGTTGATGTACCTCTACTCATAAAAGGTAAGTTTTTTTTGAGCAAAAACAATTTGTAGGCTTAGAGTACAAAATGATGCCACTGTATTAATAAAAATTCCTACACCCAGTTTAGGCCCACTATTTACTAATAAATCAATATTCTGAAAGCGTTTCTACGACTGCCTAAACACAATTTAATTTATCACCAACAACTACCGCACAGAAAGTTTCCAAAACTCATTAATTTTCCTTTTTCTACTTTTACGAGAAATTAAACGGTCGCATTGTTATTATAATGTTCTTAATTTTATCATAACTGCATTTGTGTCCAGTGAATTGTAATTTCAATTAAATTTTTGTTGATGTGAAACAAGGAGTGAAGTCGCAAACCCATGTCAGTAACAGAAAAATTCGCTTTCTAAATCATTAGACTTTTTGCTTTGCTCTAATAAAAAATTTTAGGCCATGCTCGTTCATCACTAATAAATATCTTTATTTGATAAAGACATAAATCTTAATGAAATGATATTTTTGTACTTGCTGGACTAAAAATGGTTGCAAAAATTAGAGCTTCATTATCGAAAATTGCTTTTTTGACTGTTGGTAGGTCTTAAGCTATCAATTAAAGATAACACCACCTGCAACAGATATATACAACAAAAGCAAAACAAATGTATTTCTGGGCCTACAAAAGTATTATAGTCTTATGTCACCATGTCACTTCTGCTTATACCCTATAGGTGTAATATGAAAAGATCAGAACAGAATTACCGTATGCTGTATTAAGTCTGCATGTAATTTCTACTGTTAATAATGAAATACATAGCATCGACAAAAACAGCAATATATTGCCAAAAAACTAAGCATAGACCCAACGGACAAGCATAG
Organism: Trididemnum clinides; assembly: GCA_963675345.1. Taxonomy (NCBI): domain Eukaryota; kingdom Metazoa; phylum Chordata; class Ascidiacea; order Aplousobranchia; family Didemnidae; genus Trididemnum; species Trididemnum clinides. Next base: position 15,077,569 of record OY776294.1, read on the forward strand.
CAAAAATCACAAAGGCTTGGCGCACTTTTGGGACTGGCTCAACTACTTAAAATTTTTTTTTCACTTCCTCTTGTAATTTGGATACTTCAGGTAACAACGTCTTCACTTTTCACTTTGGTAAGGAAAAAAGCCACTTGAGAATTTTTTACGTTTGGACGACGTTTTTTTTCCAGTAACATCTCGATTTTTTAAAACGCCTAAAAATTTATCTCAATTAAACTTTGTTGTCCTATTTATTGGCGAATTAATAATAATCAGCCAGTACAAATCCGAAATCAACAGACTTTACATTTTGAGGCTGCAGACCGTTGCTCATTGCATGCGTCGTTTAGAACCTATGAAAATGCATTCATAGTCCAGCACTTCGATTTTGCTTTTGAGCAGTAAAAACCCCTTCTCCGATCATCAATGTTTGTCACGGCTTTTAAAAAATCGTATAGCTTGTATATAATCGGCTTTATTTGTTGTTGTCTTTTTGTAGTTCCTAGCACCAGTAGTACTGCTGGTAATGCTAGAACATTTCACCTTTTTAAACTTTTGGTTTTCACCACAAACAAATGCAGATCTACTATGCCGTAGTTTTTTTTCTAAAAAATCTCAAGTGAGTTAGTTTCTCGGACTTTGATTTTTTCACATTCGGCCGGAATTCCTCTTCGATTTGACTTTAGGTCTCTTACTAAAGTTGTTCCGCGATCGAGAAGCTACTGCGCCATTAATATTGAGGTAAGCTATACAATTTGTTATGTCGCATGTTTTTTTCACGAAATTAGTGTGGCATTACAAATGTTGAATAAGGTATTTTACGGTTTGAGTTGTACTATGAGTACATTTTGACCCCGCTTTTGGCGTATCAGATTGAACAGCGGTTGAAAAGGTAAAAGGATAAGGGCAAGTGTTTATTGATTTGTAGAGCAATCCATACTTGCATGATCTGCTCGAATTAAATCGTTTGAAACCGATTTACGCTCTCGTTGGATAAAGAGTTTCATCCAGTGCCAAATAACCATCACGAACAACAAATTTTCCACAAGTTGGCGACAAATTTTTTTTAAATTTCCCGAAAAGTTTCAAATTTGTCATGTTGCCAACAAATAAAACGGGCTGTATGATTATGAAGAGATAAGCGGAAAATCAAAATTTGAAATATATTCCTGGTCATAGCTGCACTAAAAGCTGGATTGCTAAATAATTCGTAGAAAATCACGCTAGTGCTTTTATTAGCTTGCCCAAATAAATCCGGCATGTAAATCACGCCGATGACAAACCACTATTTTCGAAGAATTTGTCAGCTGTGCATATCTATATCTGTTGTTGCTGAGTGAGATAAGCATGCTCAGCAGTTGTACCACGGTCTCTTATATTTTTCAGTTGTTTTCTATTACCATTATGTCCAACATAATTTTGCAAAAGAAAAATCCAAGCCTGTAGAGGAGAATTTTTGTAGAATGTATTAGCAATTCTTAGCAAAAAGAATAAAGCCCAAACGCTGGTACATTTTATCAAAACATTTCGCTTTTGTACTAAAACCATCATCAGTTCAATAAATAGTTGCCAAAGACTTGGCTAAGATAGAGGCTGTGCTTGGGATTAACCTTGGGTAACTATTTTTTCAGTGATGATCCTTTTAGTGCAAAAGCAAAAGGTTTATCAGCATTTTGGCTTTATTTTTGAATTGCGTATAAATTTCATCTGTATGCACCAACTTTTCTTGAGAGATTTTTGTGTTTTGCTTCTTCCCAAACTCCGGTGTCATCTGTGATGAGGTGTAATTGCGTCTGACGACCACGACTTGAATAGACAGTTGACCAAGTTATTTGTTGACCAGAGTTACTTGGAAGCTCTGGTTAACCCAGACAGCTTGTAACAAGTGCACTCTCCAGATCGTGAACTAAGCTATTTCCGGCAAGCTTACGTCGCTCTGTGGTTGCAGTGGAAATACTTGCATTGCCATCATTTCCTGCAACGTTGTGGTTTGCCCTTTTGTATCTTTGGTCTTATCAAAATTAAAAACTGTGGATGGGGCAATATGTACTGCATTTCATCATCGGAAGCTTAGTACCCTGTCCTCAATGACGTCATTTTCTTCATCATATACATTATTCAAAATTTTACTCTACACTTCTTGAGATGTCACCTTGGGATTGGCCATTTCATTACTTTTACTGGCGATCTTTAATACGTCTGATGAAATACACTAATGTATAGATTTATTAGGCTATATCCTTATACACCGACTAGAAAATGTAAAGTTTTGTCAAAAAATGCAATTTGGCCGATTCAAAAGTTGACTAAAATTTTACTGCTGCATTCTCGATGTCATGTCAATTCAATGTCATTAATATCCTAAGTGCTTTTATCGTCAATTCATAGAAACATTATTGCGCATTTTTCAGTAACGCAGCAATGCAGATTTGACGCTGCGTTTGACTTCTTAGCGGTTTGGATAACGAAATGAAATGACGTGAAATAATTTAGCACATCAAGCATAAGATGAACGTGGAGATAGAAAGAGTGTGAAATGACCTGGCGATATTTGAGTCAGCAGTCACCCTTACATGTTGCTGAGGTCGATGCAAATTATAGTTTGAATTCAGAACGTGAGCGTTGATGCAAACGGTTTCGCTCGGTCATGCCGCATGTAAATGTTTTAAGCGCTCAACTCGCAGTCTTTCGATCACACGTTTGACGCTCATTCCACTGCCTACACTGCCAGACTGTAGCTTGTTTTTATTTTCTCAAAATAGTAAAGATGACTATAACGCTTTTAGGATTCCTGCTATCATAGGTTATTTGGTTTTAACTTTTGTAATTACTAAGTAGCAGCAACCGATTAATAAAAAAGCAATTCGAAATTATTTTGAGGTCTATTTCTTTCACTTTTTAAAAAATAAAAACAACATATCACGTAATTATTATACAGGGTGTCCGTAAAATCTGGACACATAAGATAATTGAATATTTTCAATATAAGATTCAGAATCATTAATATATTTTTTTGCATCCACAGACTACTTAAGGCTTTGTCAAAAGAAGGAGTTAAGCTGATATTTCTCAAGCCTTAGTCCGTTTGATTTTTTTTCTGGGGTATGCTAAAGGAATAAGTATGCTAAACTCAACAAAAATCACAGATTTAATACACTTGACTCAACGAAAAAAGAGTGAATGCACCAAAATTAAAGCCAATGCAGATTTATTGAATTGAGTTCATGCAAAATTTGCGAAACGCATTAATATTTGCATTGCAAATGATGAAAATTATATTGAAGATGTTATTTGAATAGAAATAAATAGTAAAAATAAAGCTTCATTTCAATTACATGACAAATATTCAAATATCATATGTGTCCAGACTTTACGGACACCCTGTATATTGAGCTATTATATATATTAGGTCCACCACTTATGATTGTTCATAACTGTAGGAAAATTTGTACGAGCTAACGCCTCTGGCTGCGCGCATGTTGCTTGGTCTTGGCATAAGCGCAGCCAGATAAAAAGTAAACTAACCCGAAATCAAACGCTAGCGTTATTGCAAAAGCACAGCCCTCATCAGTAATGTAGGGTTTAAAAATATCGGTTCAGTCGACTTCACCAGATTGATATTTGTGAGAACAGCAATAAAAAATTAATGTGCTGTTGACATAGAAAATTTTGGTTTCAAAATCAAAAGTACCGATTTTTTAAAGAAAATCGATTAAGCCTTAAAAACATTACAGGGGAGTGCGCACGGCCAATTTTTTTTCAAAAGTTCTTGAGCTCCTGGCTACGTTTTACTAGCCTTGTTTGGTACGTAAAAGCTAGACTTGCTCTCAATTGAAAGAGCCAACGATTTTAAAAAGTTTTATTTATTCATTTTGTGAAGCGAATGAAAGTATGATTTTAAAGTTATGTGTAGGAGTCGCCAAAGTAATTTATATAATTATTTTCAGAAATAGTCTATCAAAAATTAGGATCAATACTTACGACTTTTTGTAGCTAAATGCCTATTTGTACGACCTAAATTCTCTGGATGAGAGCTCGTTACTTGGTACTGGCATAAACGCCAGGGAAGCGGGAAAGAGCAAACTAACCAAAAATGAAGCACACACACTGGAAAAGTAGGGGCGCCAATCCGTAATGTTGAAGTTAAGAATATGAAATCAGCCGACTACGCCGGCTTCAAATAATTGGAAAGAAATTGGATTCAATATTTAGATGGTATGTAGTTTGATACTAATATTTTGTTGCAAAAGATAAAACAGGACCATCATCATTCTCTCTTTTTTGTAGGGGATTTTCAATGCTTTGCTAGCTAAGTAGGCTTTTTAAAATTTTTGTAGACTTGATTTATAAATGAATCTTTTTGAAAATTTTGATTGATAGTGCTGAAGAACCATGATTTTTTAGGAGGAGTAGTATAAATGTGCCGAAGAACTAAGTTTTTTTATAAATTGCAATTTTGCAAAGTCCTGCCAGCAAAATTATAAGTGTTTTTAACCAGCAGGCTACATTTAAAAATTGTTAAAATCTTCATTATTTAATGAATTATTTTGAAAATTTAGATATGTAATCCCAAAGAACCATGCTTGCGAGGATAATTGTCAAAATGTACCAAACAACAAACGGTTTCGTCAGTCGAAAAATGCAATTTTTAAAAAACATCTTTGATTGTGACGTATCGTGACGTCACCATCCCAGTTATGACGCTCACCTCGGTGCGGTGATCAATCGTACCTAAATTGATGCTCGCACGTTCAGTAATTTTGGAGGAGTTAAAACAGAGACACAGACAGATTTGCGCTTAATAGTTCAAGGTCGGCAACCTTTTACGGCCGAAGAGTCATTTGGGTCCGTTTTCCACAACAAAGAGATCAGCAAGAACCACAATAAGTACTGAACATAAGTGTTTTCTAAAAAAAAGAAAAATGGTCTTCATCTCTAATTAGTGGCCATGAAATGAATATCAACACATGCTCGCCTGCTTCAAAGAAAGTAAAAAGAGCCCCAGTTGAAGGGCAAAAGAGCCACATGCGACTCCGGAGCCGCAGGTTGCCGACCTATGGCATAGATATTTATTATTTGATCATTGTAGTAGTAAATAATAATTCCGAAATGTTTTCGTTGAGCAAAAGCAAACTGAAAACTCGTACTCTCAATGTACCCCATTCGTTTTAAAATTAAAGCGCAGCAAAAATAAAAAGAAGTGGATAGGCTTACACGGAGAGCAAACAGAGTAATGAGGTAACAGAATATCGATGGCTGAAAAGAGTTTGGTTGCTTTTTACCACGCAGTGTGTAGAGAAGAATCACCACGAGTCGTTACAGAAAAAATCTCTGCCACTCGCACAACGCTGGTTTTTAGAAGATGACTTCGTCTGAGTTCATATCTGAAGACCAACTTGCAAAACCAAAGGGATTTAATTAATTACGTTTGTTTCATTTTATATGCTTTTCTCAAGTTCAAGTGAGGTGTAGGAAGTAATGCCATTTTTTGCTTTGCATGTAGACATTTTTCAATTCAACATGCAGATCCGGTTTTGATTAAGACCAGTGATAAAAGCAAATACAGAAAAAGATCGGCGAAATGCTTAGGCAACATGCTAAATGTTATTGCCATGTTGACAGCAAATGAGTTGGATCGGTTATAATTCATCAAATTTTGTAGGATCTGTAGCTGATCAGCTTAGTAGAAGTGACCTAAAAGAGATCAAAATCGATCGATCGATCAAAATCTTTCTTTAGCCTACCTCTGAAACATTAAACCTTGTTTGCTCGCAGAGGGTACGACGACAAGAAGCATTCATCAAAACGCAAAAATAAAATTTTAAGCAGCAGCGCACAAAATTTTTTAACATAATTGTTAAAGACATTTTGCGATTAGTAACTCACTGACCAACGATTTTTTTAGTTTTTTGCGTTTTTCTGATAATTGTAGTTGTTTGAAACGTTTTGTGGTTGTATTTTGCTTCCAAGTATATAGCCCCCACGCCCTCTAAAAATGCAAAAGCTTTGTCCGCCTTTGATTAAGCTGACTTTCGTATATTTCTTACCTTTAAACAGCTTTCAGCAGGGAAAGAATTACTGCCAAGTATCATATGGTGCTATTTTTAAATCTACCATCCGCGCATCTGACTCAGTAGCACTGCTTTGTATCTTATTTATAGCATTTTGAGAAAAATCTTATGAATAAGAGAAAACAGTTCCAGTAATATGAGGATACTTTTTTAGAGAAATAAAAATGAATAATCTAAAAATTAAATTTCAAACCCTCACAGTGAAATCTGTTTTCCATCGGAAATTTTAGAAAATGATTTAAGAATCACAATAGCATAAAGCAGTAAATTCATCACAAGTTTTTGACTATAAAATGTGTTTGTGACTAAACACGAATTCTTTTATACATAAATACGTAATACAACGTAAGAGGATACTAAAGCAAAACATGGAGTACGTGCTATGAGTTGCATCAAAATACCTGATACAGTATAATAAAAGCTCAGTGGCGTCATAAAAGGCTGTGACATATTTGTTATTTTCTTTTAATTGTAAAGATTTTCTCCGAACCACATTCGATTTGCTTTTCTCAAATCATACAACGCTTATTCATCCAACTTTTAATCTCTCCTCACAACATGACATGCATTATGACGTTTTTGAAAAAAACCTTCCTCTTTATGTCATGCGTCATACAAAAAGTACTCAAACAAACTGTAGTTATTCGGATTTGCCGCAAAAACCTGTTTCGTCAAACGAATGAAAACTATTATTTGTTTCAATATAAAGGCAAGTTTGTCATATAACGATATCTTGTATTACTCGTCTCCCATATGACACGAACATGACGGTTTGACTTCCCCTCTCCCCCTTGAGGTGTCGTATGACATCTAAAGGTCCTTCATATCACTTTCACTTGCTAATAAATGCATCATTTTACTTTTCAGCTCTTAGATTAAGTTGCATATTGTAGCTTTTAGTGTAGGTCTAGTTTTAAGTCATAATGTTTAACTTTGTAAGGTAAAAAGAGGCACTAAGAAGGCAAGCTTTTTTAAGAAAATTTGGAAATTTTTGGCGTTTGCGTTATTTTGATTCAAACTAAAGATGCAAAACCGAAAAGAAAAAAAAAACAAATCAAAAGTTAGAACATCAAATTTAAATTGAAAATTGAATAGTTATGCTGCTATGATTTATAAAATGGCCGATCACATGGTTTGCATAATGATAACAAATGTTTAGTGGCAGTGTTAGGGGGACTCGAGTCAATGATTCGACTCGAGTCGGTGTAAAAAAAGATGCGACTTCGCTCGGGTCATTTGTACGAAATAACTCGACTCCACTCGGAACTCAAATACTATGACTCGTCTAGTTTACCGAACTGAAAAATTGAGATGTTTGCTTTATGACATTTATCCAAATTGGTTTTTTAATATGTTTTGAATAAGTTTTGTCACTCCCATACCACTCAAAATGACAATGTACCTGTAAACGAAAATTCATCTTGTTTGACGTACCTTAAGTGGAAAAACCATCTCATGGATTTTATAAAAACTTATCTAGGCTGATTTTGAAAAAGTCAAATCTTAAAATTAGACCCATTTACAGAACATTCAAAGTTAGAAATAATTTTAAATAAAACCTCATACTGATTTACCTTTGGTGTTCAATGTCGTATATCGATTTACATATACGTGCGATACGGATAACACATACGTTGGTACGTCATCGAGACATTTGTTCACCAGGGCAGGGGAAGATTTGAACCTTAGCAACAGTAGAAAAAGTGACATAAATGATCATTTGCAACAGTGCAAATCTTGTTCTAAACGTAAAATCAATTTTCACTCGTCATTTACGGTTTTGAAGAAAGTTCATCTGAATACAGCGCATATAACATTCACGAAGCTCGATTAAATAAACAAAGCAAACCACTTCTTAATAAACAGTAATATGCGAATAGTTGTTCCCCTTTAGCTAAAAACATTTTTAATTTATTTGTCTTATTCTGTCACAATCTATTGTATTTTCCGCCATTGCGTTAAGTTATTTGTCATTATTTAGCCGTTGTTTTTTTCATCAGTGTTCTTATTCGTCAGAATCCATACTCTTTGGTGATCGGTATATGAGGTGTGACTTCAAATTTTTAATCTGACTTGCTGAGGTAGCGTTTGGCCTAAGGTTTTTAGTTCTGTGTCACATGTAAGTACTAATATGCTTGATATCATCAATTATTAAAAATGAAAACCGATGTAGAGTTGCTATAAAATAGTTTTTTGCTCGCTGGCTATCAGTGGTGTACGGAGGGAGGACTCCTATGCATGCACCCCCCAGGAAAATGTTAAACATTAATTGCAGTCATTGTGCTTGTAACGATAACAAACAAATAACTTGTTTTACAGTAACAGAATTAGTATAAACGTGTAAGTCCCGTACTAAGCTATATGAGATGCAAGATAATATGGTAACAATACGGGGTGGAACCATATGAATTACAAATGGAGTCTTTTCGAGTACAAAGTTTAATTGAGGGTGCGTTTTGAAAATCTGGTTGGGCAGCGTATCTGTTGTACCCCACGTGTAAAAACAAAAGCAGTAAATAATTTCTTAGGTGTAGGAGTGAAAAAAGTTAACAAATTTCAAACAAAAATGATCTTACAAGTAGTTCCAGAAAGTACTAAAATTGCGTATGTTTGAGTGCAAGGTTGCAAAATTTTCCCGGGGGCATGCCCACGTACTCTTTAGGATAATTGTGTCTTTCGCAGTCGCAAAGCGAAAATGTGCCAAAAAGATATTTTTCGCCCCACTCAAAAATTTCTGCAAACAACCCTGCTGACTATTCTGGTATGCGTCAAAATCTTGCAAATAACTTTTGTTCTTTTGTACTGCAAGCCTGTAAGGTCTCTGTTGTTTAAGATTTTGCATCTAACGCATTGTATATGTAGGCTAACAAGCGCGTTCCCAATTTTTTTCAAATTCATTTTTAAACTAAAAATCTGTATACTGGACTTCTAAAAAACCGTAATCAATCGTGCCAGGTTTGAAGCTCCACGATCTTGGAGAAGTTAAAACAGACACATACAAATGCGCACACACATCCACCCATACCCACTCACACCACACCCACACACACACAAACACACACACAGAATTGCGACTTATAGTATAGATAATGCACTGGTTGTTTTTTAAGAGGGTGGTGTCAAGCTTGAAGAGCTAGCGAGATTCAAAGACCAAATTCGGAAGGTAGATTATAGCTTTGTAAAAAAACTTTTGACATTGACTATTTTGATCTTTGCTTTGTTATCACCTTAAAAACCTTTTAAATTGGTTGCAAACGTAAAAAAAACTTAGTCTTAGGCCATAAACTAATCTAGTATAGGCTAAGTCAACTGACAAATGTATGGTCTTTCGAATTTCCATGTTTAGTGCATTTTGGCAGATATATTGCAAGTACTGGCCGGAGAAAGACTCATTGGTTAACTGTAATTTTGATTTATAGACACCACTATAAGGCAACTGCCCGAGATCCTTAACTTTTGCTTAATATTTGCTACTTGTTTTTGACGCCTCTAACAAAGGTTGATATAAAATAATTAGATAAAATGTGGTTTTAATGCCTAATGCAACACATTTTAGAAGCTTTCGTTTAGCCCACCTGACGAAAACATGGAGACTTTGTTTTCTATGCTTTTCTATGCAGCAAGAAAGCTTATTCATAAAAATTGTATGCTTACCTGTTATCTTGAAACTTCTGAAAAGTTGTCGGTCTATATAGCTATAAAATATGTTTATACGACATCGTCAAAATAATTCCTAAAACACTCAATTCAGTTAGAAGTAAGCTTGCTGTGCTGAAAGAAGCCTCACGTTTAAACGGTCTCGAAAATTACTGATGCTATAAAGCGTTTCTTGCGTTCATCGATTGCTATTTATATTGCAGCAGTGAGCTGCTAGAACTGCATAACCAGTAGTTTACGCTTATGTAGCATGTTTATTCTAATATCCGACGTTATCCGCATAAATCCGACTGCTCTGCGTTTGTATTTAAGATGAATAAAACGATATAAAACTAGATAGCGACATGAAATTGAATTGCGGCAAGTTTCCTGCTGTTTGATGTTCAATACTTTCCTAAAAAATATCTATAGGTTTACTTTAAATCGCGATTCTGTCTGTGTATTGTACTTAGCTCCCCGAATCTACTAGACGTCACGTCACAATTGAAAACATTTTTTAAATTCGCATTTCATGATGCAAGAAAACAATTTTTGGCACAAATATTATTCAAACGACAAGCGATGCTTTTTTCTTTTTTTTGAACGCTTCAAAAAAGCTTTGTTTTGTTAAACGCTTGTCAAAACTTATAATCCTTTCTAATATGATTTCAGTAAAGTAAACCTTATTCCTGTAAAGTAAATGTATCAATCTTTTCGACGCTCCCCCACAACTTTAAATTTGTCTTCCCTGATACTTCATGAAAAGAATTATTATAGATACTCTTGGCTGTTTGTGTTTATGTCCAGTCTTAATTTAGAGGTACAAAGATTGGGTTTTAGAGACATAGCTTATAGATTCAAAGTTTGCGGAAAAATCAATAGAAAACAACAGGTAAATACTACTGTGTAAAATTACATTTGCATAGAAAACCTTGTTTGAAAATGGATTAATAGGCTTACCAGGGTCAGCATCGAGGCAAGGCAACTTTCGCTTTATTCAAGGACCAGGGCTCACAAGAGTAGCTAAAGAATTTGGGGTCACAAGTATCATTATTGAATAACTTACTTTTGTAATCGTAAAACGATCACCATTATGGCGCCACACCCCTTCCTCCCTCCCCTCTTTGATTTTGCACTTTGGTACTTACTGAAAGGAGCAGATAGAGGTTTATGAAATGATGTGGTGTTTTTTGAGTAAGATCAGACTGGCAGCACTAAATCCAGTCTGTGCATCGGGATACAGGTGTTCCACCATAAAATTCAACTTGTTGAGAACAGCAGGAACATAGGCCTTTTCTACGATGGTGAGAAGGCATATCCTCCGGTAATTCTTACAATCTCTGTGATCCCTTTTGTTTTTGTACAGAGTGACAATTTTTGTGTCCCGCATGTAACGAGGCACAGCTCTCTCCACCCAACACTGGAGTAAAAATCTGTGGAGATAGCTAATGAGAGAGTCTGTTTTATCTACATTAACGGCCTTTGGTAGAATGCCGCCGGTACCAAGTGAATTACCGCATATGCTAGTAAATGGAACCCATATCCATCTCCTCTATAGAAGGTGGGACGTCCAGTTAATCTATGATTGGCAAGGGTGAGGTGTTTTTGACGGCTATATCGGTGTTGGTTTTCGCCCTGGTGTACAAATAGTGCTCTTCCCATTTCTTCTATTCTTCTTTATCCTTGGTCACGTATCCAAAAACTAATTTAAGAGCTGCAGTTTGGATGATTCGTCGGATGAATCCTTTCTTTTAGCCTTTATAAACAGCACGAATGTTTCCATTGTGAACGGAGACCTGCATGTCGAGCCCTATCTTTAGCCAATGGCCACTGGCGTACTTACGAGTGGCATTTTAATACCACCATATATATCAGAGTCAACTAGCTGTGTCACCAGATGTGCCCCAGGAGAGACTGAAGTATATGTGCCTGCTGAGCGGAAACTATTAAATGACCTATTTAAACTAGGCATCCACACGCCTCAGTGGACGAATTATAGATGGAGCGTGTAATATTCTAAAAGCACATCTATAATCCATGTTTTCTTTACTGGAGCTAGTTCTAGGCCTCTTGAAATGGGCTTGCTTGAAATAGGTTTAGCTCAACCGTATGCGGACTGGCATTGGGCGCTTTCATTCGTCGACATACAAATGGGATCTTGCTCCCTCGTCGAATTGCGAGTTTAGCGTCACCGAACAATTCGCAGATCACGTTATCTCAGCGTGCTCCATACATCCGGCATCTCGAGGGGTGGCTGGTCATTCGGCATCTCGGTTTTGTATGACGATACTTGATGCTGGCATTGTATCACAAAAGCCAGCATCTGATCCCGACAGCAAATGGATTCCCTTTCACACGAAGAAGATCGGAGATGCCAAAACAAGTAGTTTTAACGTTCCAAGTTGCCGGCCCCAAGGCTATGGCTGGTAGATTTGTAAACTGCTTGTGTTTTTTTTTTCTTTTACTGCTGGATGTTAAACTTACAGCGTTCTGAGCTGTAAGTTTGAACCTTAGCTCCAAACACCGATTGAAGCAATTAACCTGTGACGGGTCACATTTTAAATGACTTGGGGCTGTCCAGTTTGAAGCGGGCGGTAGTGAACAATGAATTACGGTGTTCCTCCTACTGTTGAAGACAGCCTTGGCGCCCGAGTTTACGCCAGTTAGCTCCGGACTTATTATTCATATCTAACTGCTCTTTCACGTGTTGATTTTGCCGCTTAGTCAACGGCACTGAAATGCTCTCTTTAAATTGCAAGGCTGGGCAGAAAATATGAAAATCTCAGAAATCACCCATCACCAAGATTGGGCATTTCCAAACACAAGATCGAGATTCCCTTTTAGGCGTTGTTGACAGAGTCCAACAGAACAATCAGACAGTACGGTTGGGGGCACCACAACAAAAGCTTTCAGGGCAAAAATGTTGAAGTTTATTTCTTTTCCCGAGCTTTTGATAATAAATAACACCCAAACCAAATGAAATTGGCCTGACGACAGCGCAAAAGAATGCACATTCATCTAGTTAGTTGTCACCATTGTTTTAAGGTATAACTCTAAAAGTTACAAGCAATCTGATTGGCAGCAGTGTAGAATACGTGACGTACCGGTATCTAATTTTTCTAGTTGATAGCTACAATCCACCAATTAGTATGGTTAATAACCTGATAATTCAAATGAATAAATCGATTATTTTCATGTTTTAAAGAAGGGGGAAAACAATAGCAGCGTATGCTTAAAGCATATTGCTATTTCGTCATGTATCGATTTAAAACTTATAGTGTGGCAGCGTAGCACAGCATGTGACAATGCGGGGCAACGGTGTGTTTTGTGTCTGATTATTTTGATGGTTAAGAAAGCTTCTGTCTGAAACAGAGGTGGCCAAAGTTTTAAGGTTCGGGCCACTCTCCACTGATATGAAGTCAAGAGTGGTCGCATGAAAACTTGGGGGTTCAACTGACCTAAGTTAACACTTTGAGCGCTAAGACGAGTCATCTCTTAAGACGAGTTTATCTTAAGACGAGACCAATTTTTTTTAAGTTCATTTTTAAACTACAAATCTGTACACTTGACTTCTCGGCCAGTTGCAGTTAGCAAAGCAGTAGTATTAATATTACTGGTACCGGTATGGTATGAAAAGTGAGCTTTAAACTGTCGAGACGAAAGGCTAAGTAAGTCCAGCTTAGGAGCTAAAAATTTCAATTTACTAAACAGTGTTACTGAGTATTAGTAAGCGCTGGCAATGAATGTTGGAAAGACTTGAGTCGTCGTAAAAAGAATTGACTTTACTGGAGTCGAGTCGTTTGGACGAAATGACTCGACTCGACGCCAATGATTCGTGACTCGAATTCAAGCGACTCGTTCCCAACCCTGTGTAGTACTTAAGTAATTTTTCTCAGGCGCAAAATCTTGCACTTTATCACTTGATTTATAAATGTTTGCGTTTATGAAATCAAATAAAAACCTTAAATAGTTTTTTGCATTATTCTTTTTCTTCATTGGACGTTTGTTATTTTGATTTTTGTTATTTCAAGTGACACGTCTGTTATCTTGATCTTTTTGCAACGTAGCCAGAGGGGCAATAATTGATGTTACCCCCTACCTTAATTTTTAATCTGCAGTGGCACTTTTGGAACAACATAGCTAGCGAAAAATCAAGTTTTACGCCACCAAAGTTATTTTCTGGCTATGCACTTATCCGCACTCATATCACAACCAGTGTTACATCTGTAAGGAAACAGAATTACAAAACATTATCTGGCATTGTTTTATTCGTGCTGTAGGTAGTGATTTTGCGTCAAAAAAGAAGTGAATTTAAAAGATAAAAAGATCCAAAAATGGCTGTAAATAGTCCTGGGAATTTGATGATTTCGGGTTGTCAGCTTGCTTTATTTTGTTTTATGCTTTGTTATTACCTTAAAAATCTTTTTATTTGGTCGCAAAACATAGAGAAAGCTTAGTCTTAGGCTATTGCCGTGTTTCCCCGATAATAAGACCTACCCGCAAAATAAGACCTAGCGTGATTTTTGAGGATGATTTTAATGTAAGCCCTACCCTTAAAATAAGCCCTAGTTGAGAGCGGCAAAAAGACGAAAGGCGAAAACTCCGCTGCAATTTTGGAAACTGATGACTTGCAAGACATTCCAGAGGATGATGATATGATTGTTCTTGAATAAATTGTTGTTAATGAGTTTCTGAATAAAAAACATGTTAATGGCAAGTAAATGTAGATCTTTTTTCGTAATTTCTGTTTATTTAAAATCTCGTAATTTTTACTTTGTAACTTCATTTTTTGATATATCAAAATAATACATCCCCCGAAAATAAGCCCTAGTGCCATATTTTGGAGTAAAAATTAATATAAGCCCTGTCTTATTATCGGGGAAACACGGTAGCTATTCTAGAATATGCTAAGTTAACTAATAAATGTAAGGCCTTTCGAATTTCCATGCTTAGTGCATTTCGGCATATATTTTGCAAGTACTAGTCGGAGAATCACAACTGCAATTTGATTTAGAGACAACAGCATGTGGCAACTGTCCGAGATTCTTCACTTTTCTAAATATCTCCTATTTGTTTTTGACGCCTCCGACAAAGCTTGATATAAAATAATTGGCTAAGACGTAGACTTTTAATGCCTAATTCAACGCATTTTAGAACTTTTCATTTAGCCCACCTGAGCGTAACATGAGACTCTGTTTTCTACGCTTAGTGCAGCAGGAAAGATTATTTATAAAAATTGTATGCTAACCAATTACCCTGAACCTTCTAAAAAGTTGTCGGGCTATATAGACTATAGAATATGTTTATATGACATCGTCAAAATAATTACTATAACAATCAACTCAGTAAAAAGTAAGCTTGCTGTGCTGAAAGAAGCCTCACGTTTAAATGATTTCAAAAATTACCAACATAAGACTGCCACTTATATTGCAGTCGTGATCTGCTAGAACTACATAACCAATAGTTTGCTTTAACCCTTTAACTGCCAGATCTGTTTGTGTAAATTATAAAAAAAGAAAATTTACACAATTTACAATATTTCAAAATCTACAAGAGCTACAAGAATGTGGAAGCATGAAAGGTGTGAGAAAAAGCAAGTACTTTTCAAAGCAAGTCAAAATTAACATGTTGCTGAAGTAGTTTCAATACATTTTTAATTATCCGCGTAAATCCGACTGCTCTGCGTTTGTACTAAAGATGAATAAAACGATATAAAACTAGATAGCGACATGAAATTGAATTGCGGCAAGTTTCCTGCTGTTTGATGTCCAACATTTTCCCAAAAAATATCTATAGGCTTACTTTAAATCACGATTCTGTCTGTGTATTGTATTTAGCTCCCCGAATCTACTAGACGTCACGCCACGACATCGTCAAAATAATTACTATAACACTCAACTCAGTTAGAAGTAAGCTTGCTGTGCTGAAAGAAGCCTCACGTTTAAACGGTCTCGGAAATTACCGACGTTGTGAAGCGTTTCTTGCGGTCATCGATTGCTACTTATATTGCAGCCGTGATCAGCTAGAACTACATAACCAATAGTTTACTCTAATATCGGACGTTATTCGCATAAATCCGACTGCTCTGCGTTTGTATTTAAGATGAATAAAACGATATAAAACTAGATAGCGACATGAAATTGAATCGCGGCAAGTTTCCTGCTGTTTTATGTCCAATACTTTCCTAAAAAATATCTATAGGCTTACTTTAAATCATGATTCTGTCAGCGTGTTGTATTTAGCTCCCGGAAACTACTGGATATCAAATCACAATTGAAAACATTTTTTAAATTCGCATTTCATGATGCAGGAAAACGATTTTTGGTACAAATATTATTCAAACGATATTTTCCTTTTTTTCTGGAACGCTCCAAAAAAGCTTTGTTTTGTCAAACGCTTGTCAAAACTCATAATCCTTTCTAGAATGATTTTAGTAAAGTATACCTTATTTCTGTAAAGTAAATGTATTAATCTTTTTGGCGCTCCCCCACAACTTTAAATTTGTCTTCTCTGGTACTTCATGAAGAGAATTATTATAGATACTGTTGGCTGTTTGTGTTTATGTCCAGTCTTAATTTAGAAGTGCAAATATTGGGTATAGGGACACCTGCATACTACTGTGTAAAATTACACTTGCATGGAAAACCTTACTTGAAAATGGATTAATAGGCTTACCAGGGTGTCGCGTTTTAATATAAAATATAGAACGTTTTTGGTGCTATCTCAATCTTAAATTCCTTTTAAAATTGAGGCGACGTGTGATAATTGCTCGGATAATTAGGTCTGACTGCAACTTAATAAAACTTGGAAAATTCTATTTGAATAAGAACTACCTCCTGACGAGCCGCCTTAGGCGAAACAGACTGTTGAGGTGTTTTTAACTGGAATAAATTCCATTTTATAAAACTTGCAAAAGATTGATTTCCACTAAAAACAACTTAAACCACGTTAAGAACAGAATATTGTATTCGCAGAAATAATATTTCATGACTTCAAGCTACTTCGCTCAACGATCTCAAAATTAACCACTTCACTACACTATCAGAAAACCGCCAAAACTAATTTCACCAATAACTGCTTAATACTCGCCACGTCAACAGAATCCGCAATAAATTATCACAACAAACAATGGCCCTTCTTTACTCCGTCAATCGATCTCTCTCCCTGTTACAATGCTTCTCTATACTACTACCACTAAAAAAAATCTCGTCGCGTTATACATATAAATATATATATATGTATATAAATCGAAAAAAAACAATCCAGAAAACGCTAGAATGAAATCACGTGAAAAAAGAAAAAACGTATTTTAAGTTATGTAATTGGTCATCGAAATTCTTCGAAGAAGCTAGAATCACTAAATCAATCTGGAATTTTACTATGTTGTAATAACGATTGTGACGTAATAAAGGCGTACTTACAGCAAATCCAATTGCGAGGAAAAAAGGTCTTTTTTTCTCAATCAGTAGCCGAGCGAACAAATAATACAGCACTTTACACATATATGAAAACTACGCTTACAAGACAAATTTCCTTATTTGTGACACAGGGTCAGCATCGCGGCAAGGCTACTTTTGCATTATTCAAGGATCAGAGCTCACAAGAGTAGCTAAAGAATTTGGCGTCACAAATATCATTATCGAATAACTTACTTTTGTAATCGTGAAACGGTCACCATCATGGTGCTACACTCCTCCCTCTCTCCCATCTTTGATTTTGTGCTTCTGTACTTACTGAAAGAAGCAGATAGAGGTTTATGAAATGATTGAGTGCTTTTTGAGTAGGATCAGACTGGCAGCACTAAATCCAGTCTGTGCATCGGGATACATGTGTTAGGCGAATAAATGCAACTTGTTGGGAAACTTGAGATTTGAGAACAGCACGAGCATAGGCCTTTCCCACGATGGTGAGAAGGTATGTCCTGCGGTAATTCTTACAATCTCTGTGATGCCTTTTATTCTTCTACAGAGTGACAATTTTTGTGTCCCGCATGTAATGAGGGACAGCTCTCTCCACCCAACACTGGAGTAAAAATCTGTGTAGATGACTAGTGGGAGAATCTGTCTTATCTACATTAATGACCTTTGGTAGAATACTGCCGGTACCAAGTGTATTACCTCATATGATAGTAAGCCCACCCATGCCCAGCTCCTCTATAGAAGGTGGGACGTGCAGTTTATCTATGATTGAAAAGGTGAGGTGTTTTTAACGGCAATATCGGTGTTTGTGTTTGCCCTGATGTACAAATAACGCTCTTTCCATTTCTTCAATTCTTTTTTATCATTGGTCATGTATCCAAAGACTGATTTAAGAGCTGCAGCTTGAATGACTCGTCGGATGAATCCTTTCTTTTAGTCTTTATAAACAGCACGAATGTTTCCATTGACAACGGAAACCTGCATCTCGAGCCCTATCTTTAGCCAATGGCCACTGACGTAGTTACGACTGACCCTTTAATAACACCATATATCAGAGTCAACTAGCTGGGTCACCAGATGTGCCCCAGGAGAGACTGAAGTATAGACGCCCATTTGTGCCTGCTGAGCGGAAACTATTGAAGGACCTATCTAAACTAGGCATCCGCACGCCTCAGTGGACGAATTATAGATAGAGCGCGTAATATTCTAAAAGCACATCCATAATCCATGTTTTCTTTACTGGAGCTAGTTCTAGACCTCTTGGAATGGGCTTGCCCAAAACATCTTAGCTTAAGCTCAACCGCATGCGGACTGGCATTGGGCGCTTTCATTCGTCGACATACAAATGGGGTCTCGCTCCCTCGTCGAATTGCGAGTGTGACGTCACCGAACAATTCGCAGACCACGTTATCTCTACGTGTTCCATACGACCGACACCCCGAGGGGTGGCTGGTCTGACAGTTTTATATGATGATACTCGATGCTGGCATTGTATCACAAAAGCCAGCATCTGATCCCAATAGCCAATGGATTCCCTTTCACACGAAGAAGATCGGAGATGCCAGGACAAACAGTTTAACGTTCTAAATTGCCGGCCCCAAGGATATGGCTGGTAGATTTGTAAACTGCTTGTGCTTTTTCTTTTACTTCTGTAGGTTAAACTTACAGCGTTCTGAGCTGTAAGTTTGAACCTTAGCTCCAAACACCGATTGCAGTAAGTAACCTGTGGCGGGTCACGTTTTAGTGACTTAGGGCTGTCCAGTTTGAAGCGGGTGGTAGTAAACGATGAACTACGGTGGTTCCTCCTACTGTTGAAGACAGCCTATGCGCCTGAGCTTACGCCAGTTAGCGCTGGACTTATTATTCATATCTAACTGCTATTTCACGTATTGGTTTTGCCGCTCAGTCAACGGCACGGAAATGCTCTCTTCAGATTGCAAGGCTGGGCATGAAATATGAAAATCTCAGAAATCACTCATCACCAAGATTGGCATTTCCAAACACAAGACCAAGATCCCCCTTTTAGGCTTTGTTGACAGAGTCCAACAGAAAAACTAACTAGTAAGGTTGGGGGAACCACAACAAAAGCTTCCTGTGCAAAATTGTTGAAGTTTATTTCATTTCCCCGAGTTTTTGATAATAAGTAAAACTCAAACCAAATGAAATTGGCATGACGACAGCGCAAAAGAATGCACAGCCATGTAGTTAGTTGCCACCATTGTTGTTAAAGTTTAACTATGGAAGTTACAAGTAATCTGATTGGAAGCTATGTAGAATATGTTACGTATCTAATTTTTCTAGCTGATAGCTACAATCCACCAAATAGTATGTTTAATAACCTGATAATTCAAATGAATAAATCGATTATTTGCACGTTTTTAAGAGGGAGAAACTATGGAAGCCTATGCTAAAAAGATATTGCTATTTTTCATCTATCGATTTAAAACTTATAGTGTGGCAGCGTAGCAGAGCGTGTGATAATACGGGGCAACGGCATGTTTTGTGTCTTATCGTTTTGATTATCTATGGAGGCTTCCCTCTAAAACAGAGGTGTTCAAAGTTTTAAAGTTCGGGCCACATTGCACTAATATATAGTCAAAACTGGCCGCATAAAAGCTATGTTTGTCGAGTTCAACTGACCTAAGTTAGGGTTTGTGCATCTGAAAAGGCAAAGTGAGCGTTCTGAACTCGAATTTCATTGCCGACAATTGTCACGAAACTAGTCATTGACCGCAAAAACTTCATACGCAAATCACACCTTGTGCACCCTTACCCAATTTTTGAGTGGAACATACACCCAAGTCTTGGAAAAAATAAACGGATAACAATTATTTACGAGAAGAATTTCATCACAAATGTTTCTTTAATTGGCAGTGGCCACAGCACGGAGGATTACAGAGCACAACCTTGTAGTAAGTTCTACGTCCGTAAACTATCATCAGAATCCTTATCACTATAATCATTGATGTGGGTCATATCAGAGTTCTCGTTCAATGCGATTTCGTTACCAGTTCTGCTTTCATTTTTTTTTTTTTGACAAAAAATCATAAACGCCCGCCACTCTACGCAAGGAAAACCATCTACCATTGTGATGGCACAAATATGATTGACTGACACTATCAACAAATATCTGAACAACAACAAATTATACAAGCTGAGAAGTTTTAGATTTCACGCTAAGCAATTTATAACAAATAGCTGTATGCTGTGTGCGAAAGCCGCGTCTTTAAGCAACGCTGATCAGCATCAACGCACGGAGTAAATTTACGTTCTTATAGCACCCAATGTAAACTATTTTTCTAAAAAAATAGAAATACATGACTTCGCATCGTGCGCATGGTTTCTGACGGCGTAATTGTACGCGGGACAGCACTAAATGAGTAAAGAAGCTAGGGACACGTCACGTGAAAGAGGAGAAAATTTACAAAAACGTTTTTATGCGGCACATTGGGAGAAGGGGTACTAAAATCTGCGTCATATGATTTTTGAACTGTCTACAAGTCATATAAATTAGTTGTTCGCCATTTTCTTACTCACTGTCACAGAGATGGACTTGTTGTTGACTATGACAAACGGTGCCTCATTCTGAATTTCGCATTGATTGCATTTATCTTGAGCAAAACGTCATTATATTTAAAAAAAGAATGCAAAAGAATCCTTCCACTTTTGAGAATGTTCTCCCCAAACTCAACTTGGTTAAAGAGTGGCATGGTGGAAGCACCGGAATAAAAGTTTTCTTTTTCTATCATAATGTGCAATAAAATCATCAGGAATATTTATGACCCAAACCCTGTTTTCTTTATCAAGAACAACATTCTTAAAACCATTTTATTCTGCTAGAGGCAGAGCATCAAACCGTAATCCAGGTTTACAACGGAAACTTAACCAAGGTTAGAAAGCCTGGGGAAAACAGCTGTCGATTTCAAACCAGCTTTGAATGCAGCCGGTAACTTTTTACCGATAATGCGAGTTGCCATTGGTTGGTGCCCTATAACAATTGTTTCTTCAAAAATAAATAGTGTTTGATTAGCCTAGAATATGACAGAGAGCCCTCTGGTAAATTATGACGCTATCCTGATATGACATTTTCCTGATTATGATGCTATCCTGGGACTAGATAGGAACTAGTTGGCAAAGCCCTGTAACTCAACCTGGTCTATTCTGTTGAGTGAACATGGAAGGCTCTCGCTGAAATCATAGCCCGGGTTAGCACTCCTTGATTTAAGGATGCTAATACTCATGGCTATGATCAACCTGAACAAAGTGGATCAAAAAAATTTTTAATATTTTTCAAGGTTTGAGAAAATTTTTTTTCCAGATCCACTGAGGCATGATGAGTCCTGATAGAGAATCTACCCTAACTCACACTTTTTGCAATTTATTATGCAGGGACAGCAAGATACCATTGAAATTGAACTTGGAGAAAAAAGTTTTTATCCTAAGGCTTAATCATCGTTGAATATTATCTGGATATTACATCTATCACCAGTGGAATGCCAAAATAAGCTGTGATTAATAGTCAAGTTCAATTTCTCAGTTGCCCAACTTTGCCCTTCTCCTGAAATGCTGACAAGAGCGTTTTGCGGTTGATATCAAATTTGTTAGTTCTTGTGCTTTACGTAAACATTTATGAAAAAAAGTGAAAGAGTCACAGGTCAGTGCTTACCCAATTACATAAACGATGCGATTAGCAAAACAATTACGATACATAAGCTAAAATTTTGGAAAATACCACTTGTTGGATATTTTTCAGTGATGTAGGTCTTAAGACTGTTTTTTCGAGGTCTTGGTCTTGGTTTTGATGGCTTTAGTTTTAACCATTAAAGGCACGATACTCTAATTACAGGCCATGACAATGAGGCAGACGTCCCTTGACTCGATCGACACCGTTTGAAATTGAAAGACCATAATTCAAATCCTGGTCAAGTCTGACACAAAGCATTGAACAGTATGATAATACAATCCTCGTTCTATTTAGCATATAAAGGATGATCCATAAAGTGCGCCGAATTTAAAAGTTTATTATGGAAAACGAATAATAACAAAAATGGTTGCCTATGGCATATTTGTGAACAGTAAGTTCTCCCATTTACGTATGAAACACAACGTCGGCCATATATCCACCTGCACTGAGTCTGAATGCATTTATGCGCTCCTCGAAATTACTGATAACTTTTTCAAACATCTGTGGCCTGAAGTCTCCAATTACACGCTCGATTTCAGCCTGGAGTTAAAAAATTGTGCGTCGTTTGTTGGCGTACAACTTGTATTTCACAAACTGTCACAAGAGGTAAGATCGCAAGATGTTGGTGGTCATTCCTTGTCGCCATGCAAGAATATTACTCGTTTCGGAAATTCTTCGTGGAGTGATGCTGGCGTTTCACCTGAGGCCTGGCAAGTCGCCTGATTTTCCTAAAACCAGATGTTTTCAGTATCCAATTCTTCCAAGTTTTGCGACAACTAAGCAGATATCATGTCTCCGTACCTTCTCCATTAACAGTAACTGCAGATCCCTAGTCAGTTGCGAAGAAAAACGGTCCGATCACTCCACCTGCCCAGAAACTACACTACCAGTCATTCTCAATGGATGCGTTTCACGCTCTTGCATTATTCGCATTATTGGATTATTGTAGGTGGGCCTCGTCATTGAAAATGATTTGTTTCGCAAAATTGTAATCTGCTAAAGTCTCTCCAGAACCAAGTCAGCAAATCGCCTCTTCCTCCCATAATCAGCTGGATTAAGATTCTTGGTAAGTTGAATTTTGGATGCATGCATATAGAGATTTAATTTGATGCAATGAAGTGGTAGATTGTTGCCGAATTGATTTTCCTGGACTCACAGTCACCCTGTCTTGCAAGCGGTTCCTCAGTTCGACAGCAACGCTTCCGCTCAAGCGATTTCACCGGTAAAACTAAACCAGTTGTTTCAAAATTTGTCATTAGTCTGCGTACAGTAGACTCGCACGGAACTTCATTTTTTTCAAAAATGGTTTGAAGTTTTCGCACTTTATGCGTCGTACATTCTCCATTTTAGTAAAATTTCTTAACAATAAAAACTCATGGTGCAGTTAAAAACCGCTCCATGTGACAGTATCCTAAGTAACAGTTACTAAACAATTACCGGTATTCCGCAAATAATTCATTTTTACATAAAATATTCTGAAAATAGAGCAAAAAGCAATTCATTGAGCAAAGAAACCTTGCAAAAACGATAAAAAAGTGCTTTTGAACTTTAATACTCAAAATGTTTGCCCAATTCAAATTTGGCGAACTTTATACAACACTCTACAATACTAAGCAAAGAGTAAAAAAATAAATTAAATTTTTTTCAGAAAACACTCCATACTTTTTGATGGAAGCTGGAGTTATTTACAATCAGCCTACTATTTCAATTCTCAAAAAAGTTTTTAACCGCTTTCGTAAGGTTAGTATTCTTTGAGAAAATAAAAAAACGACAGACAGTGACACTGTTTCGACCTATCAGGTCTTTTCAGTACAGTTGGTGACCGACAAGAAGCTAGAGGCTTTCAATAAAGTATAGCTTAGACCGCCACACTTGTAGGATTTATACTAGATACTTGGTGGAAGGCCCGTCAGTACTCTGCGAAGCCGTATCACTCGTAAGTGAGTCGAGGTTGTTGCAGGCGCACTAAGTCTAGCAGTGGGTCTAGTATAAATCTCACAAGTGTGGTGGTCTAATCTATGCTTTATTAAAAGCCTCTAGCTTCTTGTCGGTCACCAACTGTACTGAAGAGACCTGATAGGTCGAAAGAGTGTCACTGTCTGCAGTTTGCTAAAGAAAACAAATTTTTCAATTGTCAACAGTGACATGATCTGAGACAACAAAGAAATGAAAATTTGGAATTGGGTAAATCGGGTGCTGTCTTTTTTAAGCACAAAAGCGTTTTCCTCCGTCAAGAAATGAGCATACAAAAACAATTTTTTTCCATGATGGGGTCATGGTGATGTCACATACCCCTTTTATGACACTCACTCCGTGGAGATGATCAATCTTGCCAAGTCTTGTTTATGCATTGACATTTACGGGAAAATAAAAGCCAAAGTCGCCCAAAAGGTATGATAGATTGTTCAAAATTTTCTATGAAAAAAGAAGTGATCATTTATGTTTGAAGCCGAAACTGTACAAATTTCTTACTTTTAAAACGTTGGCCTCCCAAAAAAAAGTATTCATGTTTGCTTGGAGACTAAAATTGGCAAGATTCTTTCAAAAAAGAAGTTGTTTCTAAATAAGTTAATGGTTAGAGCCATTATGCTCGTGAAAGTAGCTAACGTTTTGTACAACGGCTGGAAGCTGTAATGAAAAAAATGGATGTGGCCATATTGATGAAGTGTTTGTAGTGTGAAGATTTGTTTGTTAAATGCGCCAAGTATTTCTTAACTTGTCTATCTTCTTTGCTATTAAAAACTTGTTCAAAAAATGTCCATTGCAACAAAAATTACAGTGTTATAAAGAACATAACTATATAAAAAATACGTGGTCTTAGATTTTTGTTACAGCGTGCAATTGCATGTTGCTAGGGCAAGCTTTTTCAATTAAGGCAATTTTATGGTAGTAAGCTTGAGCGGCGTGGTTCTTGTAAGAGTTCTAGATACAAAGAGTAAATTTGTATTCCTAATTTCATAGGTCAATATATATAGTCAATTTTTGTCATTAGGTCAAGCTCTTTTTTTCTGGTTAATATAGTCAATTTTTTGTAATTAACACTGTTAGTCAAAATGTTACTTTGGTATTGGCGAGAAAAACTGATAACTAAGGTAAGTTTCACAAAACTTACTTAGACCAGAATAAATGCCTAGCGCCACGTGCCAAGGTCTGGTAATTTAGAAGCTCAAGCAAAAGTCAGCTCGCAAGCAACTGGTTTAGCTACTCAATTTCTCAAAATCTAAGACCAGTGCAAATGTCTAGTGCCAAGTACACAATCACAGAAGCTCTGCAAGCAATGCAAGAACTTGTTTTCGCGGAAGACACTTGCAGCATTAACAGTTTCCTTCAAAAGAGAATGCAAAACAACGATATTTTCAAAAAGCTGTTTTAGCCATAAGCTTTTTGTGACGCTCTCATTAGTGGTGGTATCGCATCCAAAGGGAAGAGCTAAAGTAAGTAAGTATTTTATGAAATTAATTTGAACGTTAGGTAATCAAGACAAGCCACTGATAGCGCTAGTACTGTAAAGCGCGCTAAAAAATACGATTTCGCAATAGCGAAATGATAGAGAAGCGCAGCAAGAGGCCATATAGAAACGCCGCGATTATCGAAAGAATTTCAGAGCGTAAACATGACTTGTTTACATTCTATAATTTGTTTACACTCTGTAAAGTTTGAGAATGAAATTTGGCTTGTTCTACACACCATTCCTTTCGTGCAGAGCATCAAGCAGGAAAACTGTGAAAGCCATTTTTTAAAGTCTTTTGATATGATTCGACAAAGGAAATGAGCTCCAGTTCCACCGACTGCGAGCGGACGCTCTAATTACAATGCCACCACGTCATTTATAGAGCCACCAACAAGTCATGTACAAGTCATTTTTTAAGATCCCCTGAACTGTGCTTTTTTGTTTACAAACGTGTGACCTACGAGTCAAAACAAACTTTTAAAGGTTATTTTTGTGCTAAACTTCAAAGTGATTTTGTTCACCTACTAGGTAGCGCTGCAGAGCAACTACAGAAAGAAATTACTTATTTGGCAATTATGCAGGCGTGTGTTGTTTTCACGTTTTAGTAACTTCTAAATTGATTTTTGTAAATTAGCTTTCAAAAGTTCTTCCAGTTTCCACTTTCAACCAAGCAATATAGCATCAATTATTTTCCAGCAAAAGTCAAATATTGGCTACAAGCTGGCTTTGCCGGCGTCGCCCGGCAGGGCCCCTCCATCAATAACGTTGGGGTTTAGTATTTCGGTTCAACCGGTTAGGCCGGTTTCATCCATCAGGATCTTGTTTGAGCAATAGCGAAAAGTTAATGAATTTTACGCACTTTCAAAATTCTTGCACATGAAATTGTGATCATCATATTCTCTCATACATGACTAGTAATGCTCACAAAGAATCTTGCCACATATTTAATTATCGTTAATAGTTTTGAGAGAAAAGGGATTGAAGCACAGACAAAATTGATGGTAAGGGCCAAATAGTGGTTGCTTTCACAATTACAGAAATTTAGCAGTAAGCCTATTTTGCGATGTGGTGCTGCCCTTTTCCTACTTTTGTTTGTGGTATTAAGTTCTTTTGGCTGCAATATTTGCCTTGTTTCCGGAATAGCAACAAAAGCGGCTATGGCTTTCCTAAAACCATTCACCATATTTTAGTAGAAGCCCATCAGACCGAGCGCTTTCAAAGAAATATTCTCGGTAAATTCAGTCTTACAAATAGTTATGGTTATCATTTCAAGTTAATTTTTTCTTAAACTTGGGATTTTATTACATTGCTGTAGAATATAAACATACATACCTTAACAGGCAGCATATCAGCAAAAAAAATTTTTGTTTTATGGTATATACGATGGCGTTGCCCGAAGAGCCCCCATTACTACCGTCGATATTGAGAGTGTTGGTTCAACCGGCCAAGCCGGCTTCACCTATCAGGCTCTTGTGTGAACAGTTATCAAAAGTTTGTGTTTACTGCACATAAGATTTTCACGACTTTTTGTGATCCTTTTCCTAATAGAATTTCTTATATCAAAATCCTGGCCAATTCTTAAGTCTATGTGCTCTGTTCATTGCTGACACGAAGGGGTTTTTTCGTTTTCCGTAGTTTGGAAGTAGGGAACACATTTTGATATTAAGCTATGTTCAAGCAAAATAGCTAAAAATGTCTTTCGTGTGGTGCGATTTCACACAATGACGCTGTTTTTTGTTTTGATTTTTCCTTAAACTTCTCAAGTCCTCGCTGCCTACTCATTATGTAGTATGTTCGTTTCTCCCTGCTTGACGTATTTTGGGAAGTGAATAGAGTCCTTGCTTTTTCCTAAATGTTTGGTTTGATCCCGGTGGCACTATAAAGCTATTATAAAGCAAAATACCAAAAATGCCTTACATTCGGTGCCATTTGACACAGTGACATTGTGTTTTTTGATTTCCTCTCAAACGTTCTCAAGCTGTGCAGCATAATTCGTATTCGTTTTTCCTCGCTTATGTATGCTCATAGAAGTTAAATGAGTCCTTGCTTTTCCCAAATTTTCAGGTTTGATTCCGGTAGCTCTATAAAGCTGTCATCAAGCAAAGTAGAAAAAATGTTTCTTCTAAGTATGGTGCGATATTACCTCGGCAGGGCAAACTATTACCCGTGTTGATGAAAAACGTATTTATTAATGCAGCTGCGCCAGCTTCACCGTACAAACTTTGTGAGAGCCACAACGAAATGTATTAGTAAATATATGCCACAGCTCCTGTACATGTAATGGTAATTATGTTGGACTATTAATCAAGACTGAAAGTATTAAGAAAAAAAGAATGATGTCATAAACTACCATTTGTAATTTTTAAAAATTTAAGAGGAGTGAAACATAATCAAAATTGATGGCAACGCCCAAATAGTGGTCGTGTTGGCAATTAAAGAAATGAGCTATTTAGTGGTAGGCCTATTTGACGATTTGGTGCCCCGGCTTTCGAATTAATATTCGTGACATTGAGATCTTTGCCTGCGGTGTTTGCTTAAATTCGGCTATAGCATGAAAAAGTGCCATGCCTTTCATCTACATCATACAACCTATTCCAATAGACACCTATCAATCTTTTTTTAAACAAAAATATTCTCTCTTAATCCAGTATTATAAACTGACGCTATTATTGTTTAATTTTTATCTTTTTTTAAACTTGGGATTTTATTGCATTTAGCTTTGCCCCTAATCCAGACCTCTCTACTTTTAAATGAAGATCAGTGTTTTGTACCAATGCAAATATCCTGGCAATTACAAATACCAGTAATGGACCTTACTATTTATATTTGCTATCAAAATGATAGTGAATAACTTTGCTGCCTGCTGCATTGTGGTGTGGTGTCATTTAAGATTGTGGTGTCATTTAAGATTATGATCTAACGATGCGCTTTGAGCCATTAAATATTAGGATAGCTACTTAAGTCTTTTCCGTTATTGTAGGCGAATTGATATGAACTAATCTTTTTGAATGTGTGCATGTTCCTTGGCCATAGCGTACTGAGAATAAGGCAAAGCGTATTGATACAAGAGTGCAATGATCAAGATAGGAGCATAGAAGTAATGCTCCTATTTGTCACAACTTTTCGTTACTGCTCTCAAAAAAGTTATTTGGGTAAACCTGCCTGAACCAATATTTTTAATGCCACATTAACTAACTGGTTAATCGGCGCGATGGTGCAGTGGTTAGAGCGTCCGCTTCGCGGTTGATTTCCCTTGTCGAGTCATACCAAAAAACTTTAAGAAATAGTATTCACCGGTAGTTAATTAATTTTGTGAGTTCCCATAACTTTGAATTTATTTCCCCTGCATTTTCTAAAATAAACAGATAAAAGTTTGTAAAAGTTTTTATTACGTTCTTAATTTAATATAATGGAGACAAGAGATTTGGGAAATTCCATTGGCCTTGATTTCTCTCCCGTTTTCTGAATCACAACAAATCAAGGTTTTATCAAATACAAAAATTTATATTCCGTTATGTTCAGCTACAAAACGCCGATCAACCAAAAAATGTCATCCAACAAATTTGTGGTACAAACTGACCGAATGGGGAGCCAGAAAACATAAATTCAGAAAAGATTATCTCACAAAATTAAAGAACAGCAAGATTGACTGATATACTCTTGCCCTTTTCCTTTAACATTAACTTGTGACTACGATAAAGTTGTATACTACTGTGTGAAGTTGGAGCTACACATGGAAAATGTTTGCTTCAAAACTGATTAATAGGCTTCACGGGTTCAAATGCAAGGTATATGGGGAAAGCAATCTCCCCGTTGGCTCGATGACGGACCAGGGCACATAAGTGCACAAGTCAATGAACTTGATGTCGTAAATATCATTACGAAATGGGTTCGGCCTCTGCAGGGAACAAAGCGCATAAGACACAGTTAGAGACTTTAGTTAGCCAGTGTGAAATTGCACTGTAAACGGGAATAGATTTTTCCCATTTGGTTAAAGTTGTAATGAATATTTGTTACTAACGTAATATATTAGGCCTTTATTTAAGCAAAGCTCTATTTAACTAAAATGTAGCACATCCACATGAAAATAATACAGAATAGGCTTTCAATAATCTTGGCCTTGTTCACTAAATGACAGATTGTTAAAGAGAATGCTTCTGCCACTTCAATTCAGTTACTTCGCAATGGATAGTTTAAATTACACAACATGAAAAGGCTTATTATCCAAGTTTATGGAGTGCTAAATATTCACAGGGCTAGGATACAGAGAGCAGGTGCTAGCTCAGGACGGAGCTATTCACTTGGCCTAACATACCATCTTTTCCAGCGGAATGCATGAGCATACTTATTCACAGCGAGAACTTTGCCCATTTTGATCTTCAAAGTTGCATAAAGGATTTTTCTGCAGAATATTCTAGATGCCCCTCACAAACGGCATCACAGCAGCAAAAACGTGATAAAGGGTCTTTACTATAGTAAGCAAACATTTAATATTTTTTGAACATATAACATTTTTGATTCAACATCTTTTGAAACCACTCGCTAGCCTCATCAATTTGCCCATTTTGGTCTCTAAAGAAACTTGAAAAAGTTGATCGCCAAAGCAAACGGTATGAGATTTTGCACTACTGCAGCAATAGATTGATGACATGAACTAAAATTGCCCAGAAGGTCATATTTGAATAATATGCGGGAATCACTGCAGATGGAACAGCCTACTATATGCCAGTGCAGATTTGATTTTGTGTGGGAAATTTCTGGATGGTTGGCATGTGAGATGCTGGTGTGAATTGAGGGTAGTTGAGAATGCTGGTGAGGCATCACCATATATAGAAATAAAAGTGCTTACTTGCCCTAAACACCTTTTAGCAATACCGTTTGCAATTCACAAGAGTGATTTGGCACAAGCAGAATTACGTAATTATCACGAATAGGTAAATTGGCGTTGTAGGAAGTTTTTATATATGTACGAAAATAGTTTCTGTAATCTGTTGTTCTGCCCTAAATATTTTATCCGTTAATCTGAATTGTTTCGAGTCTAACTTGTTTTGTATCTCGGCTGTTTTTTGTAAACGATCTTTTTTTCTTTAATATTAAGATCTGTAACGCACACACCTCTTCTTACGTCGCAATGGTTGATCACGTATTTAAATGCCAGAGTAATCGAGGGATTTTTGTTTCTTCTGGAGGATTTTGGTCAGCGATTAAGTAATTTATTAGCGGTGCTTTTTTTGTCACGTGATGGTGTTCTTGAATTTTCTGGACCGCCGCCCATTTTATATATATGGCGGCGAGATTTTTACGCATTCAGAGAGAGTGGCAGAGTGGTAGAGCAGTAGTGGAGTAGAAAAAAAGCGTGTTGTTTTGTGGTTGTTTGTTTTGAATAATTATATATCAGCGTGACAAGAATGAAGCCGTGATTTGATTGAATAAGTTTCCTGGTTGGTTTCTAACTGTTATATTAAAAGACATTAGTTTCTGAGATCGACGAGCGAAGAAATTTAAAGTTTCGAAGTATTTTGTGAATCTATTTGTTCTGTTCTTGATCGAGAAGTGCGTGCTTCAAAGTATTTAGTAGAAGCCAATCTACCTAGCTGTTAAGTTGCAGCCAGAATTAATTATTCGAACGATACTATAGGTCGCCTCAGCTTTAAGAAAAAAAATTTTAAAGTTGAAATAGAACTAAAATTCTATTGTACATGACAGTAACTGAGTTGGAGCGATTCTGGATTCAATGCTTAAAAGCTTTAAAAATATCTATATCATTTTTCCCCTGAAATCAGGTGACACCATATGGTCATACCCGTTTACTGGTAAACACTGTACATTTTCATGTTCAGGAAAACAATCCACATGATCGTTGTGCATCTCCTTTCTGATGCAAAAACATTTTTAGTTCAGAGTTTATAAAAAGAAAGAGCAGTGATAGGAGTGAATGTACGAAGGCATTCCAAATACTGAAAAAAGAGCACACAAATATGAAATTACAGACTGAACGTTTACAGATTGAGGAAAGCCAAGCGGAAGCATTGGATATTCAACGCAAACTACAAGCAAATAATCAAACTGATTGGTGGTTGACAAAAAACCTTCAAACAGTGTTGTGGTCAAGACCGGCTCATTCACGACCAAGACCGAAACCAAATATTTTTTAAGATCAAGATCATTTTTTTAAAACCTGTATCATAAGACCAAGACTTTGATCAAGCGAGATCAAGGCCAAGGCAAAGACCAACAACTTTTGTAATGTACCAAGATAACGTATCCTCATAAAAATTCAAATTTTAAATCAAAGATAGCCGTTTGGATGGAGTGGTAATTGTTTCGAGTTTCATAACGAGAGACCTCGAGTGGGAAATTTCACGTAAGCCCCACTGGTATTCGTCAGGAAAGATATCAAAAATTCTAAGAACTACTGCATTGCACCACCAAAAATTCCGTTTCGAAATCGAGTATGCAGTAGAAGGCATTCACAAATATGCAGTGAAACACGCAGGGAAAAAAAGGACGTAAAGTAGAAAAAATAGGCCAAGGCACTTTTACTTTACTTTTACATATTTGCATTGTACTTTAAATACACAATCATTGAACGTATTTCAGAAGATAATCTAGCTTCATGCGGTCGCGTAATCAAACCACTTTGGCTGAAATTTCGCTCCACTCGAATAGAAGGAGCAGCCACACAAAAAACTTTTCGGGTAAGAAGTGGGGGATAGTTTGTTGCTTTAGAAGTTCAATATTGAAACACATTTGAAGGAAAATAACCTACTTCTTGCAAGTACTTATTGGTTTGAGTGTGAACAGTAATCGCTAAAGATGGTTGACTGACACGTCAAGTGTAACTATTTTTATACTTTGCAAAAGCTTCGGAATGATTTTAAAGGGGTCTGGCTGTCTTGAGTATCTTCATCCATCTCTTCAACGAGTGCTGTTGTTGGGTATTCACTTTGTATAATGCATAGAGAATTGCAAGTTACTTGTTCCTGGGCAGCCTTTCACCAAAGTACAGACGTAAAACTACTAATCTATCGTAGCGCAATGTTAAACTGTTAATGCAAGCACGTTGGGTGTTGGGATATGTAAACTATCAAGCCAATTGGTTCGTACCGTTTTTATGTCATTCTTTCACTTGCTAGCAAATACGATCTGGACTAGGGTGTCACATCAAATTTCGATTAAATAAGTGATAGCAATTTTAACCGTACTTTGGTAGTGTATGGAACAAATATGCCCAAACCCATTGAAAAACTATTCAAAAAGAACTTGAGATTTCACTTTCATACCTTCTAACTTTAAATATAATTTATTCCTACGTAATCTCTCGTAATTTTATGTTATTCTGTTTAAGTTAAAGAGTACAAAATTAACTATTTGTCGAAGGAATTTAATAAAATAAAAATATTTTGATCAAAAGCTTGAATTACTTTTTCATTATTTTAATAATAAATCAATGAAACATTGTTCTTTGTACTGTGAAAGCGGACAACCAAAAGTAACTATAGCTGTTAACTTTTACAGTGTCTAAGTGATAACTAGTAAACAAATTTCGTTACTTCTGCAAAAAATACATGAGTTGCTAGTTGCTAGCCAGCAATTTTCAAGGCAATCTCCTATCAAGAGGGATCTGCCTCCAGCATCAAAGTACAATAGAAAAATTTGCTCAAAAATGATCACCAACATCATACGGTACTATACAGCAATCTATTACATCATGTCAATAACCCGCGACCGGTTTCGACCTTATTGGGTCTCATCAGGCGGGTGTAAAAAACACTCAATAATAAACATGCTAAAAAAATTTTTTAGCATGTTTATTTAGCATGTTATAGCACTGTAATTTTTTTAGCATGTTTATTGTTAAGTGTTTTTTACACCCGCCTGATGAGACCCAATAAGGTCGAAACCGGTCGCGGGTTATTGACATGATGTAATAGATTGCTGTATGGTACCGTATGATGTTGGTGATCATTTTTGAGCAAATTTTTCTATTGTACTTCTGCAAAAAAGTATCATTTAGTGCAGTTACTAAAAAGTAGGCCTAACTATATGCAATAACTAGTTTGTTCCGACCAATGGATTCCAGCAATACCTTTGTTGTACATTTTTATTCTCCAGTATGGAGCTAATGTTAGCACCGATCCAAACATTTATATTGTCTATTTTTGTTTTCCAGTGTTGCTGGATTGCGGCAGTGATGCAAAGCATAAAACAAGTCGTTCGTTCTTCCGAGTTTCCATATTTCAACATTTTGCTTGAGTTGCTTGGTATTCCAATAAATTTACTGCTTGTTAGAAACCTCCAAGCTCAGGAAATTATTGTAAAGTGATTAAGCGCATCGTGAGGTTCAAAAGCAAAACTATCAATCATTGTGTCAAACGAGCGAGATCACGCTGCCGACAATTTTATTGAAAAGTAATCTTTTAATGATGGCCACTGTTTTTGTAGTCTCACCAAACCTCCGTTTATTTCAAGCATGATAGCTTCAAATAGCTTAGCTGTTGTAGTATATCGTGGTGGTTGTAGTCTATTGTCTTCGAATTCCACGATGGTTGTTTTGTGCTTCAGCAACATACATAATAATTATGTGTTACTTCGTGACTTGTAACAAAACAAGACCGACTCCGAACTAGAGAACTCGATTCTATAGGCACTTTTCAAGCTGGCTTAATGATACTTTCCTATGGTGCACACTCACAATACAATTATTATGTCATGCCATAAATTGTTGGGGCGCCTAAAATTCAGCTCAAAGTGAGGGTTTGTTTGATGATCAATAGTGATGAGGAGTATCAGACGACCGCTGTTTAACTGATATTAAGCATTGCATTAACTGCAACATACTACACTATGGGACAAAAGTTTAAAACCTTCTGTTCTTTTTTGCTGTTTTATTCTTTAAAACATTGTTATTTTTGTTGCAATCGATATTTCTGTAAAAAATCTTTTTTATTGCAAAGAAAATAGATGATTTCATAAATACCAGACGTTTTTAATGAGCAAATGTTGACACTAAAAACACTTGTTAATATTTTGAATGGCCACATATATTTTTTATTACGGCTTGCAGACTGTAATACAGCAATATGACTTTTACCCAAACTTCCTTTATTGTATTTTTCAGAACTGCAAGGCTCGCAAATTGGTTTTTAAACACGTTGTTCTTCAGTAAGGCAAGTGAATTCTCTAATGGGCAAAGGTCGGAGCTATTTTCTGGCCAAAATTGCTTTGCAATCCTGCTTTTGTGACAAAGAGCTTCATCATGCATACATATTGTGCAGTTATGCACAACCATGTGGAGTTCTAACTTTTCCATCAACAAATCACCATGCTTGGATCCATTCAGGGTGGATAATGAAAGTTAAATGTATCGAAATGCTGTGCTTATTGCAAGCATGGCCCACCAAACCATTAGACTTAAGAGTGCTTGACAATAGGAATAGCATATTTTTTTTCATATCGTGCTCCAGTAGGTCTTCAAAATTGATACTTTAAAAAAAAGGACTGTTTTACCAAAGAGTCATCAGAAAAAAACGTTCTTCCACATATCATTGTTCCAGTTAGCATGCCTTTCAACAAAATTTAAGCGCTTATTTTTATGAACTTAGTTGAGCTTGGGCTTGGGGCTGGGCTGGGCTGTATGACTTTGGGTCAAAATCAACAAACAGGCTTTTCCCACAAACACCGGTTTTCTCACTAGTTAGTGTGCCTATTTTCATCAATTCAGCATGACTTTTTTTAGCTGGTGTTTTACAAGATTGAGTCAACACCTTTTTAATAAATTAATTATCCCTGTTGCTGGTAGTCCTTGGACGATCTGATCTGTTTTAATAGCCTAACGATAAAATATTTCCTACAGATTTTTGAAAACTATGACTTATATTCAACCAGCATCTCAATGCCGGTGTTACAGAGCAGCAGATTGTGCAAGAATACGGGAAGGGATGGAGTAATTTTCCTCCTGGTCTTTTAATCCGTTGCAATAAACCAAAAGAATGTTTTTTTATCACATTAAATTTATGTAATGAAAGTTTGTATAAGGATTTTTGTCTGTGATTGATGACACACTTACATAAGTTTTTCTAAATTGACATTGCTTTATTTTGCAATTTTGTGGGCGATAACCTTTTTTCCTGAGCTCAAGTGACATTGGCGCATTGTAGCACATTTCTTTTTTTGCCAAATGCCCATGACCCAGTATTCCGTTTAGTTTTCCTCACTTGTTTCTTAACCCAAACTATCCCACGAAATGTAAATATAAACATAATCCAAATTTGCTGTCTTGCCCAAAAATAAAATTCAATTAACTTAATTTTTTTATCTGCTTGCAAAGGTAGACGTTTTTTATTTCAAACACAAATTCGATAAGTTCAACCTCGAACAACGTCATATTTTTACACCAAAAATATGAATTTAGGCTTTTGCAACTCCTCACTATATCGTGAAAATAAAATGAAGGTATGAATTTAAACTACTAAATTATTTCAATCCATTATATTGTCAGTGTTCCAATATTACCTTTACCAAGAGTTTTTTTTTGATTATTTGTTAGACTTGGTTGTTATTTTCCTTTATTTGACATTGTCTACAAATATAGTCTAGCGATATCAAAAAAACAAATTGCACTGTTTGAAATAGCTTGATTATAGCCTGCTATTATTCCAATGCAATAATAGCAACTAGATCAATCAATACTCTTCGTACGAACAGAATACATCCAAGATTCGCTTAAGCCTTTATTTCACGTGATAAAAAGGCTCCATTGTGCACAGTGTATGTTGTTATGTTTGATGAAACAGTTCTTTGAACTAGCGTAGGCCAAGTGCTGAATTTTTCACACGCCCGGTCGAAGCTTCTAGCCAACGCGTCTCAAGTTCGCCTCCCTTCTTTTGCCGCTGTTCTGTCAAGTGTACGCGTCTATGCAACTGTATTTCCAAATAAACGCATGAGTCATTATTCCACGCGATAAAAAAGTTTCATTGAGCATAGTGTTATGTCGTTATGTTTATTAATCACAAAAAAAGAATTAACTCACTACTAATGTAGCTACTGTCTATAAACAGAAACATACTAAAACGTAAGTAATATCTAACTTCACAATACAGTAGCTATATTAGACAACACTATAAACAACTCAAACAGACAACTCATTCGTTTGGACCAGTGGTTCTCAACCTGTGGTACGCGAAGCTATTTTTGGTGGTACGCGAGACATTTGTTCAACTCTTAATTTTTTAAATATTATAATTCAGCTTAGCTCCAGAACTAAATTTATTTAACAAAAACTTAATTTCAAAATTGGTATATTTAAAAATTTAATTTTAAAATCAGAAATGTAATTATTCCCGTCAACTTATTACGTCATAATCAGGGCATATATTGTTTTGTAATTTTGAAAATTTTGTTGGCATAGCTAGTCTAGCCCTGTAATACTGAAAAGTTAGTTATTGCTTGTTATGTATTTTGTCTGGTGAGGGCTTATGGTAGCCGAAAACGTTCACTTTAATAAATTTTCTGTTAATAAAAAAATTTTGCTAAATGAATGCAGTTGTGCTGCTAAGCTTAATTACAATAAGGATAAAAAAAAGTTACTCCTCTACCTAAATTGTAAATTTTAAAATGTATTTTACTATTTTCTTAAAAGTATTTTTTAAAAATTTGTATAAATTTTATCTGTGTAAACATGTCGAAGAGAAAGTATAATACGGAATACATAAAATATGGTTTCTTATCTGTACAACACAGAGGAGATTGCTTTTCTCAGTGTGTGATCTGCATGAAAACTCTGTGTAATTCAGCAATGAAACCCAGACTTCTTAAGCGTCACCTTGAGTCAAACCATTCAGCCAAGAAAGATCGAGATAAGAGTTACTTTCAAAGATTAAGTGAAAACGTAGAGAGAGTGTTTGAACCAGAGTGGCCAGAGCTACCAAAAGAGTGCTGGGATTCTTCATGCTTCTTATGTAGTATCTTTACTAATTGCCAAAAATATGAAAGCTCCCACTATTGCCGAAAATCTTGTTCTACCAGCAGCAAAAATACAGGTTCGGAAAATAATTGGAGAAAAGGAGGCTGAAAAGTTGAATTCTGTGTCTCTTTTTAATGATACAGCATGACGTCGGATCCATGACATGCCAAGTGACTACTGCGGTAAGCGCTTCAAAATATGGGTTCGCCATGCAACTCAATGAGTCAACCGATGTCACCAACTGCGGTCAATTGCTTGTTTACGTCAGGTTTACAGAAAATGGCAGAGTTAAAACTGAGTTGCTTATGAGTGAGGAAGTGTCTGGTACAACAAAGGACAAAGATATTTTTAACATCGTGGATGAATTCTTAAAGAAAAATGGTTCAGAATGGTCAAAATTAGTTGGCTGCACAACCGATGGTGCTCCAGCTATGCTTGGGAGAAAATCAGGATTTCAGTCCTACATAAAGGATGTTTTACCCGAGATTATTTTTACTCACTGCTTCATTCACAGATTCGCACTTTGTGCCAAGGTGTTATCTCCTGAACAACTTTTATGCTTACAGTAAATCGTCAAGATCGTTAATTTTGTGAAAACGTCAGCATTGAATACAAGACTTTTCGAAAACCTTTGTGCTGATCTTGGTTATGATCACAAATGTCTGCTTTTTTACACAGAGGTGCGCTGGCTGTCACGTGGCAATATGACAAGAAGAGTTTTTGTACTGAGGAATGAGTTACTTGAATTTTATGAACAAACAAATCATCGTTTTAAAAACAATTAGGCGAATACGGAGTTTCTCTCGAGGCTGACTTACCTATCGGGTATTTTAGACACTCTCAACCACATGAACATGTTTTTTCAAGGTCCAAACAGCACCATTTCAGATTTTATTTCAAAATTGCAAGCGTATTTACGGAAGCTAGACTTGTGGACAACGAACATTGAGGCCAAGCAGTATCACATGTTCAAAGATCTTTCTTCGCTTCAACATCAACACAGTGAAAAGTTATTTTAAGAAATTTGCTGCCATCTATAACTGCTAAAAACGGAGTTAAAGCATTATCTTTCGAACAAAGATAGTAGTCCGTATGTTTCAAATCCGTTCTTTGTAGATTCATCCCTTCTACCTGTTGGAATAGGAGAACAAGAGGAAATCATTGACATTTAGTCTGACGAGGCAGCTAAAATAAAGCATAAAGAATGCTGTCCTATAAATTTCTGGCTAACGATGTTCTCTACATACCCTACTCTGGCTCAAAAAGCTATTCCTCAATTGCTAATATTTCCCAGTACACGGGAATGTGAGTAGGGCTTCTCTGCTATGATGAGTATCAAAAGTAAAAGCAGGAATCGTCTTACTTCGACCTCTCATGACCTCCGATGTGCAGCAAGCACGGTGGCTCTCGGCATAAATCATCCTGTGCAAGAAAAACAGAAGCAATCATCGCATTAAATAAAACTATCATTTTTTATTGAAGTTAATTTGAATAAATACATTTCTTATTGAACTCAGTGGTACGCAGGTGTAACAAAAAATCGCCAGGTGGTACGCGGTAGTAATAAGGTTGAGAATCACTGGTTTAGACGAAGCAAGCACTGCAACAAAGAGAAAAACGAGAAATAAGGCTAACAACATGGCAATAATTAATTACAAGCGCGTTACGTCTACAACGATTCACAGCACATAGCGCAATAATTGACAATAACTGAAGTGATTCTTCATGGCATGAAAAGATAATTGGGATTATATGATTATAGAAACCCTGATGAAATTGAAATTGTAAGGTTGAACGACCACGTAATTGTGACGATTGGAAGCAATGCGCATGGAACCTATCAGAAGTGTGAAGAGATGGATAAAAGAAAAAGAAAAAAAAAGCATTACTCAACGAGCCATTATTGCTACTTATAATTCTGGGATGAGTGGGGTTGATTTGCTTGATGGCGAGTTATCAAACATGGTGTCCAATCCGTGGAAAAATGGCATTGACCACTAATTGTAAATGCAATAAACTTCACATTCGTGTACATTTAGCGTCTTAATGAAATTGTCACAGGTCAAGCAAATCGTATCCACAAGCTTTAAATTCGCGATCTCATCCCGTTCGCTCAATCAAAGTCGCAAGTGAAATACGTTTGGATTGTGTTGGGCATTATCCAATGCGGAGTTCTGTTAGAAGTGCAGTTTGCATAAAGAACTGCCAAAATGCATGCATGAAATGTCAACAAAGCATGCACGCGAACACTTGCTTTCAATTATTTCACATGGAGTGGCAGATCAATTAACACCCACTCATTAAAAACATTAAGAAAGCCAGTTAAAGTCAAAAATACAAAACGGTAAAAATTGAACAATTTTAAAGGTGAGATAAGATTGAAAGGTCGTTAGCTTACAATTCAAAATGGTGCTTCCAGTCACTGGCACATATAGGGAGAACAGAATAAATGACAATGCCTACCCCCAAATGGTAGTCTGTGATGATAGCAAAAAATGTGAAGAAGAAAAAATTTTCTTATCAGTTTTGACATTTAAATGGACAAAAAATAAGTATTTACATGTAGTTGGAAACCATATTGCGAGAAATATTTGGCTGCAAAAAGTTTAACTTTAAGAAAGCCATCAACTTTAAAATATGGTCTGCCACCTCCCTATTATCTTCAGCAAGGCTTTGTTTTATTGTTGAACGTTCTCAACCTTTTGAAATAACTATGGTTTAAGTTTTTTGTGTAAAAGCTATTCCTAACTCTCTTCCACCTTCTCTTCTCATCAACGTGCAGTATAATTATTAGAAATTATATTAAGATATTACAGAAAAAACAAGATACAAGCGATTTAAAAACAAAATATTGGGATGCGGTAGCCAAATTTAATTATGGAATATAGACCTCATATCTATCAAGTCCAATTCAGTTAATAAGAGATCTAAAAAAGCGAGAGCTTAGAAGATCGCAAAAGCGAAGTTTGTCCATGTTATATGTGAGGCCGCACTTTAAAAACACATTTACTTTACAGCTAACTTTAACTGACTCAACGATTTTGGCCACCAGCAGTTTCAACATATCATTTCTCGTGACTGCTATAAAAAAGGGGGTAGAGTTTCACGATACGATAGCGACAGGCATTTTTAAACCCAAAGCATACAAATGGCATTAATACGACAATTTCGCAATTTACAAGATTGTTTGCTATCCAAAGACTGTGAGATCAACACAAACAATAAGATAGTTTTACAATAAAGAACAGGTAATCAGTTTTTTGGCATGTCCAGACAATTAATTCTTATCTCATACAGTAAGTTATTTTGGTGCTACTATAGCGTGAGGTCTACCACACTATAGCGTGAGATCTACCTCCGGTTACTACTATAGCGTGAGGTCTACCAATGAATTATTTATCCCTCCCCTCTCTATAGCCACACTATAGCTGCACACTTACTACTATAGCTATAATAATTCCAAACACCACACATACATTCCAGGGTTAGGGTTACGATTAAGGTTAAGTTTAGGGTTAGGGTTAGGGTTAGGGTTAGGGTTAGGGTTAGGGTTAGGGTTAGGGTTAGGGTTAGAATTAGGGTTAGGGTTAGGGTTAGGGTTAGGGTTAGGGTTAGAATTAGGGTTAGGGTTAGGGTTAGGGTTAGGGTTAGGGTTAGGGTTAGGGTTAGGGATAGGGTTAGGGGTTAAGGTTAGGGTTAGGGTTAGGGTTAAGGTTAGGGTTAGGGCAGTGGTTCTAACCCTAACCCAAACCTCACGCGATTTGCACCTCGGTAGATGCGAATCAAGCGGTAGACCTCACCCTGCATCTCGGTAGGTGACTTATGTCGGTAGACCTCACGCTATAGTAGCACCGTTATTTTTTACCCAATGGAATGAAAGAAGTAATTGGCAGACCTAATTTAGCATCTTAAACACATTAGTTACACCCCTCAGATTAATTTATACAATTAATTATAGAAAAGCAACAACATTTAAAAGCTATTGTTGTGATTTTACTCTCCCCTCTCTCAAAAACATTGCTTTGAAATACGTCGGCGATTCTTGTCATTAGCAATGATTTCAAAGTAAGTATTGGTAGAACAAGGCAAACGCACTTACGTAAACAATAACACAAGAGCTATGTTTGAATTACAAAAGAACTTACAGGCTTTTAGCTAATTTAACTTAAAATGAACAGAGATATAAAAAAAAGATGCACCTCATTGTTAGGGGTTATGTTTGAATAGAAACTAAGTAGTACCTGGTTTGGTCATAAATATTTTTAAAATTCCTGCGTTTATTACACAACTAAAATAGATCAAAAGTTCACAGCGAAAACCTAATTAATACGCGAACAAGCTACTGTAAATACCATGTTCTCCCACATAATTAACTGAACAAAAAGTGTTTCAAGTCAGTTTACTATCGTAGAAATATCCTTTCGGTTTTTGAAATCAAAGACTAATTGTTATTTAACCAAAATCATACTGCATGCATTTTGATAAAACAACAAGGTGTTTTAAGGATATACAAACGAGGGCACAAGGAGAGTAATAATCCCCACGGCTTTGTACTAAAGGGGAAGCTATCCCTTCTTGGTCCAAAAATTGCCCTTCCAAACAAATAAATTTATTTGAGAAGCTGATAAAATTTTTGCACTTTTTCAATTATTGTGCTAACACTTTTATTGGAATCAATCTTAAATCAATCGCTTTTGAAAGTTTCTAAACGATGATCTTTTTCCAAGGAACTAGTCGGCGTCGCCCGCTACCCCCCCTCAGTAACAACGAGGTTAACAACAAAGCTGATTGCACTGGCTTCACTCATCAGGCATCTGTGTACATAGCAAAGAAAAGTTACCGCTTTTTCTTCACATGAGATTTTCGTAACAATTGGTGCGCTCCTTTTCGTAATAAAATTTCTAATGTCAGGGTCCTGGCCATGCCTTAGGTGTATGTGCTCTGTTCATTGCTTAAGTGTATGTACTCTGTTCATTCTGTAGTTTCGTAGGAGTTAAACCATATGTACATACATACATACACACACAGGAACGTAAAAATCAAAAATTTGC
The DNA here is from genome assembly GCA_963675345.1 of Trididemnum clinides. Taxonomy (NCBI): domain Eukaryota; kingdom Metazoa; phylum Chordata; class Ascidiacea; order Aplousobranchia; family Didemnidae; genus Trididemnum; species Trididemnum clinides. The sequence continues at coordinate 15,119,827 of OY776294.1, forward strand.
TTTTAAATATAGATGTTACATCGTCATGACGTCGTCGACCACTCATAAGAATCGCCCCGGGGAGGTGATCAATCGTGCCCAGTTTGATTTTTGTACACACAATACTTTAAAATTAGTTAGAAAAAACAAACAAAGGAAAAATGTTTGCTTTATAGTATACAGTAGATGATTTGAATTTGGAGCATTGTTGTATGTTCAATAATGGCCGAGACCCATCGTCCTGTTTTTTGTTAATTCTCCTCACTGATTACTCACTGAAATTATGAGGAATTTATTGTTGGAACGAAATCTTAAAAACACATTTACAAATTCAAAAACATATCACTAACAGCCAAAAATATTCGCTTTTTAAGATCTGAATGCATCAAAAAGTTGTTAAGCTTTCTAGTCAAAATGCATAATTGTAAGAGCGTAAAACGATAGAACGAGCAAAAACAATTATGCAAGCAACAGCGTAATTATTATTACGCAAACACTGCTTTTTTGTTGAAAGAAATTTTACAAATTTTCCAACAAATATAAATTTGAATTGGAGAGTTGCAAAAGAAAACCAACTCATCGCAATTCCTTTGTAGTTAAACACAAAATTGCAACTACTGACAATGTATTTGCAAGAAACTCAGGATTTTTAAAATATATTTGTGCCCTGTTTTGCCAAAAACATAGCCGAAATATATACTGAGTTCACATCGAATCTCACACCAAAATCAAGGTCAACGCAAATGTTTAATTTTCTTGAAATTAACTTTTAAAATTGTATTGTGATACGTGCGGAGAGTTTGAAAAGAGGCGATTTTAAACCCATTTGATCGGTTTAAAGCACCAAAAAAAATGTCCTTTTTGGAAAAGATGTAATCCTGTAAAATAAAAGCAAATTATTTCAAAAATTTCAAACGAAGACAAGACTAACGTCGCTTAATATTCTCGTTACTAGATTTTCCAAATAATTTTTGCATCATCAATATTGCTCTTTTTAATCAAATGTTGATTAATACCATAAAGATAATATGCCACTTAAATGTCATTAGCAAGTTCTCTAGTTGTTTGTTGCTTAATTTCAAGAACTTTTTCAACATAATCTTTTGCATTCGTAACTTTATTTGCTTTAATGAAACATCGATTGATTTTATTCGAAGTATCTTCTACTCCGGTCAACAACAACAATATTTGACGGTCGTTGTTTATTTCTTAGCGCATTTTCTAAATATTCTTTTGCATCACTTACGTTTATTCGTTTCGGTGAAACATCGATCAATTTTATGTAAAATAATTGCCACTTGTATGTCAGTAATAACTTGGCTTGATGTTAAATTTTATTAACTTCCAGCACTTCAAAAAATACACCTTTGCATCAGTATATTTATTCATTTCAATCAAATATCGGTCAAGGTCATGCATTTGCATGCAATTGCAAAGTCGGTTGGTGATCATTGTTTGATTTTTGACACTCTTTCCAAAAATACTTTTGCATCAGCAAGTTTGTTCATTTTAATTAGGGCTGTGCCGGATAGCAAATTTGCCGGATACCGCATATTTGTGAACCGGATAATTCTCTTCATACAAATTTCAAAAAAATATATAAAATTCAAGCAGCAGACGCGATACTAGTGTGCTTCAATGTAAAACTAATACTTTGCTATTTTTAATGTTTTAACTTCATACAATTGAAACACAAAGTCGGATAAATTTAATTAATAGTTATTAGTTTTTCGCAATATAAATTAAAAAGAGTTTTATATTCAACGCTTTGTGCGTCACTCTTGTCTAATGCAAAACTAAATACGGTTAGGAAGCTTTTGTTTTTCTTTAAAATGTATATAGCTTATTTTTCAAGACTTTTGGTACCAGCAATTTTTTGGTATCAGAAAATCTTTTTTGTTGAATTGTCTTTCTTTTAATTAAAATCAATTGCTAATGATTTGACATTGGCTTATTGTATCCACAAAAAATCATAGTACAATTTATGTTTTAGGTTTTCTATTTCTTAATGTTTTTAATCAATGATCTCTTTTGGTTTATATTGTTTACATTTCATTTAATTAAAAAACATACTAAACTTTGTATATATAAGTTCAAACAGTGCAATCATAAACAAACTCTTAAGCATCCTGTTTTATTAGTTTATTAAAAACTTGAAAATAATTACCAGTGGTGTATTTAGAAAACAATTTTTTTGGGGGAGAGTGTGGGAGCATTTTATAAAGGTAAAGCTCTTTTTATAATGAAAAATAAGATTTTGAAACCGAGAATTTTGCCTAATTTGGACGACAACATGGCACAAGAACTATTTTTGGTCCCACTTAAGACATAAAAACCTTTGTCATTTTTGCTACTCTTATAGAGTGCAGGACCATCGCCCTTTATCCCCCCAAAAAAGACGCCACTGATAATTAATTAGTTAACTGTAAATTTATCAAGCAGAAACATTTGACACTGGCATTTTGTATGAAACGCAAAAATCGGCTATAGAGGGTGCTTCAAAAGTAAGTATGCACTTTCAAAATTGATCTTCTTTTCAGGTACTGTTCATACGACACTTCTTTTTTCAGAGAACATAGGGTAAATATCTACTAAATTTCAGATTTTTTTGCATTTTCCACGAACCCACATAATTACAGGAAGATTCCCTTAAGCAATGAGATGCGAAATTGCTGTTTGACAAAAAGCGTATGTTTCGGCAAGGCAAACTCAGCGGCTCTTTTACGGGGAATTGGGAATTAATTTAGCTTCTACATGACAAACAATTTATGCAAATCATCGTAAATTTATGGCAATTGGTTCTGTAGCTGACACATGATGATCAGCGAGACCAAAGAAGGACGCTCAGAGAAAAACATTCAGGAGTTAGAAGAGACATATGCATTGAGTCAAGGAAATTCCATACGTCGTGCAGCGGTAGAGCTGGACATCAGCCGATTATCCATTCAACAAATGTTATGCAAAGATATTAAGTTTCAAATTGTACATAAACTCGAAGAAGACCGCAGTCCTGATAGAAAATCAGGACAAAATTGAGCAACTCATTTTTGCTGTTTGGACTGTGGTAATAGGTTCAATAAATGGTTCACAGGTGAAATGCCTGCATTATCATTTGCTATACCAATGTTATGGCGAGAACAAGCAAATGATATTACAGATTGTTATTTTTGTATAAACACACGAGGATTTCCTCATAAACCAGAGAGATTTTATTCTCAAATGTGCCTTCTGCAATATGTCATTGGAGAAGCTACTACGTCTCATGACCCTTGTTTGAGGAAGGATTATAACTAGCCAAAACTTCCGCGGCACACAGGTTGAAAATCATTGGCTTAAGATGAGTACCACTGGTGGGTGGATAATGACTAGCTTTGTTGCTATTCCAAACACACAGCTTTACTTCTTGAAAAATAACTATAAACGCTATTGCATTGTAGCCAAAAAACATTAAAAAATTAAACTGCATTTTTAAAAAACGCTAGCTTCTTTGAAAACTAAAAATGACATAACCTTGTTTTTGAACTTTTTCACGACCAAAATATTGTTGGACAATGTTTTTAGTGATCTTTCCAAATACTTTTTAGCATTACTAAGTTTGTTTATTTTGACAAAACATTGACCGAGTTCAGCTAAAGTAATAGCCACTTGTCTGTCATTGTCTTTTCGTTGCCAATAACAATGTCACTCGATATTAATTGTTTAATTTCTGGTCAAGTTTCAAAATGTTCCTTAGAATCAGATTCAATTCAATCAAATATCGACCAATTTAGCCGAAGCAACAGCTACTTCTTTGTCAATAGCAATATCACTTCATGTTTGTTGTTAAATTCTTTGTGTTTTTTTCCAAATATACCTTTGCATTAGGAAGTATTAATATATTCATTTCAATCAATCATCGACCAATATCACTCAAAGTATGTGCCACTTGTATGCTAAATGCAATGCCGCTTGATGTTCGCTGTTGAAATTCTAGCGCTTTTTTAAAACAATTCTTTCCATCAATAAGTTCATTCATTTAATCAAACACTGACCAATTCCTACCGAAGTAATAGCCTCTTCGCTGACTGTAGTAATGTTGCCTGATGCTCGTTGTTAAATTTTTAATGCCCTTTCCAAATAATCTTTTGTATCAGTAGGTCAAAATTTATTTTGTTCAATTAAACATCGATTAAATTAAGCCAAGTGCAGCATCTTTGTCAGCAGCAACGTCCCTTGATGTTCGTTGTTTAAGTTTTAGCGCATTTTTAAAGTAAACTTTTGCGTCAGTGAATTTATTTATTTTAATCAGACCCTAACTAAGGTAATTTAAAGTATATACTCATTTTCTGTTGACAGTAATGCTGCTTGGTATTTGTTATCTGATTTTTAGCGAATCTTTCAAATTCTCTTTTGCATTAGCAAATTTATACATTTTAATCAAACATTAATCAATATTATGCAAATTATAGGTTTCTTCTTTGCCAGTAGCAATGTCTTTTAATGCTTGTTGTTTAATTTTTAGTCATTTTTCCAAATATCCTTTTACATCAGTAACTTCATCGATTTACAGTCAAACATCGAGTAATTTCAACCAAGGTGATAGCCACTTCTCTGTCAGTAGTAACGTCGCTTGATGTTCTTTGTTCAATTTCTAGCGCTTTTTCTAAATACTTTTTTGCATCAGTAACTTTATTCATTTTAAGGAAACATTGACCAATATCATGCAAAGTATACGCCACAGTTCTGTGTATAACACTGTCAGTCAATGCTTGTTTTTAATTTCTAGCGCTTTTTCCAGATAATCTTTTGCATCTGCAAGTTTATTTGTTTCAATCAAACATCGACTAATTTCATATGAAATAATTGCCATTTCTTTGTCAGTAAAAACGTCACTTGATGTGTTTTGTTTAAATTGTAGCACTCTTTCCATGTCATCTTTTGCATCAGTAAATTTATTCATTTTAATCAAACATCGACATATTGTAGCCAAAGTAATAGCAACTTCTCTGTCAGTAGTAATGTCGCTTGATGATCGTTGTTTCATCTCTAGCGCTTTTTCCAAATACAATTTTGCATCAGTAAATTTATTCAATTCAATCAAACATTGACCAATTTTTGTAAAAAATACGCCACTTCCTTGTCACTAGCAATGTTACTTGATGTTCGTTGTATAATTTCTAACCCTTGCTCAAAATAACAATTTGCTTCAGTAAATTTATTCATTTTACTCAAACACCGACCAATTTCAGCCAAAGTAGTTGCCACTTCTTTATCTGTAGCAATGTTACTTAATGATTGGTTTTTTATTGGTTGCGCACTTTCCAAATACTTTTTTGCATCAGTAAGTTTGTTCATTTCATTTAAACGTTGACCAAGAGCGTGCAAAGTGTATGCCACATCTCTGTCAATAGCAATCTTACTTGATGCTCGTTGTTTAATTTGTAGTGATTTTTCAAAATAGTTTTTTGCATTAGTAAATTTATGCATTTACATTAAACATCGACTGATTTCAGCCAAAATAATGGCAACTTCTCTGTCAATTGCAACGTTGCCTGGTGTTTGTTGAACAATTGTAAGCGCTCTTTCTAGATAGCCTTTAGCATCGGCAAATTGGTTCATTTTAATCAAACATCGACCAATATGATACAAAGTAACTGCTACTTTTCTGTCAGTAGCAACATCAATTGATGAGTTTTGTTTAATTTCTAGTGCTCTTTCCAAATAATCTTTGGCATCAGTAAGTGTATTCATTTCGATTAAACATCGTCCAATTTCCTGCAAAGTGTGTGCCACTTCTCTGTCAATAGAAACATCACTTGATGTTCGTTGTTTAATTTCTAGCGCTCTTTCTAAATAATCCTTGGCATCAGTAAGTTTGTTCATTTGTTGTAAACATTGACCAAGGTCGCGCAAAGTGTATGCCACCTCTCTGTCAATAGCAATGTTACTTGATGCTGATTGTTTAATTTGTAGCGCTCTTTCAAAATAGTTTTTGGCATCAGTTAATTTGTTCATTTGCATCAAACATCGACCGATTTCAGCCAAAATAATGGCAACTTCTCGGTCAGTTGCAACGTTGCCTGATGTTTGTTGATCAATTGTAAGCGCTCTTTCTAGATAGCCTTTAGCATCGGCAAATTGGTTCATTTTAATCAAACATCGACCAATATAACACAAAGTAACTGCTACTTTTCTGTCAGTAGCAACATCAATTGAAGAGTTTTGTTTAATTTCTAGTGCTCTTTCCAAATAATCTTTGGCATCAGTAAGTTTATCCATTGCGATCAAACATTGTCCAATTTCCTGCAAAGTGTGTGCCACTTCTCTGTCAATAGAAACATCACTTGATGTTCGTTGTTTAATTTCTAGCGCTCTTTCTAAATAATCCTTGGCATCAGTAAGTTTGTTCATTTGATGTAAACATTGACCAAGGTCATGCAAAGTGTATGCCACCTCTCTGTCGATAGCAATGTTACTTGATGCTCGTTGTTTGTTTTTTAGCGCTCTTTCAAAATAGTTTTTAGCATCAGTTAATTTGTTCATTTGCATCAAACATCGACCGATTTCAGCTAAAGTAATAGCCACTTCTCTGTCTATAGCAACATCGCTTGATACTAGTTGTTCAATTTCTAGCGCTCTTTCCAAATACGTTCTTGCATCAGTAAGTTTATTCATTTTAATCAAACACCGACCAAGGTCATGCAAAGTATATGCCACTTCTCGGTCAGTAGTCACGTCACTTGACTTTCGTTTTTTAATATCTAGCACTCTTTCAAAATAGTTTTTTGCATCAGTAAGTTTATTCATTGCTATCAAACATCGACCAATTTCAGCCAAAGTAATAGCGATTTGTGTGTCAGTGGTAACGTCTTTTGATGTTCGTTGTTTAATTTCTAACGCTTTTTCCAAATACTTTCTAGCATCAGTAAGTTTGTTCATTTGATTTAAACATCGACCAAGTTCACGCAAAATGTATGCCACTTCTCTGTCAGTATCAATGTTGTTTGATGCTCGTCGTAGAATTGTTAGTGCCCTTTGACAATAATCTTTTGCATCGGTTAGTTTATTCATTCTATTTAAACATCGACCAATTTCAGCCAAAGTAGTAGCCACTTCTCTATCACCAGCAACATCACATGATATTTGTTTTTTGATTTTTAGTGCTTTTTCCAAACACGTTCTTGCATCAGTAAGTCTATTCATTTGAATTAAACATCGACCAATTTCATGATAAGTATATGCCACTTCTTTGTCAGTACCAACATCTTTTGACATTTGTTGTTTAATTTTTAGTGCTCTTTCCAAATACTCCTTCGCATCAATAAATTTTTTCATTTCGTACAAAATTTTTCCCATTGAGTAAAGTTTTTGATAAAAAACATATTCTGTTGTGGGTTTATTTGACAATTCTGTTTGTTTATTGGAGTCTGTTGTTTGTTTGGTTGTTAACATTTTTAAACAAGTATCAAAATCAAGTAAGCGTTGTTCTTTTTGGTTAATTTTGAAGGCATTAAAATATTGTTTAGCATGTTTATTTTTTTGAAAACTTAAGTAAATGCTAATGTTAAGCAGATCTGGGTGGGAATAAAAGTGTCCTTTTTTTAGATCCAATCTTTTTGAGATGTCACATTGCAAAGTATATGCAATTTGCAAATAGCTAATTGCACTTCTTTCCCCTATAATTTCTAAAAATTTTGTAGTTGCATCTATGCAATTAATATCATCTTTTTGTTTTTTGTTGATCATGTACCACCTTAGTCGTATTTCGCATGCTATTGCGATTGCATACATCAAATTGTGTTTTGTATAATTACTTATTACACATGTTTCCGCTAGTTGTCGAATGATATCAAAACATGAAAATGTTGCAATTTTGTTCAGTCTACCTAGTGCTGCTATAAATAGCGTGGTAACACGGTAGACATCTTTTTTCACATGGTAATTCCCTTTATCAGTAATTTTTAAAAGCACTGTTCTTATTGAAAAGTTTTCAAGATCATCTATAATCTGTTTCAGAACTTCATTTCTTAAGTCTTCATTTTGTGATTGCAAAATATTGTTTACACCAGATTGAAATTCCGCGAACAGACTTTCATCACCATATACATAACAGATTTTTGTGAGGATATCACCCAAATGATAACCGTTTTTAAGACTTTCTTTACTGTTTAGATATTTCAACATATCTGGAACTGATTTAATCAGTTCTGTTTTCCAGTCTTTGTCTTCTGTTAATTGTTGTCTTCCCAAAGGATATTTAGAAGCCCACGGAAATGTCCCATCAAAAGACACCCCAGATTTTGTAATGTCATCAAAAAACCAGGAACCAAATTTTGAATTTGTATAATTTAATACACTGGGAATGACAGTTTCGCCCAAGTGAATTAAAATGATCTGAAAAATGACAGAATACCATCTGAAATAATTTAAAATCTCTTCGTTTTGTCCATTAAATTGTGTGTCAAAAACTATAACATGTTCAAAATCCGAAAAAGGTGTAATTTCCTTTCGAGCTAGAGAGCCCATTCCAATAATAGCGAACTTGCAAGGTACTTTGCCCATAATTTTCCTACAATCGTCAGCTAATTTAGCCATAATGTTTGTGTAATCGAGAGTAATTTTGTTTTGTAGGCGCTCAATTGCTACAATTTTGATCAGTTCTTGATGAAGCATTTCATCTTCTGATTCGTGAGCTTCCACTTGTGGTATTTTATTCAGAATCCTGTTGACATGTTTTCTCATTTCCTTGATCAAGAGTTGGACCTTTTCAGTGATTTTACACAAATCGATATCTTTTTCTTCAGCATCAGCTGATATAAGCAAATGCTGATTGAGTTGCATCAAATCTTGTCTAATAACATCAGTGTTACTGGTTGTTCTCACCAGTGCAGCATTCAACAGGACAGCGCATCTGATCAAGCAAATCATACGATCAATAGTGGAACAAATTTTACTTCGTTGAAGATAAAGTGTCCCCAATTTATGCAAAATCGGTGCAGAAATTTCAGGATCAATCTCTCTGCCATCGTTTTTACAATTCAATTTCAATTCTTGCATGAGCTGATCTTCTTCTTCTGTAAATTTGTCAGCTTTACACAGATTCATTTTTTTTAGTCAAAACTAAAATATTCAAAAATGTTAGTTCTTAACTTAAGTTTGTGGTAAAATTAAAAAGCATTGCTGTGCTGATGTATCAACTGAACTTGAGCACTGAAACCAGAAATGCATATTGAAGGAAAAAATTATTATCAAGAAGCAAAATACAAAAATTCCTTTATGAACTTAATGGTTTGACAGATTTGCTTACATGTTAGCAAAGATGTGTTTGCATAAAATAGACAAGGAAATGACACTTTTTTTATAAGTTTTAGTCAAGGCTACTGTAAAACTTGCTGAGATTCCTTTATTATTATCATTATTATTTATTGTTTGTCTCGGGAAGAACCTTAGCGTTTGTGTCGAGAACGTTGTGTTTTGAAACTGCTCTAGAAGTCGCCAGTACTGCTCTTAGAATTCACTTCTACTGCAAGCCTGCAACCAATCAAAGAAATTGTTGTACAGTGCCTTTTTCAAGAGTGCAACAATGTAAAACTCATTCGGACAATGGACTTCTAATCTCCTGATGACGAAATAGCACTTCATTGCATTGAGTTATGCAGCCGACAAATTTATTCTATTAGTGTGCAATGTCTATGCTATAAAGCGCAATCCTATCTGTTTGTCTGTTTGTGTGTTTGTGTGTCTGTCTGTTTTAACTCCTCTGAAGCTGTTAGAGATCCCAGCATCAAACTTGCCACGATTGATTACCACTCCATGGTGAGTGACATAAGAATAATAATGACGTCATCACGACATGATAATTAAAATTTTTTTTATTTGCATTACTTGACAAAGGACAACCGCTTTTTGCTCAAACAAAACCCAGCTTCCGACTTACCACATTACAAAAACTTTCATTTGCTCGGGGTCTAAAATGACGTCACAATCAATGATTTATTGCACAATTTGTTTTTTGTTCTTTCTCAAAAAGTACTGATCACAGAAACGCGATTAAACATTATTTCAAGAGATATTAAGGTGCTTTTGATAAAAACAATTTTATAACAATTATTGCTTATTTGGCAAAGCTACGAGCAATTCTTTGTTTATACACTTTAAGCCCTCTAAGCATTTTTTTATCTTTTTTCCTTGGACGCTTTAAACTGGCTCTATGACGTCATAATATGTCTCGTACGATTAACACAATTTTTTCGCTACCGCAGATCATGATATGATGATGTTTTCATAAATTGTAACCTTTTTGCAAAATCAGTTAACTCAAAAACTGATTTGTGACCTTATTTTTGAACCGATTTTCAAACTTTTTTCAAAAAATTAAAGAATATTTCAGGGTAATTCAGATAGTGTACAATATGTACAATTAATGTTTGTTTTTATACTGAAAAAAACTGAATGTTAAGACCTGTGGTGTAACTTTTTACCTCTCCCCAAAAGTGGTAAGCTGAGCAAAAACATATAACTTTAATACAAAAACGTTATAGTAAGGTACTAATAATTACTGTCCTTTGAAAGCTTAGGAAATTTACTTTCCAGCAATATGTGACTCCAATTACTTAGGGCTAAGGATTGGTTTATAATGGCTGATCAAAACTTGTTTGCCATACATTATGTTTCATTTGAATAATTATCGTACTTACCTAATAATTTTGCAAGTGTTAAACCACAGTTAGTTCTTTGATAAATTTTGACTACTTTTTCTCATAAGCATGGTTCTTTTGCATTACCTATCGACGTTTTCAAAAACATCCATCAAAAACTGAGGTCTTTAAATGTTTATGAAATGTAGTTTACCGGTCAAAAACACACAAAATTTTATTCCTGCTCTTCACAAAACTGCAATTTCTAGAAAAACTACGTCCTTTGGTACATTTTGGCAATTCTTAATAACATGAATCTTTGGCATCATCCATCAAAATATTCAAAAAGATTCATCAAAAAATGAAGTCTACAAATTTTAATATGTAGCCTACTCCAAGCAAAACACTTGGTGATCACCCAAGAAAAAGACGAGGAGGTAAAAATGATCCTTTCTTATCTTTTGCAACAAAATGTACGTGTCGAGCTACAGATCATGACAATTTTGCAATTGGACGAGGCTGACACAGCCAGCTGATTGGATATTCTTAATCTCGACATTATTAATGGGGACTCCCGTTATTGCTATAACTCTGTGAGTGCTTCATTTCAAGTTAGTTTGCTCGTTGCATGGCGGCGTTTATGCCAGGGCCAAGTAACATGCACGTTAGTTTATATTAATTTGCCTACAGCAGGGTCGGCAACCCCTGGCACACGTGCCACTCAAACTGTCAACACTGCATGGAATGAACAGTCTTAGTTGACTGTGCAAACCAAACACATAGAAATGTTGGGCACGCGAAGTTGCTTTCATTTTGATATTATTCGTAAACAGGCACACTGCGTTCAAAAGGTTGCCGACCGCTCATCTAGATTTTAACACAGAAACGGCAGCTGAAACACCGTTTTTGTGATTTTAACAATCCTCTGCTAAATAACTCACTTCAATGATAAAGATAAATTAAGTTTAATTATACTATACTTTGCTGCTGTACACTGCAATGCCAGAAGGCCTGTAAGCTGTCGCAATGTCAGTTTGTTAGCCACTCAGCTGAAATGCTTTTTGACCAGTTGACTATCAGCTAATTAAACAAGTAGTTGCATCTGCTAATGTTGTTCTGATATGTTATAAACTTAAGGTGTAGATTAAATTCAAAATACTGATCAATTTTACTTTTATAACTCACTTTACTTTGATCAGCCAAACTTAATTGATATTCCAAATATAAGCGTTGTTTAGCGTGCCAAGTAAAAACTTTAGACATCCTTTATTTACCACCTTTAAAATTATCATAATTTTACTCGTTTCACAAAAAGAGGGTAGCAAAAAAGTTACCCTGAAACCGTATTTGTTTAAACCTGCATTTCTGGTTTGATAATCTCTCTGTCTTAGCTTGAGCTAACCAAATGTAGCCTAGAAACCTATTATATTTAGCACATTGATTAACAGTTGATGACCTAATAATTAGTTGCAATATCAGTCGTTTTTTTCCAAAAATAATTTTAAGTTTAAGCGATAACGTGTCAACAAAATAAAGTGGAAACAACCGCCTACATTAGGGGTGTTCAGATTTAGGTCATGCTAAAAATTTCAAGGTCTCCGCATTTTACCCCTTGCTTGAGATCTAAAAAATTATTTTCTTTGCTTCCGCTCATGATTATTGATTATTTTTACCTACAAGGAAAATCTCCCTATGACGTCATCTTTGGTTTAAATCAATATTTCAAGAAATCGAATAAAGTTAAAACTTCGCAAATAACTGTAACATGTTAAAGAAATTAATTTTTCAACTCTGAGAAGATTGCAATGATGAGGTAATTGATTGATGACGTCATTTTATACTTACACGATTTTTTGTTTCAGTACAAAATCTACCCTTTTGAAATATTGACTGCTGCCTAGGTGGTCGAATGGCAATGCACTAATCCTATAGTACAGAGGCTTGGGGTTCAAATTTATGGCCGGTCAAATCTGACAGTGTTGCAAGCCGTTCTAGACTTTTAAGCAAAATGGTTGTGTTGTCTTGGCGCTATGCCACTGAGATGGGCCCAGCAAAACGCGTTACAAGCTTCGACGTAGTTTTATAAAAAGTTTAGGTTTGAAATATTGGCTGAAGCGCTTTCTGCATTAGCCAATTTGCCTTTTATTTTCTCACCAAATTATTGTACAATAATCCTATTTACTTGACAATGCTTCATTATCACTTTCTTTATCTACTGCAAATCTTCTTTTGCTGTGTAGAATCATGACAAAGTAAAATTTGGATTGTTTGTGTGTGTGGATATTTGATTTCAGTTACTCTAGTTATCGACGCTGAAACAGGTATATTTTTAAACGGTTGCTTATCCAAGAGCCTTTGATAAAATTGATGAGAACAAGTTTTGATGAGCGACCAACAAAAAAGATAAAAACACGTTCTTCTTCGAAATACTATTTAATTGGACTAAGCGCGACAGGAATCACTGGGAGTAAGCTACCTATACATGGGCAAGTTCTTCAATTTTTAATGCATTTAAAAGAGTAGTCTTCAAAGACTACATCATTGAATATTTATATTGCAAACGCTACTGCTTTTGGTTAATTGCTGGTATTAAGAACATAACAAAACGCCGAGCTGAAGAAAGACTAAAACAATAATATGATGCTTGGAAACGCTTATGTTTGGAAACGAAAAGCGTACATCCGACCCAAAAATACATGACCAAACTATATTGCTTCATTGAATACGTTATGGGATATTGGAGCTGTGGATGATATAGAAGTTACACAAAAGAACAAGCTTCTCTCTTGAAAAAAGAGGAGTTGTTGCATTATATATTACTCTACCTGGATAAAGGAAGGCCGCCATGAGCGGAATGGATAAAGCATGAATGCAAATTACTGACTGGTAGCCCCACGATCGTCAAGGCAGACTGCCATTGGTGGTACTTTCAGAGTAGCATACTTGATTAAAAGCGCAGTAAAAATAGAAAGAAGTGGTTAGGCATTCACGGAGAGAAAACAGAGTAATGAGGTAACAGAATATCGATGGCAGAAAAGCTTTTGGTTGCTTCTTACCATGTAGTGTCTGGAGAAGAGTCACATTGAGCCGTTGAAAAAAACTATGCCACTCGCACCATCTTGGTTTTCAGAAGATGATTCTATCTCAAAACCAACTTGCGGAACCAAAAGGGTTCATTTAATTACGTTTGTTTCATTTTATATGCTTTTCTCAAGTTCAAGTGTGGTGTAGGAAGTGATGTCATTTTTTGATTTGCATGTAGACATTTTTCAACTCAATATGCAGGTCCGGCCTTGATTGAGACCGGTGCTAGAAACAAGTACAGAAAAAATTGGCAAAATACTTAGGCAAAATGCTAAATGTTATTGCCATATGGACAGCAAATAAGTCGGATCAGTTGTAAGTCATCAAATTTTGTAGGATCTGCAGCTGATCAGCTTAGTAGAAGTGACCTAACAGAGATTGCTGCCTACAAGATATATGCAAAGCATATCATCGATCAAAATCTTTCTTTAGCCTGCCTCTGAAACACAAAGCCTTGTTTACTCCCAGAGGGCGCGATGACAAGAAGCATTCATCAAAACGCAAAAATAAAATTTTAAGCAACAGTGCACTAAAATTTTTTAACGTAATTAAAGCCATTTTGCAGCTAGTAACTCGGTCCCCAACGATTTCCTTATTTTTTTGATAATTATAGTCGTTTAAAACGTTTTGTGGTTGTATTTTGCTTCCAAACATGTAGCCCCCATGCTCTTAAAAAATGCAAAAGCTTTGTTCACATTTTTGTTTAAGCTGACTTTTCTATTTTCCTTATTTTGAAAGCACTTTCAGCATGGAAAGAATTACTGCCAAGAATTATGTGGTACTATTTTTAAATCCACCGTTTGCACATCTGACTCACTAGCACTGCTGTGTACCAATTTATAGCATTTTGAGAAAAATCTTATGAATAGGAGAAAGCAGTTCCAATAATATTTGGGAGCTTTTTCTTCAGAGAAACTAAAAGAAATAATCTAAAAATTAAATTTCGAACCCCCACAGTGACATCTGTTTTCATCGGAAATTTTAGAAAATGACTTAAGAATCACAACAGCACAAAGCAGCAAATTCATCGACTTTTTGACAATAAAATGTGTTTGTAACTAAACACGAATTCTTTTATACATAAATACGGGTTGTAAGGTAAAACGATACTAAAGCAAAACATGAAGTACCTACTGTAATTTGCATCAAAATACGTGATTCAGTATAATAAAGGCTCAGTAGCGTCATAGCAAAAGGCTGTGAGATATTTGTTATTTTATTTAATTGTAAAGATTTTCTCCGAATCACATTCGATTCGCTGTTCTCAGATGTTATAACGCTTATTTATCCAATTTTTAACCCCCTCCTCACTACATGACACGCATTATGACGTTTCCGAAAAAAAAAAACTTTCTCTTCATGTGACGCGTCATGCAAAAAAGTACTCAAATAAACTTGAATTATTCGGATTTGCCCCAAAAACCTGTTCAGTTTTAAACGATTGAAAACTATAATTCGTTTTATTATAAGGGCAAGTTTGTCATATAGCAATATCTCGTGTTACCTGTCTCTCATAACACCAATATAATGGTTTTGCTCCCACCCACCGTCCCCTGGACGTGTCGTATGATATTTAAAGGTCATTCATATCGCTTTCACTTGCTAATAAACGCGTCATTTTACACTTCAGCTCTTAGTTCACGTTGCATATTGTAGTTTTTACTGTAGGTCTAGTTTTAAGTCATAATGTCCAACTTTGTAAGATAAATATGGGTAATAAGAAAGCAAGCTCTCTCAAGAAAATTTGGGTATTTTTAATGTTTGCCTTATTTTGATTCAAATTAACGGTGTAGTGATTAGAGCGTCCGCTTCGCCGCCGGTAGATATAGAGTTCGTTTCCTAAGATAAGGGATATCAAGACCTTAAAAACTAGTATTCACAACTTTCCTGCTTGACGCTCAACACAAAAAGTTAGTGTGGAAAACAAGCCGGCAAGCTTGCTTGTTGGTCCTTGGGCAAGGCATTTAACGGGATGCCTCCGTCTTTATGTGGCAGACAGGTGGCACACCCGTACTTCACCGGGTAACAATTGTGAAGCTGCTCACCCAGCATGTCGCAAAAGGCGAGTCTTGGGTACCCACCAATGGCAGTCTGCCTTGCTGGTGGTGGAGCTACCAGTCACTCATGACTGGTTCAAAATGGGTTGCCACCTTTCCCCTAGCCTAATTCAATTTGGTTGACGGTGTGAAGCTGGACTGCCGGTCGTGCCGTGCCTCCATCCCGAGGAAGAGGAGGAGTAACCACAACAACAACACCAGTGACTCGAGACTTGAATACTATAACTCAAGACTCGAGTCAAAACCCGACTAGTCTACTGAACTAAAAAAATTGATATGTTTGATTTATGACAACAATTATCTAAATTGGTTTCTTAATAAAGTTTAAAATAAGTTTCGCCACCCCCATACTTCTCAAAATGACGATGTACCTGTAAGCGAAAATTTCATTTTGTTTGACGTACCTTAAGTGGGAAAACCGTTTTATAGATTTTATAAAAACATGTCTAGGCTGATTTTGAAAAGGTCACATCTTAAAGTTAGTCTCATTTACAGAGCATTTCAGGTTGGAAATCCAAGGTTGTATATCGATTTACATGTCCGTTCGATACGGGTAACACATACATTAGTATGTCATCCAGACATTTAGGCACCAGGATAGGAGAAGATTTGAGCCTTAATAACAGTAGAAAAAGTGGCATAAATGATCGTTTGCAACAGTGTAAATCTTGTTTTAAAAGTGAAATCAATTTGAACTCGTCATTTACGGTATTGAAGAAAGTTCATCTGCATACAGCTCATATAACATTCACGAAGCTCGCTTAAATCAACAAAGCAAACTTTTACTTCTTAATAAACAGTTTTATGCCAATGGTTGTTTTTTCTGCAAAAATTATTTCAATTTATTTGTCTTAAAGTAATGTAGAAGCCTAGGGATGCACTTAGCAAACTGAAGACAGAGACACTGTTTCGATCTATCAGGTCTCTTCAATATTTGCTTTATTCTTCACAATCTATTGTATTTGCTGCCATTGCGTTAAGTTATTTGTCATCATTTGGCCGTCGTTTTTTCATCAGTGGTGTTATTCGTCACAATCCATACTTTTTGATTTCCGGTATATGAGGCTGTGACTTCAAATTTCTTATTTTTTATCTGACTTGTTGAGGCAGCGTAAGCTCTAAGCTTATATTAATATTTTGAAGTTTTAGTTCTATATCATCATTAAGTTCGAATATGCTTGATATTATCAATTATCAAAAATGAAAAGCGGTGTACTGTTGCTATGTAATAGTTTTTTACTCAATGGCTATCAGTGGCTTGCAGAGAGAGGGCTCCTATGTATGCCCCACTCCCCTGCAGGAAAACGTTAAATACTATTTCCAGTCATCATGCTTGTAACGATAACGAACAAATAACTTGTTTTACAGTGAAAGAATTAGTATAAATGTCTACGGTCTTGGAAATTAATATTTTTTTAATGTTGTTGGTAGTTTTGTTTGATAAATCTCTCAACGTTTACTGCTAAAAATAAGGGTAAGGTACGTTTTGGCACAGCCGTTTGGGCCCCGCTCTGTCTAATAAGAAAACTGGTTCTCTTTTATGTTTTATGAATTTCTAACCCTAACCCTAACCTTAACACCAAACCGGATGGCGTCCAAAAGACTGTGCCTTACGGTCAGCTGGCGCCCAAACGGCTGCGCCAAAACGTACCATTCCGAAAAATAAAACTTTACTCAACATTGTTTAGGTGATTGTTAGCGTACTAAGTTATATGAGATACAAGGTAATGTGGTAACAATACAGGGTGGAACAATATGAATCACAAGTAGAATCTTTTTAGATTATAGAATTTAATTGAGGTGCTTTTAAAAATCTTGTTTTGCAGCGTAGAATATGATGTCGCCAACATCATTAGAAGAGAAGTCGCGAAAAAGGCTCAAACACTGAATAGTTTGGTTTTGTAATTGCATAATGATCACCATTATGGGCCCCACCCCCCTCTCTCAGCTCTGACTTTGTGCTTCTGTATTTATTGAAAGGAAAAGATAAAGGTTTAGGGAATGATGGGATATTTTTTGAGTAAGATCAGACTGGCAGCACTAAATCCACCCTGTGCTTTGGGATATACCGTAAAACCTCTATTTCACCGCCATGGCGCCCTATTTTTCAACCCTTCCCCCATAGTGGTGCTCTATTAGAGGTGACCTTGATTAGAGAGTGGCGCTCTATTTTTCGACCAGCTGGTCAGAATTTGAGAAAATAAATTTCACGAACGGAAAGAAAAAACATCTAACACATTTGTACAATTAGCAAAAGACGCGAATACAGGGTGATTACTGGTAAGTAATCACAAATTCACTGGTGAAAATCAAGCGACACGTCGCTGTTGCAGCCTCCTCATCATTTTCAACATCTTCCGCATCAACATCGAGTTGCTGAATAAGTTCGCGTTTACCGGTAATGTTTTAAAATGGTTTGTTTGTTTAAAAGTGGTTTGGTATTTTTGTTTTGTTCGTGACCGAGAAGTGTGTGGTTCAAAGTATCTTAGTTGAAGCCAATCTTCACCTAGCTGCTAGGTTGTAGCAAGATTTAATTATTCTAGCGATAATATAAGTCTCCCCAATTTTAAGAATAACATTAAAGTTGAAATAGAACCTAAAATTCTGTTAAACGCGACAGTGTTAAAGATGCAGGTTGGGCCTTCGCAGCGTCTAAAAAAAACGTGCGATGTAGCTCCATAGAATGGGACTTCCCAGCGTCTAAAAATAAACGTGCAATTCGACAATCCATTCTTTCCTTCTTACAGCTAGAAGGATGACTTCATCCGTAACTATTGCCAAAATAGAAGAATTCATGAAAGTGCCGTTTAATTAGAGGTGGCGTTCAATTAGAGGATGGCGCTCTATTTTTCAACCCTTTCCCCATAGTGGCGTTCTATTAGAGGTGGCGTTAAAATAGAGATGGTGCTCAAATAGAGGTTTTACGATATATGTTCGACAGATAAATGCAACTTGTTGAGAACAGCACCAACATAGGCCTTTCCCACAATGGTGAAAAGGGATATCCTCTGGTAATTCTTACAGTCTCTTATTTGTGTGCTGAGTCACAATTCTTGTTGCTCCACATGTACTGAGGCACAGCTTTCCGCTCCAAGCACTAGATCAAAAAACTGTGGAGACTACTAATGAAAAAACCTGTCTTAGCCACATTAACAGCGTTTAGTTGAATGCCGCCGATACCACGATATTTTCCACAAATACGAGTAAGTCAAACGCCCTGCCCAGCTCCTCTATAGATAGTGGGGCATCGAGTTTATCTATGTTTGGCAAGGGTGCGGTGTTTCAAACGACTATATCGGTGTTTGTGTTCTCCGTGGAGTATAAATAATGCCCTGCCCATTTCTTCTATTCTTTTTTTATTTTTGGTCGGGTATCTAGAGACTGATTTTAAGAGCTTCAGTTTAGATGACTCGTCGGCTGAATCCTTTCTTTTAATCTTCATACATAGCACGAATGTTTCCATTGTCAACGGAGATCTGCATATCGAGTCAAAGCTTTAGCCAATAGCCACTGGCGCACTTATGAGTGGCACGTTAGACATTGGTGCAGGTTTGATGGTATTCTGCGAGTATCTTCACTGTGGGTTGAGTTTTATGTTCCAGTTGTGCGGCTCGCTCGATTCTTATGACAGGTTCCGTCTTTACGATTCGTGACTTGAACCAGTCTTGATTATTCTTTTCTCTTTTACCACAAGATGTTCAGTGGCAGATAAGTGGGTAGTATCACGGATGTGATTCCATGACGTTGTGGCGCTGTAGTTCTGAAGACCCTCATAAACAGCTCTGATGAAACTCGCGCTTAGTGAAGTTGTTTCGTTCGGGAGGAGTTCATGCGGAGACGAATAATTACGTCTGGGCTAAAAGCACACATGCCGTAAACCAAAAATGATGAATGTCGTAGTCAGCGCTGTGCCAAGAAAGGGTGGCTAGCCTGTAAACAAGGTAGGTCTTTTCGTGCCGACAAAATTTATTTAATGTCAATGCTGCGGTCTAGAGTGTTTCCAGAACACTCTATGGGGTAACTTGGTAGAAAAGAAGGTGTTTGAAATACAAAGAGCATGGCATGAGCCAAGCTCAATTGGCCGCTCTATATTTTCTATGAGTTTTTCTACGCCAAAGCGAGACAATGAGCTAAGGTCAGAACCAATGCTAGAATTGAGGTCTCCAAGTACAAACAGGTACTCTTTTGGAGGCTGAAACTCAGCCACGCAAAAACAGTGACGGTTTCATTTGCACAATCGAGAGGCCAAACGCGAGCTTAAAGTTTACGCTAACGGTAAACTTTTGTCATTTTGCCCAATTCCAATCTACCTTGGGCAAAAACTCAATAGATCACTCACGTTCCGCCACCATCTCGAGACATTGCGCAAAAAACTGCCTAACCGTGCCACGCTTGTGAGGCGACTTGCGGACTCGGGATGGGGCGCACCGGTTTAGTGTCGCAGTGCACAAACCAGCCTCATTGACGGTGTTCTGAATGACGCTTTGCGCATTGTCACTGGATGCCTGCGTCTCACTTCAACATACCACCTGTCAATTCTTTCAGACATCGAGCCAGTTGAGCTTCGCCGCTTGGGGGCGAAACTCTCCTTGGCCAAGCGTGGCACCCTGGAGCCAGACCACGACTTGCTAGGTCCCCAGATGTGCCACAAAAAGACTAAAGTCTACACGCCTATTTGTGCCTGCTGCGCGGAAATTATTAAATGACCTATCTGAACAAGGCATCACTGTAGCTCAGTGGACGAATTATATATGGAGCACGAAATACCCCAAAAACACATCCATTCTGCGTCTTCTCATTCCTTGGGCCAGCACTAGGCCCCTTGGGATGCGCTCGCCCAGAACTTCTCGGGTTAAGCTCAATCACGTGTGGACTGGCGTTGCCGTTTTCATTTGTCGATGTACAAATGCAGTCTCGCTCCGTCGTCTAATTGGGAGTGTGGCGCCACCGAACTACCTGCAGACCACGTTACCTCAGCGGCCCGATACATTGAGCACCTCAAAGGGTGGCTGGTCGGACGGTTTTGTATGATGATACTCGAAGCTGGTTTAATACCATAACAGCCAACATCTGACCCCAACAGCAAATGAATGTCCCTCTCCACGAAGAAGATCGGAGATGCCAGGACAAATAGTTTTAACGTTCCAAGTTGCCGGCCCCAAGGCAATGGCTGATAGATTTATAAACTGCTTGTGTTTTTTCTTCTATTGCTGGATGTTAAACTTACAGTCAACTCTTCGTCCTTTAACCTGAGCTCCAAACACCAATTGAAGTAAGTAACCTCTGACGGGTCACATTTTAGTGACTTGGGGTTGCCCAGTTTGAAGCGTGCGGTAGTAAACAATAAATTACGGTGGTTCCTCCTACTGTTGAAGACAGCCTAGGCGCCTAAGCTTACGCCAGTTAGCTCTGGACTTAATATTCGTAGATAATTGCTGTCTCATAGGTTGATTTTGCCGCTGAGTCAACGGCACTGAAATGTTCTCTTCAGGGTGCAAGGCAGGACAGGAAATAAGAAAACCTCAGAAATCACCAAGATTGGGCATTCCCGAACAAAAGACCGAGATCCCCTTTAAAAGTTTGTTCATAGAGTCCAACAGAGCAACCAGTTGATATGGTTGGGGGTACCACAACAAAAGCTTCCCGGCCAAAATTGTTGAAGTTTATTTATTTTCCCAGGCTTTTGATAATAAATAACACTCAAACCAATTGAAATTGGCATGATGACAGCGAAAAAGAATGCACATTCATCTAGTTAGTTGCCACCATTGTTTTTAAGGTTTAACTCTAGAAGTTACAAGCAATCTAATTGGCAGCTATGTAGAATACGCTACGCATCCAATTTTTCTATCTGGTAGCAACAATCCACCAATTAGTATGTTTAACAGCCTGATAAAGCAAATGAATAAATCGATTATTTGCATGTTTTTAAGAAGGGGGAAAACTATGGCAGCGTATGCTGAAAACACAGTGCTATTTTTCATGTATCGATCGATTTAACACTTATAATGCGGCAGCGTAGCACAGCATGTGGAAATGAGGGGGAACGGTATGTTTTGTGTCAGATTTTTTTGATTGTCTAAGGAGGCTTCTGTCCATAAAGTTTTTAGGTTAGGGCCACACTCCGCTAATGTGAAGTCAAGACTGACTGCATAAGAGCTATGTTTGAAGTGTTCAGCTGGCCTACGTGAGGGTTAGTGTATCTGAAAAAGCAAAATGAGCATTCTGAACTCGAATTTTGTTGCCGACAATTGTTACGAAACTAGTCATTGACCGCGAAAACTTCATGCGCAAGCCACACCTTGTGCACCCTTAGTCTAACAACCAATTTTTGATCAGCATGCACCCAAGTCTAGGATACAATAAACAGAAAACAATTATTGACGAGACGAATTTCATCACAGATGTTTCTTTAATTGGCAGTGGCCACAGCATGGAGAATTACAGAGTAGGGAGACCGGGACAATTGTAACAAAATTTACAATTTGTTTTGTAACTCAAAATTTAATGAGACTAGCGAAAAGAAATATTTATTAAAAAATGAAACAACTTCCCATTTATATATTCCAAAACATTTTAAATTTATGCAGTAGTTGGTTTAGGTATAATGGTCATCTAAGCACGCCATGTCACTTGTTACATTTGGCCCCATGTAGCAGTTCAATTGTAACCAGCCTTTGGGTCAGTTATAAAGCAACTGTCAATGTTGATATTTGACAGGAAATCAATGGATTTTAATCCAAATCATTGTCAGAGTCACAGTTCTGACAAGTAAATATATCCTCTCCAGTTGTGCAGAGTCCATGTGCCCAGTGCTTGCATGTTAAGAACTGAACCCAATCATCACCAGGCCGACTGTCACTGAAGTGTTCACAGCATACTAAGCATATCTATATCACTAAGCTCTACATATTTTTCAGTAAAAATCATGCTCAGTTATTAATGCTTACTAGATGCTGGAGTCCATTGTAACAACTGTTACAATGGACCCTGACAGTAGTCGTGCACTTTGTGACCAAGTTTTTCATCTTTCTATCAACCACTCACACCAAAAGATACTGATCTAATGTAGTTCAAAACCTATGTTCCCTTGATGCTGCAGCAATTAGATTTAAATATTCCTGTACTGTGATGCAACCAAATTATTCAGCATTTACTAAAAGTTACTTACTTGGGTTGAAAACAGCTTTTTGAAGATATTTTCCGTCCGGCTGAAATTACAGTTCTATTGCTTTGTCTCATGCATCTCACGTATTAAACAGATCTGTGATCAATTTATAGATTTTTCTGTATTGCGTAAAGCGCGGGAAATCTAAACTGCTACAACTGACCCGCGTTACATTTGCCCCCGGTCTCCCCTACAGTCTTGTAGTACGCCCTATGTCCGTACACTATCATCAGATTCCTTATCACTACCATCATTGATGTCGGGTATACCAGAGTCCTCGTTCAATACCATTTCGTTACTTGTTCTACATTCATTTTTTTGATAAAAAATATTTAAAAACATAGACGCTCGCGACTCTCTGGCAAGGAAAACTATCCACCACTCTGACGGCACAATTATCTTTGCCTGACATTATCAACTGATACCTGAACAACAACAAATTATACAGAGTGAACAGTTTTGGATTTCACGTTGAACAATTTATAACAAATAGTTGTGTGTTGTGTGCGAAAGCCGTGTCGTCAAGCTACGCTGATCAGCAAGAACGCACTTAGTCAAGGCCACACAAAAAAACAAGGCCTGTTGGTGCTGATCAAATTGCGTGCTTTCATCGCTAATCGACCGTCACGTCGCGCGAGCTGATATTCATTTTTCTCAGCATAAAACAACATTCAATCTTGAAACACATTTGCTATTATCCAATGTTTGCGCTTATATCTTCGAACTATTGAACCTAATTCAATTAGGTTAACGGCGTGAATTTTTTTCCTCTAGCCCAACGGTCGGCAACCTTTCATGACCAAAGAGCCATTTGGGCCCGATTTCCACTGCAAAGAGAACGAGAGCCACTATACGTATGTCTTAAACATAAGTGTTCTCCGAAAAAAAAAGGTCTTCGTCTGCAATCAGTAGCAAGCAATCGACAAAGTTCACTTTATCTCCCAACAAATGTTCTCCGACAACAAGAAAAGGTCGTCATTTTTAATTAGTGGCAAAGAAGCGAGTGCCAACACACGCCTGGTTTAAAAAAAGGCAAGAGAGCCCCAGTGGAAGGGCAAAACAGCCACATGCGGCTTCGGAGCCGCACGTTGCCGACACCTTCCCTAGCCTAATTCAATTGGGTTGACGGGATGAATTTTTTCCCCAAGCCAGTTCAACTAGGTTGACCGTTTGAAAGTGGATTGCCGTTTGCACCGTACTTCCATCCCAAGAAAGAGAAGGAGTAAACCAACCAATCAAAAAACTATTGAACCCCAGTCCACTTTCTGGCATTTAATTGTGGACCAATAAATAGCTTTATCATTTCGAAAACGTCATTTTGGGTACGGGTAATAGCTTCTACACAATTGTCAAACAGCTGATTAAGCCAAGCCAATAATTCTAAAATCAGCTTGACATAACTGCTGAGAACTTAAAAATTATTGGATTCCTACAATAAATAAATATATAATAGACTCGATAATATATTTAAGAGTGCTTAATAACAAAAATAGTTAGAGCAAATTAATATATATCTTTATTAGCAAAAATACTACAGCCTGTTTCGCCGTTAAGGCTCCTCAGGTATTTCTTATTCAAAGAGAAGAAGATTTCCCGCGCTTTACGCAATACAGAAAAATCTATAAATTGATCACAGATCTGTTTAATACGTGAGATGCATGAGACAAAGCAATAGAACTGTAATTTCAGCCGGACGGAAAATATCTTCAAAAAGCTGTTTTCAACCCAAGTAAGTAACTTTTAGTAAATGCTGAATAATTTGGTTGCATCACAGTACAGGAATATTTAAATCTAATTGCTGCAGCATCAAGGGAACATAGGTTTTGAACTACATTAGATCAGTATCTTTTGGTGTGAGTGGTTGATAGAAAGATGAAAAACTTGGTCTTCAAGACGGGACCAACATGGATTAAACGCTCCGGACAAATAGAGTCAGGGCCCGGAGCTTTACCTGGTTTTAAGTGGTAGAGGGCAGCATCAATTTTTTTTGGAGAAAAATCTTCAATGATGTTTACTGCATTTGGGGCAGTAGTCCTCCAAAGGTCAGACGATTCCTGCTAACGAGTCGGGAAATCTCTCCGTTTGCACCCTCGTATTTCCCGTTTTTTACCAGCTGGCTAGCAATAGCATTTGCTGAAACCGGACATTGACGAGGATATTGTCGTGATCTACCAGTAAGATTGTTTAACGTACTCCATGCTATCCGGCTAGAGTGTAAAAAATCGATGTTCTGGACAGCTTCTGACCATCGATCTCATTGTATCCTGTCAAGCCTGGCAAGCAAAGCTGTAGCAGCTCTGCTAGATTCATGCCCTTCAGGGTATTGCAAGAATGTTTGTAGAGGTTTCACACTCGGCATCCCAACATGGTATACGATTTCGTCGGCCACGTGGCATACACCTTTTCGCCGCAGTGCTGATGGCGTTACAGAAACACTGATATGCCTGATCCATATCAAGTGAATCAGGTGGCGGGAAAGTCCTGGCAAGTTTGTCTGTGAGAGTAATATAGTGGCTCCACTTGGCCTTGCGGAAGCTCCATCGCTTTTGAGACTTGCTTGGTACAGGACGAGCAAACTTGGGTAGTGCAATAAGCGAGGGTCGATGTTGAGACCTTGGGAACTTTTCTAAGACATGTCTGTCAGGTAAACGACTGTCCAAATCGATACTAACTAATGCAAGATCCGGGTTGGTACTTGTATTCCAGCGGCCAGAGTGGAAGCTGGTGGCATGCTTTGGGTTATGAAGTAGGGCAAGATTGTTGGTACTTGCCCAGCCAACCAGGCATTCTCCATCTGCACTGTTGGCATCATAATCCCAATCAACATGCTGGCAATTAAAGTCGCCAACGTAGAAACAGGGATGTGGGAATATTGGGAGATCAGATACTTGCAAACGAATCGGTGAAGGATCGTAAACGTTCACTATCTTATATCCATTAACGTCAACGCACAGCCACTCAGTCTCTGATGTAGGTGGATATTGGTCGAAAAGGGTCCACTTTAGTCGTTCATGGACAAAAGTAGCAAGGTCATGCTTTCTGCTTAAGGAGAATCCAGCTAGTTGGTAGTCCGATAGAACTAACCTCTGTGCAGACGTGCAGTGGATCTCCTGGAGTAGAATGACGAGTGCCTCACGCTTTGAAGCAAGATGGTAAAGAACGCTCATCTTCTTGCAATGAGGCCTTCGATTTTCAGCTGAAGGATGGCAGGCTTTGGGAACTTGTTGACGATGAATTTTGATACATCGCCCCGCCCTGAAAAGGGCGTTTGCCACTTAAACGGTCTTGCCAGAACCACGGTAACAATAGATACCCTACCGTTTGGGCTCATTTGATTTCGGTCTGTCATACGAGTTCGAAGGACAGGCGTACTCGCGGATCGGGCAACCAGAAAGCATCTGCCGTCCAGCCCAAGACTATTAAATATTTGGCACATTACTTACAGCTTTTTGCATCAACCAAAATCTGTGGATACGCTCATAATGCTGGGTTTTGTCATAAACGCAGCTAGAAGAAGTGCAAACTAACCAAAAGTCAAGCACTCACAGTTAAGTTATTGCAATAGGTTAGGTTATGATTTAGAGTATAATTCATCAACCAAGTTTTTGACCTAATAACATTGATACTATTTGTGATTCCTATACAACTTCACAGGAAAAATAGTCAATTTGTCCAATTTTCCTGCATTTTATACCGTAAATATGTATTGGAAGTTGAGATCGTTCGTGTTTATGACATGATTGTACAAAAATATTGTAACTTGCCCTTGCATTACTAAAAAACCGGGTTTTTCGACCAATCGCTATGCTGATACTGTAATTTTTTATTCTTTTTTAGTTAGCATGTAAGTTGTCTGCTTTTAAAAAAAAGGAGTGAGTCAAAGCTATGTGCGTAACTTGCGATGTGCTGCTTTTTTTATTCGAATCGTACCAGACATATTTAGGCGATCCACATGTCCAAAAGAACCGGACTGGAGCTGGACTATTGATCTAACATTATTTTGTGATTACTTTTTACTCCAACGGCTTTTGAAATTTACTGCTGGGACTTGTCCAACTTGTTCACCAACGTTACCCTTGACGAAACCATCAAGATCTGTTCAGAACCCCTTTATGATAATTCCTATTCTCAACCACTCGTTCTAAAAGACGTGTTTGTTGAATTGATCAAGAGTGCTACATCCTCAGTTGAGTTCAGCTTCAGCAACACTGTCGCGTAAATAGAGTAGTGGTTTTATCTCAACTTTAAAAAATTGAGGCGACTTTTTGTATCGCTTCGCTAATCAATTCTAACACAAGATGAAAGTTGATTTCTTTTGAATACTTAACCACAATACCTTAAACCAAGCACTTCTTAATGAAGAACAGAACAGATATGATCATAAAATAACTCGAGACTAAAATTTCTTCAATAGTCGATCTCACAAAACCAATATACTCTAATATCAATGCAGAAAAACTATATCAATCAATTAACCACGTGATTCTCGCCACGCTAATATTCCACAACAATAACCACAACAAACCGCCACAGAATAATTCGCTGTCCGTCTCGATACTACTCTACACTCATTACACTCTCTCGCACTCTCTCTGTGTGTAAAAATCTCGTCGCCTTAAATATGTAAATGGGACGCAATCTAGAAATAATCAAGAACGACATCATATGACAAAAAAGCTCCCACTAATAAATTACGTCATATCGGCAATCGAAACCTTTCGAAAATGATAAGTGCATTCTCGGTCAGTCTAAAACGTGAACGCATGATCCACTTAAACTTCACTTAAAAGATGGCACTTCACTTCGCTCTATACTGTCTATGACAGGTTCGTCCCTCTGCCATTGGTCAATTTATAAAAACTCTGCCATTGGTCATCACCTTTTAGAAAATGAACGATGTGCATTAAACTACAACAACTAGCAATTGTCAATCTTCGCCATAGCAAGCAGCTCTTTTTACCTTAATCTATTGGAGTCTGCTTATATCAAGACTCAGCGTCAGGTATTATGCAGAGAGAAAGAGCTGTTTACATTGTCAAACTGTTTCGATAATTATATCGTTCTTATTTTGCCTCCTGCTGCACTTCCCCTAGCACAAGGGTGGCCAATCTATGCGGTACCAAAGAGCCAAAAAACGAATAGAGGCCGCCATTAAAAGAGCCGCCACACAATTATAAGTTTGAATTTACGCATATTACGTCCAAACAGAGGATGATAATTTTTTTTGGAGATCATTCTTTACAATAGTGAAACTGCTAGGTTTTTCATCTCAATGGTAAAGTGAGAACCAGTATTTTTCAGAAACCATTTATAGAGATGATATTATGCCTGAGCGGCCTTCCACCGGCCACATAATTTAACGTGCCTCACTTCAGTTTACACATCTCTACACTACACCACTGTACACAAAAGATGAGTCAAAAGAGCCCCAGTCCAGGACCGGAAGAGCCGCATACAGCTCGCGAGCCGCGGCTTGGCCACCCCTGCTCTAGCATTTCGCTATTACTAAATCTTTTTCTTCGGCGCGCGCGCATTACTATGCAAGCGCTATCATTGGGTTGTCCTGATTGCCTGTCGTCCAAATTATTCACTCTGACGCTTCCCTTTTGACGCGATACCGCCGCTAATGAGAGCGTCACGAAAAGCTTATGGCTCAAACAGCTTTTTCAAAGCTATACTAGAATTAATTAATGTGCAAAACACTTCATGAAAAAGATAAAGCTTATGCATAACTAACCATTTTATTTATTGACAGAAACGCTTTCTCAATATCTTAAATCGATCTCATTCAAATAAAATATTTTTTCAAACAGAATGTTCTTGTTCATTACTCAAATAACATTGACAATAATTTGAGTTACAAACTAAAGCTTTCTTCAAAAAATAAAATGACTAATTTTACGCAAAATACTGTATGAGTGCTACACAATTTTTTCTGAAGTGGGCCAAATAGTTTGTAAAATAAATATTGTAATTATTTTCTAGTGCAAAATCTGGTTTCATAAAAGTTGACCACTTTTATTTTTTAATTTCGAGGCTGCTTCAGTTTGCTAACCCATCTTTGGTTAATGACTCAGCAATGAACGTAAAGATTGGCGTAATCTGAAATCGCTTTATTTCGCAAGTTTTTGGGCAGTGACCTTTGTTTCTTGAACTCAACTCAAAATTGGAATATTATTGCATTTCTTGGCCTAGCGTCTCGTTTATTTTCTTCGCTTGCTATCTGATAATCCTTGGCATGACGAGAAAATGTTGCAACGAAACATTTAAAAACACATAAAAAAGTCAAAATCACAAAAAAGACCGTCAAAATCAGACGCATTTGTAGGTTAAGAAGCACCAAAAGAACGTTAGGCAACTTTTACTTGGTTTGACCACAAAGATCTATAAAAATTCATGAGTTTATCACGAAACTGAAAAGAAAGTCAAAAAAAGGAAGAAAGTCAATTTTGCATCATTTTTCTGCATATTGCCAGCTAGTACACCATGATTTAGTGTATTTCTACCACTATACAATCGCTTTCAAACCGGACCTTTTGCTAAAAACAACTTAACACTTTAAATTTTCGATAACTTTTCTGACAAATGCCGATAGTGTTTTATAGAATTTCGAACTCCATATCTTCCGTTCCACAGCCCGAAACAATTGCCATCAATAGATATTGCATTCACAGCGAAAAACAAATTGAAACGCGAACAAACTACAGCAAAAAATATGCTCTCACATTAAATAAAAACTGAACAAACAGGTTTTTAACCGCTTTGACATTAAAAATATTGTTTGGTTTTTAAAAAACAAACAAAGATTATTATTTAACCAAAATTTCACTTCTTGCATTCTGATATAACAGCAAGGTGTTCAAGGATAGCAAATATAAAAAGGGACAAGAAGGGCAAATGCCACCCGGCTCTTTTGCTGGAGAGGGATAGCAATCACTTTTCCTGAACAAAAAATGCTCTTCTAAAACGTGACTTTATTAAAAAGCAGTTAAATATTTGCGCTTACACAGTTTTTTGGTAGTAACTTTTATGGAAATCAACCTAAAATATTTGGTTTTGCAAGTTTTTAACCAATGACCTTTTTATTAAGATTAACTTGAAATCGCAACATTATTCCACGTTCTATAACTGCGAAGACACATGGTTCTGTTTTCCATTAATTTTTCCTCGCTGGTTGCTCATTGAGAAGAGTTAACTGATGCAAACAGAAAAAGCAAGAAAACATATTGACAAAATCGAAAATGCACAACTGACAGTCTAAAAAATTCGCTTTAAAAGATTTGAAGCATAACAGAACCAATGAGCTTTCGAATCAAGATGCTCCCTGTTGGTTTCAACTGCAACAACGTAAAAACAAGCTTTGATAAAACAAGTAAAGCAATCATACGGGCAAAAACTGTTACTTTTTTATACAAATGCAAAGCTGTTTGTTGAAACAAATTTTACTAGCTTTCCAACAACATCAAAACTTAAAATAAAGTTCCAAACAAAGATGTAGCTCATTGCAATTCGTTTTTTCTTTGACTAGAAACTATTTGGTAGCATTTCTTTTGACAAGAAACTACTTAGTGTGTATTAGAGATATACTAACGGATTTCTATAGCATTTTGTGGCTATAAACGTTATTGAAATATACAATATGCTGACAGCAAAAACAAATTAAAACAGACTTTAATGCAACTATTCAATCTCCTCAAAATTAGCTCTTAATGGTGCATTGTGGCTCGTTGAACTAGCTTGGAAAGTAACCGGAAATCGCATAACGTTTTTTAATATATGATTGCTCTTTTTCAAAAGAGTCTTTTGCATCAGTAAGTTGATTCCTCTTAATCAATTATCAACAAAATTACCCAAATGTCTGTAACAATGCCACTTGATGCTTGTTGTTTAAATTGAGAGCTCTTTTAAAATAATTTTTTGCATGGAGAAGTTTATTCATCTTTATCAAACATCCACCAATTTCAGGAAAATTACACGCCACTTCTCTCTCAACAGCGCCTCCGCTTTATGCCCATTTTAAATTTCCAATGATCTTTCAAAACAATCTTTTATATCACAAATTTTATGCTCCTTCGCTGTTGGTTGCAACATCACTTGATGCGCTCTTTCCAAATAGTCTTTAGAATCAAGTAAGTTTTTTCATTTGATTTAAACATCGACCAAGGTCATGCAAAGTTGTAGCCACACTTTTTTCAGTAGCAATGTCGGTTGGTGTTTGTTGATTAATTTCTAACGCTCTTTCCAAATACTTTCTTGCATCAGTAAGTTTATTCATTTTAATCAAACAACGACCAAGGTCATGCAAAGTATGTGCTACTTTTCTGTCGGTAACAATGTTGCTTGATATTTGTTGTTTGATTTCTAGCGCTCTTTCCAAATAACCTTTTGCATCAGTAAGTTCATTCATTTTAATCAAACATCGACCAAGGTCGTCTAAAGTAACACCTATTTGTAGGTCAGTAGCAATATCACTTGATATTTGTCGCTTAATTTCCAGAGCTTGTTCCAAATAGTCTTTCGCATCAGTAAGTTCATTCATTTTAATCAAACATCGACCAAGATCATGCAGGGTATATGCAACTTTTCTGTCAATAGCAATGTCGCTTGATGTTCGTTTTTTGATTTCTAGCGCTCTTTCCAAATAATCTTTTGCATCAGGCAGTTCATTCATTTTAATCAAACATCGTCCGATTCCATGAAAACTTGTAGCCACTTCTTTGTCTACAGCAATGTTGCTTGATGTTCGTTGTTTAATTTCTAGTGCTCTTTCCAAATATTCTTTTGCATCAGTAAGTTTATTCATTTTAACCAAACATCGACCAATTCCGTGCAGGGTATATGCTACTTTTCTGTCAGTTGCAATGTCGTTTGATGTTTGTTCTTTAATTTCTAGTGCTTGTTCCAAATGGTTCTTTGCATCGGTAAGTTTATTCATTTCAATCAAGCATCGACCAAGGTCATGGAAAATTACAGCCACTCCTCTGTCAGTATCAACGTTGCTTGATGTTCGCTCTTTAATTTCTAGCGCTCTTTCCAAATAATCACTGGCATCAGTAAATTTATTCAGTTCAATCAAACATCGGCCAAGGTCATGCAAAATATAAGCAACTTCTCTGTCAGTAGTGACGTCGCTTGATATTCCTTCTTTTATTTTTAGCGCTCTTTGAAAATATTCCTCTGCATCGCCAAATTCATTCATCTCTAATAAATTTTTTCCCATTGAGCTGAATTTTGCATAAAATTCATAGTTTGCTGTCATTTTATCAGTGAATTTTAATTGCTGGTGAGTGTCTGTTGTTTTTTTAGTTGTTAACATCTTTAAACAAGTATCAAAGTCAAGTAAGCATTGTTTTTTACCGTTCATTTTGAAGGCATTTATACAATGTTTTACTTGTTTACTACTTTGAAAGGTTGAGTAAATGCTAATGTTGAGCAAATGCGGATGAGAATAAAAGTGTCCTTTTTTTAGATCCAACCTTTTTGAGATGTCACATTGCAAAGCATAAGCAATTTGTAAATAGCTAACTGCGCTTGTTTTCCCCACAATTTCTAAAAATTTTGTAGTTGCATCTTCGCCGTTGATATTATCGATTTGCTTTTTGTTGACCATGTACCATCTCAATCGTATTTCGCAAGCTATTGCAATTGCATACATCAAATAGTGCTTTGCATAATTACTTATAGCACCTGTTTGAGCGAGTTGTCGAATAATATCAAAACATGAAAATGTTGCAATTTTGTTCAGCCTACCTAGTGCTGCAATAAACAATGTGGTGACGCGGTAGACATCTTTTTTTACATTGTAGCTCCCTTTGTCGCTAATTTTTAATAACACTGATCTAATTGAAAAGCTTTCAAGATCATCTTTAATTTGTTGTAAAACTTCATTTTCTATGTTTTCGTTTTGCGCTTGTAAAATATCATTTACTGCAGATTGAAATTCCTCGAACAGACTTTCATCGCCATATACATGACAAATTTTTGTGAGGATATCACTCAAGTGATAACCGTTTTTAAGACTTTCTTTACTGTTTAGATATTTCAGCATATCTGGAACCGATTTAATCAATTCTGTTTTCCAGTCTTTGTCTTTTGTTAATTGTTGTCTTCCCAAAGGATATTTAGAAGCCCATGGAAATGTCCCGTCAAAAGAGAGCCCAGATTTTGTGATGTCATCATAAAAACAATAATCAAGTTTTGAATTTGTATAATTTAATACACTGGGAATGACAGTTTCGCCCAAGTGAATTAAAATGATCTGAAAAATGACGGAATACCATCTAAAATAATTTAAAATACCTTCATTTTCGCCATCAAATTTTGAGTCTAAAACTATAACATGTTCGAAATCCGAAAAAGGTGTAATTTCCTTTCGAGCTAGAGAGCCCATTCCAATGATAGCAAACTTGCACGGTGCTTTACCCATAATTTTTCTGCAGTCTTTAGCTAACTTTGTCATAATTTTTGTATAATCAGCAGTGATTTTGTTTTGTAGAAATTCAATTGCCTCAATTTTATTTAGTTCCTGTTCATGCATTTTATCTTTTGATTGATGCGCTTTAATTTTTGGTATTGCACACAGTTTTTTGTTAACGTGGTCTCTCATCTGCTGAACAAAGTTTTTAACCCTTACAGCACTTTGACCTAAATTAGCGTCTTTCTGTTCAGCATCAGCTGATATAAGTACATGCCGATGAAGTTGTTTCAAGTCTTGTTTAATGACATTTGTATCACTGTGTGTTCTCACCAATGCAGCGTTCAACAGGACAGCGCATCTGATCAAACAAATCATGCCATCAATGGTGGAACAAATTTTACTGCGTCGAAGATAAAGTGTCCCCAGTTTGTGAAATATCGCTGCAGAAATTTCTGGATCAATCTCCTTGCAGTTATCCTTGCAATTCAATTTCAATTTTTGCATAAGACTATCTTCTTCTTCGGTAAATTTATCATCATTGCAAGGATCCATTTTTTCAATCAAAACTAGAATGTGCAAAATTGTTAGTGCTCAATCTAAGCTAGTCATAAAACAAAAAACATTGCAGCGCTGATGTATCAACAAAAGCTTAGCCCTGGAAATCAAATTGTACTATGAAGGAACAAATTATTGTACAAAAGCACAGAACAAAAATCAATTTAGAAACTTTACAATAAGTCAGATGTGCTTACATGTTCGCTAACTAGTGGTAGTGTAAAGTTGCCAGCGAATTGTCAATTCGTATTCTTGTAAATTTTGGTCGAGGCAAAAAAAATTTTGTTATGGTTTATTTATTATCATCAATATTTTTATTTTATTTTGTTTTACAGTCACGGGAAAAACCTCAACGGTTGTGCCAAGAACATTGTTGGGTTGAGACATGGTTCGAATTGCCAGTTCTGCACTTACAAATTATTCCTACCTCAACCTAAATCCAAGCAGAGTCATTGCCTTACAGTACCATTCCTTAAAGTACAATAATATAGAGCCTATGCAGGCATTGAACCTCTAATTTCATGATTATTTGCCAGAGCTGTATCACACCTAGCTGTGCTGCCAATAAATTTATTTTGTTATTCTGCAATTGCGCTTCAATAAAAAACCATGAGGCTGTGTGCGCTTAATGATTGAGTGGTTTTTTTGGTTGTTATGCTCTGGAGCAAAGCACATAGGCTCGTAGTAAGAAAAACTTATAAAAGTGTGCCAAATAAATTGTTCCAAACAAATGTTTGCACCAATATGTCTGTAAAGATGTACAATATCATTTCATGAAATGTTAATATTCAACACTAATGACGTACGCAGAAAGTTTACGAGGGGGATCCAAAGTTTCGTCACAATGGTGTGACGTCACAAATCAACTTTATGGGGAGTGCCAAAGGCACGGAAAATCGAAATCCATGGCGAACCCCAAATACTCGCGAAAAACTAGCTTTGCCTTTGCTAAACCAGCTTTACTTTTGCTAAAACTGCTTGGCTTTGCTTTACATTTTTTCATTTCAAGGGTATGAGGAGGAGGCCATGGCACAGAGGTCTCACCCTTCGGTACGCTAGTGCTCAACACCAACAAAAATCTCCAAAATTGGGGTCCCATATTGACGTATTGTTGTCAAATTGCGTCAAAACAAAATGGATTTAAACTATAAAGTACTTTTTTTAATGTGAAATGGCGTTGGAAAAATCTCGTAAAGCAAAAAATATCAATTAAAGAAAAATGATGACCACATCATTATTTCATTAGGGATCCCAAGTAGACTTTTTCCAATTATGTCAAATTTCGTGTTGGTATTTGCCATAAAATCAAAACTTGAATTTTTTTCATTGCTAAAAGCGTTTTACGGAAAAAGAAAGGGAAATAATGAATCGTGCTCTTGTAGTGTCATTGTAGGGTAACGGTTCTTAACGGGGTTCCCAAAAGGAATGCCAAACTGTATTTTTTAACCCTCAAATGCACAAACAACAACGACCACCACTTTGACTAATAATAACAGTGGTTTCACAGTAGCATGCTACCTATAGACAAATGTACGCAGTATCACATCGTTGTAGTGGTGAACTAATCATTTGTTTTAGTCTGATGCAATTGGCCGTCATTTTTATTTTTTTAATACATATTATGATGCAATAGACCAGAGTGAGAAAAACAATCCCACTGCTACACCTGTTTTAAGGTTTTGTGATAGAAAGACTGACGTTTGTCGCCTACAGATTTAAAAATTAGTTAGGTGGATATAGCTATGTAGTGGTGATTCTTTTATTAAGAATGCAGTTATGTAAGCTTAGACAATAGCATTGAAGAAGTAGTTGAAAACTGACGGCAGTAGCTAAGATAATGCTGGTGAGAATGATGCAACTAAGGCCTCTGGAGGAGCATATGATCATCCAACTAGTTGTTTCTGTATTGAGGGTTAAGCATTAAATCCCTGGCCATGAGAAATATGGTTTAATAAAGCATTTGAAGGTTGAAGTACAAAAGTTGCAGTTGCGGCACTTTCTCTTCTAGCTCTACCCACAACCCCACTGCATGAAAGAAAGAAACAGAAAACCTCAGGTACGGTGGGATACCAGAGTGTCTAATTTTCTCCCAGCAGCTTTCTGGTATCTAATAACTAGTTGCTACCGAGCTGGATAAAATTTTACAACCTAAGCA
This sequence comes from Trididemnum clinides, assembly GCA_963675345.1. Lineage (NCBI taxonomy): Eukaryota > Metazoa > Chordata > Ascidiacea > Aplousobranchia > Didemnidae > Trididemnum > Trididemnum clinides. Next base: position 15,155,858 of record OY776294.1, read on the forward strand.
ATGAAGTAGCGGAGGGAATTTAAGACAATCACTATGCCTATTTCCTTTTTGGTAGTTGCTATATCATTTCTACATTTTACATGCGATTACCACGAAAGTGAATTTGTATGATTTAGTCACTTTTAGTATAATTAAGACTTTTCAATTAGACTGTATTTTCGCTTCTTTAGGTCATAATCATTTTTGTTTGCTAATGGCTGAGAAAAATAGACGTAAAATACGTTTCTGGGACGATTTTTACTTTCAGTATGGTTTCACAAAAGTTATTGGTTGTGATAAACTTGACAATGCTTAGTGCACATTGTACGATACCATTTTGGGCAACGATTCCATAAAGCCTTCAAAGTTGAAGAGGCACAAGTCAATGGAGCATGAAGAGAATACGGACTCAGTTGAAATGTTCAAAGCGAAAAGAGCTCGTTATGATATGAGGGGAACGCTCCCTGCGTCAGGCTTCTCCCTAACTTCTCAACCTCTCCTTCGCGCTTCATATGAAGTTTCTTTGATAATAGCAAAAGCAAAAGCACCTCACACAGCTGGTGAGAAACTAATAAAGCCAAGTGGGGTAAAAATGGCATAAATATTTTTTGGCCGAAACGAGGCCAAAAGAATAGACTCAGTTTCCTTGTCCGATGACACTGTAAATAACAGGATTGCAAATATAGCAAATGACATTTTGAGTCAGCTTATCGCTCAAATCCAGGATAGCTCATATAGAATAAGTCTTCAATTTGATGAAACAACGGATATCAAGTCAATAAAGCCAATTAGTAGCATACGTGAGATTTGTTAAAGAAAACGCAATTGTGGACGAGTTTTTATTTTGTCAAAAGATGAAGGAGAAAACTAGAGGTAAAGACATCTTTGATCTTGTTAATTCATTTCTTCGTGAAAATTCAATTGCCTGGAGTAAAGTGGGATCGGTATGCACAGAGGGTATGCCGGCTATGATAGGGCATCAATCCGGTTTTGTAACCTTAATGAAACAAGTTGCTCCGCAAATCACTGTCCTATTCATAAATACGCCTTAGCTTGTATGGCACTCCCTCTTGAATTGAAAAGTGTCCTTGATTCTGTAGTAAAGGCTGTGAATTTCATTCGTGGCAGGGCCATGAATTCTGGTCTATTCAAAGCATTTTGAGGCGACCTTGGAAAGAGCATCAGTACCTTCTTTTCCACACCAAAGTGCGATGGTTATCGCGGGAAAAAGTGCTCTTTCGTGTTGCATAACTTGTCACTGAAGTTGCCGTGTTCCTTCGTGAGCATGGGTCAGTGGAACTTGCTACATTATTTTATGACAATAGATTCCAATTGAATGTCTTTTATTTGGCAGACATCTTTAGGCTTTTGAATGAGCTCAGTTATTCTCTGCAGGGAAAAAAACGAAGAAGGTCTCTGTCTTCAAAAAGAAGTTATCCCTATGGAAAAAGAGAGTAAGAAACCAGAATTTTGCTATGTTTTTACTGTTAGGCAGTAAAATTGGTGATCAGGAAACTAACAAATGGCTGACTGCTTTAATTGATGATCAAATAAGCAACCTCGAGAAAAAACGGAAGATTACTTTCCAACATCGGAACCTTCTTCAGCATGAATTCAGCAGCCTTTTATTGTTGAGATGAACGACAAAAAGCTGCTCAACCTTCATGAGCAACATCTGGAATTGCAGAGTTCTCAAGTTGCAAAGACCAAGTTCAGCTCTCCTTCACTAAAAGAATTTTGGTGCAGTATGTTGCAAGAATATTCTGAATTAGCAAAGAGAGCTCTGGAAGCATTAACTCCATTTCCAACGACATATCTCTGTGAAGCTGCCATGTCTGCTCTAGTTAATATCAAAACTACGTACCGTAATCGCCTTAGAGTTGCAAATGACATGAGAATTGCTCTCAGCAAAATTTACCCCCGCATTGATAAGCTTATTTCAAAGAGACAAGAAAAGAAGTCATACTGACTATCATTTATGTTGTGCTTTGCCGAGTAAATTGTGATATTCCACTAACTACTTGTGTTATGCTTTAGTAAAGGGAGTTTTTTAATTAATTAGAGATCCAGTAGTAAACAACTTATCCACCTTATCACAATAGTACTTGTTCTTACACCATACACCTCCTTTGCAGGTTGCGCGGACAAGGGGTCCCCAAGCCAATATCTTTAGGAATAGGGGTCCCAGGGGTTGGAAAGGTTAAGTACCACTGTTGTAGGGCATAGTAGTTCATTTCAAATTGAATTTTAAAGCTTAATTTTTTTTCGTTTACTGAAAATGGATTACTCACTTTGGCATTATGTTTACCGTAGTTTTTACTTCATGCAGCTGGTTTATATTGTTTTTTGTGTCTTGTACTTGTGGTTGGTTGAAAAGATTATAAATGAATAAACATGCCATGATTATAAACCAAAGTTTTCTTCTCATTCACATTCTCAGAAGCTAAAGGAGTTTTTTTCTGTGTTTCTTTTAGACTCTTACGCCATTACATGAGTTTCAGCATATAATGACGTTGCAAAATACGCTTGCAAAATTGCAGGTAATCTAATTTTTTTTCCTGGTGCACCTCCAATATACGCAATTTCTTTGACAAGTTCAGTTAATAGACTTCAGTAGCTCCTTAGGACCTATATGGTCTTGTGTTGGAACTGGCTCATACCCATGTACACCTAATTTTTATCTAGAGTTACCAGAGTTTAAAGACATGCTCAGAAAAAGAATGTGCTCGAAGTGAATGTTGTGCAGCACTTCTGTCGGATGAAGGTAGCGTTTCTGATTCAAAAACTCTGGCTGCTGCCTTTCTTGAAAACGTACTGAACCAAATGTCTTTCAAAGTAAAATTTGATTCTTCGTAAATGTACTGGTGCAATGAAAGAAGAATGTTTATCTTGATCTGCAGGTCGCTTGGTTTTGATAAAAACCTTAATTACGTCTATCGTGGTCTTGAGTACATTTGGTGATACTGCACCCAGAGAGCAGGTGTTTTTTCTCTTTCTGCAAATCTCTTCAAGATTTTTTAAACTTTTGCTCAAGCATTGCTATTACTGGAGCTGATTAGGCACCCATCTATACATCAACCACCATAAAGTTTTCTTCTTATCAAGCTATTTCTTTATGAAAACCATTTTTATAATGTACTAGCAGATAACAGCATCACTCAAAAGTATTGATTTCATGAATTGATTTCAAAACATTTTCCTTCCATGACAAGGTTTGTTGTTTCACTTTCAGTGTAGATCAACTAGATCACCTCTAAATTATTTGCTGACCCAATGTAGGACTGCAAAAGTGAAATCCACCTAACATTTTAAAGACAGAGAGATTTTCTTGCTTTATAGTATGCATTGATTTCATTTAAATTGGACAATTAAAGACCACTACTGCTAGTAGATAGCCCTACGTGCTCTTTGAGGGTCGTCTACACGGAGCTGTGGTCATTGGAATCCCCTGTGGTCAATGACTGGAAGGAAGCCAATTTGTGTAATCTTGTGTGCATCGCATCCATGTATGTGCTTCATCAATTCATTCTAGCTAAAGTGTGAAAATTCGGGATCGTGGGCTTCAGTCAGTGCTGCCACTCAAAATTTCCAAAAATCCCTGCAGCAAGGAGTCAGAAATTCTTCCATGTCTTTAGGATGTTTCCATTTACGAAAAGATGGTAAACCGGGCTACGCGGGTGGCGCTACAGTTTTTGAGTAAAAAGTCCCAAAATTTTGAACAGTGTTGTTTCGGCAATTGAATGAGCAAATGAAAAAAGTGGTTTGACACCAAATCTATACCAAAACCAGCTGTCGCAGAACACCAAAAAAGAATCTATTTAAACTGAGGTGACGTTCACATTAGCTCCTGCAATCTCATTGAAATTAAAATTTAGAATAGCCAGCGTGATAAGAAGTATGTTCAGAGGCAAATTTGTCCTCCAGTGGAGCTATGATGAGAATATAAGTTCCTTCAATATAGCCGCTCACGCTGGGAAAACTTGCAACTTGGTAAAAATTCTGCATTGTTTATGGTATGTCAGCATTTTCTTTAGGTGTAATTATAAACCTAGGAGCCAGCTTGTTTATGCACTCTGAAAAAGCACAAAGAACTTTGCTTACAGTAAGCTGAAAAACCTGGATAAAATCTTTACAGTTTCGAAAACTACCTGACCGCAAAGTTTTTAAGCAGATTAAAACTTTTTCTGCAATGGTAAGATCAATCGAAGGACTACCCAAAGGCTCCATGTTATCTTTAACTAAAGCGCAGATGTATGGTGTTTTGAACGAGCTCATCCTAAACTCAGCAATTACTTCTTTTTCCACCCATTGAACTAAAATCTATATCCCTTTCCAGCCCTTCTGTTGTTCTTCAAGACATCTTATCTATAGAATGATGTCTGCCCGCCATAGTTGCCAAAACTCGCAACAGTCAAATTTTTGGGCGAAACACCACTTAGGCAGCCAATACTTTTTTCTTACACTAAAATGTAGCGAGAGCTGCCAAACTTTCAGTCGTTCGGGAGTGTCTACAAATGATTTTCATCTTTCTGGAGATTTTGAGAATATTATTGTTTTTTCTCCGAATAGTTTGTATCTATGTTTGTAAGAACGCACTGCAAAAAAGGAAAGAATGCGAACAAGTCGATTAGCAAACGTTCATTTTCGTACGAACAGCACAGAATGTCCGATCAAATATCGGTATCGGCTGACTAATGTTCAATATTTTGCTTTGATCTGTACTTCTAGTAACTCTGATGGGCAATATCAAAAGAAATTTCATCGTTGGTTAGACCATCAAGTTTTCCCACTATAAGGTACTGAGTGCTAAAATGTCTGAGGTATTATATTTACACTGATTTTTCCGGAAGTAATACTTGTAGTTTTAGTTTTACGAACAAGGCTCAGTGTATCCCAGCCAATGTCACCGAATAAGCACCCATTTTGAACTCAACTTATGATCAAAGGTTATGGCAAGACATATTTGATATGGCAATACTGCCTGACAAAGTTGAAAAGCTTCAATGAAATTCTGTCTCCCAACGGCAACTTTTTAACAATTCATCTAAAGAAGATTTGAAGGATCGCAGAAATCAGTGTCAGCGAATTGTCAATATCAGCCATTTTGTATCCAAACACATTCTATACTTGACAACAGAAATCTACGTATTTACTTTTAGCTTTACTTGCTGATAGTAAATTACATACAAAAGCAAACGATGGATTTCAGAAAGTACTGTAAGAGGTTAATCTTTTAAGTGATTTAGAAAAGAAATGATCACAAGTCAATTTTTGATAGTTTTCGACGGCTCTGGCCCTCCCCCGATCGAAGACGTCGCCACAAGAAAATACTTACACCCTTTAATGTCTACAACCTGGTTTCCTGTATTCAATTGTTTTGGGATAAAAATGCTTAGATTGAAGTGCAAAAATATTTATAAAGAAATTGATGATGATTTTTGAAATTTTTTTAAATCTTGGAATATTGTTGATAGCATAAAAATTTATGTGGCCGATAAAAAATTACAGCCAAAGCCAGTTTATTCAATCCAAAACAGTTTTTTCCTAAAAAATTATAAAAACATAGATTAACTTAAATACCGGTCTAAATTAGGTTGAAAAAACAACATTGCCCCTAGCTACGGCGATGTTTGAGACATAGCATTTCAAAAAATGATAGTCTGGCAAATTAGTAAAATTACCGTAATTTTTTTCAACAAACGTTTTTGAAAGTTTTAAGATATTTTTCATTTCTCTATACTTTGCTCACTCACTCAAGAATTAGGTCACAACACCAGCATAAAGCACATTTATGGAGACTTAGACAAGCTCTAATTGTTGATTTTTTCTCTACAAACTGACGAAGTCAGGGAAAATTTTGACACAATAACCAAATAGTTTTTCTAGATTGGCTTTCGCCTACGCTAAAGACTAATTTATTTTTTCATATGTTCAAGTGGCATTTATATGTATTAAAAGATTTGCATAACCAAACAAATTTCTTTCACACAAGAGTATTCAATTTTACCTAAAAACGGCAGATGATCAACAAATACCTACCTATAAGGTTGGGCCAAATCTTGATGAACTTCTGAAATTAAAAAATGTGGGTTTAAAAAACCTGGCGAATAGTGAGAAAACATTGCAAAACCTATGTTGGGTTATTGTATCCCACAATAACCGAGCAACCAAAGGTCAAAGGTCATCCAAGCACCAAATTCAACATATTGCTTGTATCTCGAGTACCATTTGAGCTTGAGGACTCAAAGTAGTCTCGGAATGTGCAAAAGATCCACAGTCTTACCTGTCTTACAAGAACTTTTTGCTCTAAAAGATGTAAGATTTAAGTTTAAAAAATGTTTTTCGCTGGTCCGATCTCAATTAAAGACGGAGTTGTTGTTACCCGACCCCTTGCGAGGAATGCTGGTATGGTGGAACACCATGGACCCCCAGAAGCCGTAAAACTCTTCAGGGCCTGGACCAAGTTCGTAGAGAAACAGAGAGTCACCAAGGAGCAAGCGGCGAAAAGACTACGTAGTTGGATAGTGCAGAATGAGATAAGAGGTGTCTTTGGTTGGATGACCACAGGCATTGCATGAAGTATTCTCCATTCTGACAATTCTAGTGAGATAAGAGTTCAACAAAAGGTTCTGTCTATTGCAGCAAAGACAAGAGAGGACACAGCGAACATGGCAAGGGAGCAAAAATTCCTTAGAAGAAACCGAAGGAATCTGTGTGCGAGATATTTAGATGACGCAGAGTGCCTCCAGTCCGAGAAAAGGGAAGAGTGGGTACGAGAGGTGAGAGGAGAGAGACTACAAGGAATTGCAGAAGGCAGGAGCAGTGCATTCCCGCCTTGCCAGCTCATTAGCTGCGTTGTTCCTCTAAAGAAATGAGCGTTTGGGGACCCATTGTAGCCTAATAGTAAAGAAAAAGAGAAAAGACAGTTCCTGCAAAATGTCCCAGAGTGTTTGCGATAAAAGGAAAGATGAAGGAGAGGACAGAGCGAGAGTTTAATAGGAGAAAAAGACAAGAGAAATGACAGATTTGTTGGTGCTGCAGAGACCAGCGGAGAGCTTGCACAATGGCGTAGGTTTCAGCGGAAAAACTCGAATGAACTGGGCCTGACCAAAAGGAAAATGTGGTCTAAGCGCTACCAAGTGAGAAGTTGGCAAGTACACCAGAGCCGCCTTTGCCTAAAGGAAGAGAGCCATCAGTCCAAATCTCTAGATCGTGAGATGGGAGAGAGTCAAGGTGAGCAAGACCAGCACCTTGGTGAGATAGAGGGGGATCGTAGCGGGACCATGAAGGGAAAGAGTCAGCTCCAGAGTGAAGAAAGGTGGATTCCAAAGAGGAAAAGGAAGGCAAGAAAAGAGAACCTCCCTAGGAGCAGTAGAAGAAAGCATGAGCTGGTGAGTGGACGCAAAAGCTCTCGAGCAAAATCTGGAAAGTATTGGTTTCACTCCAAGTCTGGCCAAACCTGAAGTGTGAAAGGAGGTTGGGAAACAAAGGACTCACAAGTTGACAGAGCGGAATGAGTCAGGGTGACTCGTAGGGAAGGTAGAGACGCTTGTGAGAAGAGAAGTGGGATAGGGGAGAACGAGAAACAGTCGGCGATGGCGCTACTAGCCGCTCGATGGAAGGGGTTTCATTAATAACGTTGGTAAGACTAAGGAAAAAAAACATTTAGGTAAAGCATAAGTGAGAATGGGCCGCAGAAAAGCTTTGAACAACAGAGAAAGGGACTCTTTACCGGGGCCCCATGAGGAAGCAGAGATACAGCCTAAGGCTTTGAGACAAGGGAAAAATGTTGGCCTTCAGCAAAAACACATGTTAAAAAAAAAGCGTTTGGTCGAAGGTGACCCTAAGGAAAGTTGGAATGGGATTGAAGCGGAGAGGGAAGTTGAATAAAAAAAGAAGCAGGACTATAGGTTAACATAATGGAAATCCACTGAGATAAAGGAGGCCTGGCATTTCCTTGGATTAAAAGGAAGACGTCAGTACTCAGACCAGCTCTCCAGTCAAATTAGGGGTCCTTGAGTAGCCTCCACCGCAGCAGGAACTGAGGGGAGGAGAACTAAATAGCCAGGTGGTCAGTATAAGAAGAGCAGCTGACACAAAAAGGTAGAAACGTCGGAAGACCATTAATAAAAAGAGAGAAAAGTACAGAGCCAAGAACGGATTCTTGCATAGCACGTCGACGAACTCGAAAGAAGTGGCTTTCTTGATTTTGAAAAACCACGCAAGAGCGCCTATCAGAAAGGAAAGATTGAGTCTAGCGAGCAAAGCAAAGAGGGAAGTCAGCAGAAATAAGTTTGTGAAAAAGAGCGGGATGCCATGCAAAGTCGAAAGCTTTGGAGAAGTCAGCAGTAACAAGAATCGTCCGAGAGCCCGGCCTGGGTTTCCAAACCCATTTGAAATGAATTGAGAGAGATAAAGGATTTGATCGAGAGTAGACCGTCCAGGGTGGAAGCCAGCCTGGCGAGGAAAGAGAAGAGAGTTAAATTCCAGAAAGAAGAGCGGACGATAAAAAATAAAGCGTTTAAAAAGAAAACGCAGTAGGTGAAAGAGATAGACCGGAACGAAGCAGGAGAGTCAAAAGGCTTTCCCATCTTATGGGTGGAAATAATAAAAGATGTCTTCTGGCTGGAAGGAAAGGAAATCAAAAAGTGATAAAGATTTAAAATGTGACGAAGCAAATCCATGCCAGAGCGAGGAATGTGCTTTAGCAAGGAATAGGCAACTTTGTGTGAGCCAGTGGCACTGGACGAAAAAAGGTTTGTGACAGCCGTTAGAAATTCAGTGAAAGAAAAAGGAGAGCAGAAAGAAAAATGAAGCTTCTCAAGGTATCTGGTCTGTCGGAGCTTGAACAGGTACCCTTTGGCCCCTGCAACGCCTGGTCTCTGGTTGGTAAACAATGTAGTAAATATTGGTACTGTAGTACACAACCATTCGTGTGCCTAATTTGCTAAGAGCGTGGTTTTTTGTGTCTTCGAGCCCTGTAGTCAGTTGCATTGTTTTGTCTGCGTTGTGAAAGCAATTGGCTTGCTGCAGTGTGATCATAGCTGTCGTGCGATAACAGTGAACTATTTAATTGTGTTTACCAATCTTCAGTTTTATAGGCTACATTTCGGTTTCCTTAAAGCGCTTTACTTTAAAGCTATTTCTCATACGGTTTGTTCACTGATGAGAGCATTATTAGTTGAATAAAGCCAGGTATTATTTTGTTGGCCTTGGTTTATAACAAACAGAAAAGTGAGATCACAAATAGCCGGCGTAGACCGATCCTGACTTCCTGGGAGAAGAACAGTTGGGGAAGTTAGAAGAGGAAAATAATGAGGAAGAAGATCCAGCGATAGAATGGAGGAAAGAACAGACTTAATTAGGATTAGATGTAGGAAGAAGAGACGAATATATCACCTTCCATATCTCAGCCTTGGTTTTGGCAATAACAGACGAGGCATGTCGGGAGCTTGACGACCTTAGAGAGGCTCAGGGAAAAGGGGCAAAGAAGACGTCAGAAGAGAACGACTGTCAGAGGAACGATTAAGAGGGCGTAGAGGTATCAGGGTCATTGAGGGAAAGGACTTTAGAAGAGATGGCTCATTCGAATGCTTGCTCCCCACGGAGGCCAGAAGTACCTTTGAGTTCTAGAGAGAGAGATGGCAGTTAAAATCCTCTGGAATGAAGCGATTTCTGGAGGAGGAAAGAGTAAAGGGGAGAAGGAGTCGGTTCTGCTCTCCTTCGAAGAAGAGCCAATAGGGGGAGCATAAACATTAAGAAAAGAGAGCGAGAAACAATCATTTAGTGAGATGTTGACCCGTACATAGTCAGAGTAGGAATTAAGCGGAGAAAGAGAGGAGATAAAAAGTTTAGAGAACGATAAGTCCTGCTTGATGAAAATGATGACGCCTCCACTGGGGTGCGGGTCATCAGAAAAAAGAATGTCAGACCGGGAGTGAGTGCAATTAGATTGCAGAGCATAGGACCCAGGTATCCGAACATCGGAAGACCAGTTGAGATTGGATTCCTAATAAATAAGGTCTACAGGATGGAGCAAAATAAAGTGAAGAAGTTCAACGCTTTTGGTTCGAAGACCTTCGGCATTGCATTCAAGAACTCTAAGTGAGTCAGGGGAGAAAAAAGGAGCTGGAGGTGTCGAATAACAGCCAGAAACATAGGAGGCTGGGGAGGATGCACAGAGAAGAGATACAAAAGTGGACGGAAAAAAGATGGGATGTTTGTAGGCGAGGATGGTGTGAGGGCTGCTTTAACAAAGGTTTAGAGTTGTGGCGCTGTATTAGCAGAGGGGGCCAGAAGGGACAAATTGGACAGTGAAATATACGTGCTGCGAAGCCCGAAGAAGCAGAGGTCACACTGTTGAATGGTTAAGAATCCCCAGGAGAAGCAGAGACGCTGCAAGGAGGACAGCTCCTCAAGTGGTAGCTGCCTAGAACATTAAATTTGGAAGAGGAGAGTCGTCTTCTCCTTGGTCGTTTGAGCTATTTGTTGTGAGCTTTATGGAGGAAGATGTATATATAGACAACACTGCGTTGGCGCTCACGCTTGGTTTGCAAGTGCTCAGTTAGATTGGGGCCACCAAGACTGGTAGATTGCTTGGCCCCACCATCTGTCTGCCACGTAAAGACGGAGGCACCCCGTTAAGTGTCGTGCCCAAGGACACAACAAGCAAGCTTGCCAGCTTGTTCTCCACACTATTCCTATTTTGCTGAGCTCCAAGCAGGGAAGCTGTAAATACCATTTTTTAAAGTCTTTTGGTATGATTCGACTTGGAAAATAAATCCCAGGTCTACCGACTGCAAAGCGGACGCTCTAGCCGCTACGCCATCGCGCCGGTAGGAGTGTCGTGAGCATCTTAGATGGACCCATTTAGAGCAGGTGCAGCATTGCACCAACATACCCTTCCAGATCACATTTTCAGCGCACAATGAGCTGAAAAAGGCAAGGCCAGGGTTAGGGTGAATATTGGAAAGCCGCTGATCAGGAGAAAAAGGAGAATAAGAATACGGTCTAAAGAGAGGTAGGAGAAGAAGAGACAGGCGACCGGTTTTATGTGCTGCTTTTCTGCGGTCGTTCAGAGGGTAGCACGGCAAAAAAATGATTGGATGTGGGAAGTACCTGGAGTAACTGGGACCCTCGGGAAGACTAACAGCCATTTCGACCGACTCCAAATGGGGTCGGGGACCGCACCACCACGTTTAGGCGGTTGTTGATTGGTGCGGCAAAGACTCTGTTCAGCCAATATGCTGCAGTTGTTATACAATTTTGGTAAACCACTGATGAAAGCCATGTCTTCAAAATCAGCAAACCCCTTAAAAATAATTGTTAAGCTATTTTGTCATTAAACATATCTCGTAAATTCCACAGAGAAAGATATCACTAGAGAAAGTTTATAAATATAGTCTAGGGTATTACTTGAAGCAGAATACAAATAAACATGGAAACAAGGAGCTCTTTGCAACGTTCGTACTCCTTCTCCAAGTCAGGAAATAACCAACACGATAATGACAACAGTGATTAATAGTAGTACCATTTTTGCTCACAGATACCGTATACACACCAACAAATGTTCAACAATTAGATGATGGAATAAAAAAATGAGCAAAATAAAAATAACTTTACTATTGATGCTCATTTTGAGAAAGATTTTGCCTCCAGTTTACTTGCAAATTTATTGTTTAGACAAATCGCGGTTTTAAATCAAACTTCTTCATCAAGTGCCTTGATTGGATTTTCTGACGAATCAAACCATTTCGCTTTTCATTACCACCTACAGCTGAAGATGCCTCACAAGTTTTGCATGGCTTTCTACAGACTGGTTTTGACATGAATGTCGGTGGTGTAATAGAGTTCCTTCCATTTCCATAATTGCAGCGCCATTAAGTTCATCGCTATTGAAGGCTGAAAACCGCCGCGATGGCATAGTGGTTAGAGCGTCCACTTTGCAGTAGGTAGACCTGGGGTTTATTTCCCCAAGTGGAGTCATATCAAAGTTTTTCTGCTTGGCGCTAAGCACACAGGGACAGTGTGAAGAACAAGACGGCAAGCTTGCTTGTTGTGTCCTTGGGAAAGGCACTTAACGGGATGCCTCCATCTTGAAGTGACAAAACAGGTGGTGGGGCTAAGCAGTCTACCCGTCGTGGTTGCCCAGTCTGACGAAAGAGACGCAAACAGAGCAGACATGCAAACATAGCATGAGCTCATAGGCGTGAATGAATGAATGAATTGTTGAAGGCTGACCAACTTTAATGCTGTCAAGTTTTATCAGTTCATAAAAATTTCCAGCTCGAAGATTGAGACCTGGAACTTTAAACTGACGGATAGAACTTTGTTTAGTTCATTTTTCAGATGTAGATCCTGCAAAATGCTCTTTCTCCGAGGTTGAAAATGGTGCACTTCAAATTGCCAAAATTATGTTGACTATTATGCAACGAACATTACGGTTTCCTTTGGCCAACATTGTAGAAGTATATTTTCGAGGTGGACAGAACATACATTCCACTGGATAACTTTCGTGGCGATATCTCTAACCTTATCTCTTAAAAACTGGAGCACTCTTTAAATAAGGTTGAGAAGGTTCATTGAACCATGAGCGATCTTGTCATGCTTGATGCCGAACCACGTTGGGAAGTAGACTGGCAAGCAAAATTTAGCCAAGAGAATCAAATCTTTTGAAAATTTGATGGTAGTATGCATAAAAACGGAGTATTCTGCATGCCAAAGTTAACCAATTTGACTGAAAAATAGGAGCATACGAAGTATTTGCAAATTCTCCTTAATATATCCCAAAATAATTGCCAAGCGAATTCGATATCCATATTATTGACCATTGCCAAGATGATTAGGAAGCTGTCGTTATGTATTAGCTTGAACCATTGTACTACCCAGTCTGAAACAGATGAAATGTAGCTTAACACTAATATTTTGTTGCTAAAGACAAAACAGAACCATCTTTACTCCCTCTTTTTGTGTGAGGTTCACCTATGTTTTTGCTTGGAGTCGGCTATCTTCAAAAATTTTTAGTGACTTCATTTTTGGAGGAATCTTTTTGAAAATTTGGATCACCTGAAGAATTACCACCCCAAGCCCTATCATGGTGACGATTATTCAGATGAGGAAATCGGGGGTGACATTTCTTTAGATAGGGAAATTAGTGGTTTCATTTTCTTAGAATTCTGGGGTGATGATTCTTGTGGTAGAAAAGTTTGGGGTGACAAATCTTCAGGTATGAAAGTCTAGGGTGACGATTTTTAGAGTGGAAACTCAAGGTTGATAATTCTTTAGATAATCGGAAAATTTGGTAGATAATGCTAAAGAACCATGCTTCTGACGAAGAATAGTCAAAATAAAAGAAACGACATACTTTTTCTAGAAATTGCGATTTTGTGAAGCCCAGAAACCAAAATTTTAATTGTTTTTGACCGTTAGGCTACCTTTCAAAAATTTTTAGAGGCTTTATTTTATGCTTAATCTTTTTCAAAATTTGAATGGATAATGCCAAAAAACAATGCTTGCGAAAATAATGGTCAAAATGTACCACAAAACAAAGTTTTTCTAAATATTGCAAGTTTCTTTAGTTTAGTAAGAACGTTGTTGAAATAAAAATGAAAAATGATGTAAGGCAACCAAATATTGATCAGCCATTATAAACCAATCCTTTACTCTAAGTAATTAGTTACATATTGCTGAAAAACAAATTCCCTAAGGCTTTCAAACGACACTAATTGTTTGTGCTTTATCATAATTTTTATGTATTATATTTACCTGTTTTTACTCGGCTTACCACTTTTTGAGAAAGGTAAAAAGTTGCACTGCTGGTGTTAAAGTTCAATTTGTTCGGTATAATAACAAAATGGTGGAGATACAAGTCTCACATTATTGGAACTCCCATAATATACTCGTTAATTCGTGAAAACAATTGTTAAATCGGTGTAGAAATGAGATCATAAATCAGTTTTTAATTGAAGTAATTTTGTGAAAATTTTGCAAGTTTGAAAAAGTCATGACATGTAATGACCTCTGATAGCAAAAGTGCTGATCAAACCAGACATATTATGACGTCATAGAGTAAGTTTGAAGTGTGCTGGAGAGAAAAAGAATCATGCTTAGAAGGCTTAAAACAGGGGTTCTTAGCCGGGGGTACTTGTACTCCTTGGAGATACGAAGCACCAAAGCAGGGAGTTCGAGATGAGGCGTCAGAATAATGGTTATTTTAAACTATTTGCTAAAAATTTATTTTCAATGTTATTTGAAATAAGAAAACATTTTCCGAAGCCTTTTTTGACATCTGCATTTCTGAATGATTTTTTATCATAAGAAAGAGTTACTGTGACGTAGTAAATAGCTTCTTGTTTATTTCGACAAAATTGGTTTTGCACTGAATTGGTTTTGTTGTAAACAATATTATGGTTAATAAATATACAAAGGTAAAATGCTACATCGTGTTTTATTTTATTGTTAGATTGTATATTTAACGGTAATTTTGTTGGTGTTTGTTCGATAAGTCTAGGGTACAAAAGCATTTCACAAAATTTTAAGGGGTACGAGGGCCAAAAAGGTTAAGAATCATTGGCTTGAAAGGATCTGTTTTTTCATTGTTAATTGAGCTTTGATTGTTGTAGAGATTTTTTCCAAAGCATCTTGTTAATTTCTCTTAAAAGAGTTGTTAATGGCCTTTCTACAATTCGTAGTTTTTGAGAAAACACAGACCACAAATTGTGCAATCAAGCGTTAGCTGTGACGTCATTTTAGACACCAAAATGAAGAAATATGTTACTGGTTGGTAAATTGGGGGGGTTGACTTTCTATTGAGGAAAATCCGTTTTCCAGTGTCAAGAAATCCAAATTTTGTAAAAATGATCTTTGATTATGACATCACGAACCCCCTAATGACACTTACCCCGGGGAGATGATCAATCGTGCCAAGCCTGATGCTCGTACATCCAGTGGCTTTGAAGGAGAAAGCGTATGCACGCACGCTTGTACGTACGCGCAGACAGAACTCTGCTTTATATGCGTGGATTGTTTTTATCATCCGATTCCAAGCAAACGTTAATAGTAAAGCCTATTTTTGATATGCTACTTGTTAATGTAGAATGATATATTGCAGCAGTAACGTAACCGTTTTAAGCTAGTTTTCTGACAATGCAATGGCAATTACGAAACTTAAAACAACTGAACTGAAGGTGGACTCCTCGCAAGAACTCCATTGTAGCACAGTCATGTTGTGCACCTGATCACTCTTAACCCACACCTCAAGACATTTTTATCACGTGTTTCGAAGTGAAACAAAATACCGAGTTTAAAAATAATATTTCGCAGGATTTAATAAAGTCATTTTCTTCTTTTGCACAAAACCAGGTCGTGGGTCGTTTGCTTAATAAGCCACAATCTTACTTACAGTTGGAACTGAACTAAAGACGCTAGACTTAAAGCTGCGTGTCAGTTCGCCCTTTCCTGTCTGTGTACTGTACATGTAGAAAGCAAGGAGCATAAAACGTAGAGAGTTGTTCGACCCTTGCGGCTACTGCGCTCCCTCCCCCCATCTGGATAAAGAGGTCTGTTAATAACAGGCAGTTAATTTAAAAAGGGGAAGAAAAAACATAAAATAAAGACGCGACAGAGATCAGACAATTTGATAAAAGAAGCGAAGCTTTCCTTACCCTCTTAAACGAACCGGAGCTTTGCGCTCCTTAAAAACAAACTTTGCAGCGGTCCTTCATCAGCACCAAATACAAATCGCACTTCAGCTCACCTGTCTAAGGTTACATCACAAATTTAGATTTGTAGATATAATATCGTAAGCAATAGATGAAAACAACAATAACGAAATCATTATCACAATAAATATCGTGATCAAGCTTACCGTATGCTACACTACACAAGATCCAAGTCAAAGAGGTTGAATAGTGTGTCAACTCCGCATTTCACAAACTACGGCAATCTCAATTACATAGGAAAACAACAATTTTGCAACACATCTGTCTGTCACATAAAACTCAACCAAGTTATTGTGCTTGCCAGTGGCAATCTATTTCATATTTATTCAAAATATTGCCACAATTCATAACATTAAAAGTGAGATTCTTGACTAAGTTATTAGATTTCTTACAACAAAGGGTCAACTACAAATCAAACCAGAAAACGCATTTACATGTATATTAGTCGCTGCTTTTTTGCGAAATCTGGTTGGACTTCTGATAAGGAGCTGAATTGACTGATTGCAGCGTTGATGCTAAAGACAAACACTGCGCTCACCACGGGAATAACACTAACATAAAAATGGAATAGCATTAACTTTAAACGTTTTAATTTTGTAATAATAATTTTTTTACTTCAACAACTGCCTTCCAATATTGATGGGAGTCAAGATTTACCCGGAGGTGGTCAAAGTTTTACCAATAGTTTTACGTGGAGGTGGTCAAAGTAACGTAAACATCTTGCCTATCTGAGTAAAAGCGTTTTTACTTAAACAAATGCTCAACTAAAAGTAGAAACAACGATAGGTATTTTTTCTTGAGTAAAAGTAAAACAGTAGAGGAGAATCAAACTACAGTTTCACCTCGTTAACACGGACCCTGTTAAGCCGGATATCGGTTAACTCGGACCATGATTTTATTTTCATAAAAATAAGAACAAAACAAATCTCATTTACAGTGTGCAGGTGTACTGTACATTAATTATTTACATGTTATGAAGGTGAGGTAAAAGAAAATAACCTTGGCAATAGCCGATAATGACAGTACATATCGGTACAGGTTTGTTTGCTAGGCTAGGCAAGCCCAACGTAGCCTTGGTCAGGTGATTTACTTGAATAAACAAAGATAAATGAATCTATAAATAAATAAATCTGCTCGTTTACTTGTTATGAATGTAAATGTAGTAAAACAAAATAGCCTATATAGTAACGGCATTTTTAACCAAACTTCGTTACCCTAAGCATGTTTGTAAGCTATGGCCTATAGGCCGTCGGTTAAGTCGGACAATCGGCTAACATGAACACCCTTCCCCCCGAGCTGTCCGAGTTAACGAGGTGAAACTGTATTTCAGTAGTGAAAGTAGGATGTACGTAAATTTTTTACCAGTTTTGTCCTGAATCTTCCAAAACCAGTGAATCTCAATCGAAAATGCTCGTACCACACAGGATACTTGGAGAGTTTTTGAAGATGCAAACTGACTAAGTTAAAGGCTCAAGTGTACGGTGTGAGCAATGACGTCACAATATAATGGGTCCACCCCGAGAGACACTATTTCAAAAAGTGACGTCATTTTTAGGAGACTCTCGAAAGGAGTCCCTTTAATTTTGGTTGATGATTTTGTAATTTTGATGAACGCTTTAGAAATTTAGGTTGAAAATCTTTTTTTTGAGAAATCATTTCATTTTGGGGTGACACCTTTGGAATTCTTTTCGAGTGATACAAGTATAATGGGAAAGAGAGTGAAAGCTGTTTTTTATGGAGTGCTATCAGATGCCAAATAACAAGTTGAGATCAGCCAACTTAGATCAAAATGATACAACATAGTAGAGACACGTTGGCCTAATTTTTGTAATTACCAGGGCTGGGGAGCCGTAGCTTCATAGTTCTAGCTTACGGATAGAGCTGAATCTGTAACTCTGGTGAAGCTGGAACTGTAGTCGGAGCTGAATCTGCAACTCTGACGGAGTTGGAGCTGGAGTCATTGAAGATCCAGCTTGTCACAATAACAGGCGATATTGGTTTCTCAAAAATTTATAAATATTTGCTAATTTTAATTATTGTTTGTTTTTCTTCTTTTTTCCAATTTGACTGATTGAAAAAACCCAAACAGTTTAATGAACTAATGATCTTTCTTATTCTTACGATTCAATTAACTAAAACAATCAAATATAGCTATTGCTTTTTCTTACGCGTGTTGAGTGCGATGGTTGGTGCGATCCGAGGTGCAGTATTACCAAGTTGAAATATTACCCAATCTGTAAGGTTTGATGAGTCAATATTACTTTTAACTTTTAAGCTGATGACAGCACTTAAAAGTACGTTTCGGAGCAGGAGTCTCGGAGGCACGCCTCATGGCTGGGGATGGAGCTCGAATCGGAGCTGAATTTGCAACCTCAATGAAGCTGGAGTCTAAATTTCAGTTGGTTCAGTGCTGGAGCAAGATCCAAAGCACAATAATGCTGGTTTTCCAGACGTAGTAATTTCTACTTTTTCTTGTAGATTTATTTCATCATATTTTTTGATTGTTTTCGTATGATTTTGATAAAACGTCTGTTAATGATTATCAGTCGTTAAAACCTGGAGAAATTTGATGAAACCAATGTTGCTTCGGTGCTAAATAGAAAAAGCTTAAATCTTTATGTTAATTAAATTTTAGGCAATGGCTATTTTGCCGTCAACAGCATTTTACCTTTGGAGGCTATTTTACCCTGAGTTATTTGTGATTGGTCAATCTTAACTCGACAGCCCCGAGTGCGACCTGTACGTCGCAAGCCATCTTTGCTTATATACCGAGTGCACGCTCCACGTCGCGCTGAGAGTGCGTCATAAAAACATGTTGCAATCGCTTTTTTTATCCGACCAATGAGGTTGACTTATATATATTATGGGATAACGACGTCATTCAAAGATGTCTGCACCCATGTTCAATGCTTGAGTGTATTTTTTCTGTGTAAAATTGACAATGAAACGATCATTTTCTCAACCCTCAACTTCTGGTGAATCTGGTAAGAGGTCACGCCTATTTTCTTTACAACAGGCTTTAGATCTTGTGTATGATTCGGACGAAGATGAGCAGGATTTAGCTGATATTTACCCTGAAAGTGATCTAGAGTCAGTAGATTCTGATGTCAACTCTGAATCAAGCAATGAAGATGAAGGGCTTGATGTAGATCTAGATCTAGATTGGAAAGATCTATCTCAACAATTTTGTGCACCTAGACCTAGCACGGCCCACGTTGGGCGTGGCACTGGTAGGAATAGATCTAGGCCTACAGTTGGTGGTGATGCAGATAATTTGTCAACAGGATGGACAAGAGCATTTGTTCAACAAAATCTACGTGTAGAATTTGATTCTAGAGGTGTAGGGCCACAAAATTGTCCTCCCAACATTACAGAGATGTCTTCTCCGCTCGAGTTTCTAAAATTTTGCTCAGGAGCTCAGGTGCAGGGTATTTTTAGGCCCAAGGGTCAGGGTTCAAAGGGTTAAGAGCATATTGAACATGTTACTTTTGGTCATTTCTGATTGGTCAATTTTAATAATTAATTAAGAGATTTGCACCCCCAGTGGGCACTCCCTCCCAGTGTACACTACCCTGCACATTCACATTCAGGACCTCCCCCACCAGTGTACACTGCCTTTCTCTGAGTACCATGCCAGTCAAGATTCCAACCCATAGATATTCCACTTTAAGACAGGTGCACTACCCACTACACCATAACATCACTTGCAGATGTTTAGCAATCATGGCAATATGAACACAGATAAATGATTATGGCAAAATAGTCTCCATGGGTAAAATGCCGTCGACGTCAAAATAGCCACTTGCTATATATTATCCTACCAAAACCTGAGCCAAATAATGAAGTCAGCTAAAAATTTGTGTGGAGGAGGGCAAATTGTTATATCTTAGATCACGCTTTTGGTGATAAACTTTTTTTTCACTTTTGGAGACCCTAGAGAATTTTAGTGAGATCAGTGGCATTAAGCAAATTTTAAAGACATTTGTTGAGGTTATGCTGACATGATAGTCTTTTTAGCGTGTGCTCAAGAATTTAATCATTAACAAAATTTTTATGGATGTATTTGTAAGGCACTTACACCATTTAATAGTCATTTGGCAAGAATAGTCGCTGGTTTGTAAGCAAACTAATGTATTCTTGGAAAGACAAAGAAAACTACCAAAAATTAAGCACTGGAAATTATTTGCATTTATTTCTGGGGCTAATAACTTTTCAAAATCAAAAGGTATGACAACAAGGCCTCTGATAAAACTCATCGCACTTTCCCGAGTTAGCATAAAACAGTAGTAAACCTACAATTTGGTTTTTAAAATTGGTACCAACATTGGCCCACTTCTATTAAGAATATGCGGAAGATTAAAACTTGAATTAAAAGCTGTTTTTTCTTTGACCTACGGGATTCCGGACATTAAATTTTTAGCATCTACCTAAGGAAAAGTTGTAATTGCTTGAGTAAAGTTACTTCTTACTCAATCTGTTCTGGTGAAGTTGAAGTAGTAAAAACTGAATCTGCTTAAGAAAGTAATTCGCAACTGAAAAATCTACTTAAGTTGCTAAGTAAAACTACTTCTTAACTAACCACCTCTGTTTTTACTTTCGTACATACATTCTTTCCACAAAATTGCTTACTATTTATGGCGAATGAGCAATTGGTTATTGAGGTGAATCAAGCTCAGTTACTGTCAAGTCAGTCACGGTCACACTAATACATAAACAGGCTATCACGCTGTTTTTGCATAGCATGGTCATTGTCAGGGATAAATATTTGCTTTGGTCATCAATAAGCCAATCAATCATTAATGAGCTTGTAAAACCAAATTTTTCTCGGGGATTTTAATGGGAAAGTATTGAGGGTTTTAAAGGTGTGCATCAGGAAATGGCATGGGGAAAAAAGGCGGAAGGAAGAAGATTGCTGGAGTTCTGTGATGAAAAATAGCCGTGCTTAACAAACAGATGGTTTCAAAAGGAAAAGTAAGGAAAATAATCTATAATGCAGGTGGATATGAAAAAATAATTGATTTTGTGCTTATGGGAAAGAAATACAGATAGTATGTAAAAATAATTCCATGAGAACAGCAGCACAGGCAGATGGTTGTAAATCTGGAGGAAAAGCTTCTAAAAAGTTGTGGGAAAGAAATAGATCCTAGAAAGAATGTGGAAGATAAATAAAAGCTATAGATTTGAAAATTATAGGCGAAGATATGGAAATTGTAAGCCTTGCACCTAATTGACAAAGCAGCATACGGGCGTAAGGGGCATTAACAATTTATTTAAATGAATATGCCAGGAAACAATAATGAGTATACCACCCAACCAATTTAGACGAGACCATCCCTGGACGCGTTTCGTCCTTTTGGACTCATCAGCAGGGCCCCTCCCGTCACAAGCAAAAGTAACCCACTCATTAACGTTATCCTTAAAAAAAAATCCAACTAAGCACAGATAGAAGCACTGAGACTTCAACCGACGACATATTGCGTTGCTTAACAGGGCGGGTTGACAAATTGGTCAAAAATCAACCAATTTGTCAACCTTCCCTGTTAAGCAACGCAATATGTCGTCGGTTGAAGTCTCAGTGCTTCTATCTGTGCTTGTTGGATTTTTTTTAAGGATAACGTTAATGAGTGGGTTACTTTTGCTTGTGACGGGAGGGGCCCTGCTGATGAGTCCAAAAGGACGAAACGCGTCCAGGGATGGTCTCGTCTAAATTGGTTGGGTGGTATACTCATTATTGTTTCCTGGCATATTCATTTAAAAAAATTGTTAATGCCCCTTACGCCCGTATGCTGCTTTGTCAATTAGGTGCAAGGCTTACAATAAATAAAAGCCGAACAAGAGTAACATTTGAAAATAGTGAAAGAACTAGATAGCACCGATGCCTGATTTGTGGAGATGTGGGTTCAACTTTCAAGGATGGAGTTTTAAAGGCATGTGATGAAGTGTGTGGGAAGAAGAAGTCTAGAAGAGATCGAGGAGACATGTGATGGTGGAACAAGGAGGTGAAGAACACTATGGCAAAAAAGAAGGCAGCTTTTAAAGAGCTGTACAGTTTCCCATCAGAAGTAAATAAGACTCAGCATAAGAAATCAAACAAGAGAAATTGCTGCTCGAGCTACGAGAAAAGAATCCGAACAACAATTAAATAATTAATGTCAATTCCAACAGTGCTTACAGCTTTCTTAAAAGAATGAAAAAATATGGGAAAGACCTTAAAGAAGTAAGGTGCTTAAGAAGAAGAGACGGACGGTTGGGTTCTGTTGAAGAAGATGGGGCAAAAGCTGGAAGAAACACATGGAAAAGATCATGAATGAATGAGACCATTTGGCGGAAACTCATGTAGTAGATAAACTGATGCAAAGAGTTACCCCTGAAAAAATTGTGGAATCAATGCAAAGGATGAAGTAAGGAAAGGCAGCTAGATTATCGGAAGTTACTGTCGAGATAGTAGTTGCAAATGGAGAAATTGGGATTAAAGTGATAATGGGCCTATGTCAGCGCGTACTAGATGGTAAAGGAATGCCTGATGATTGGAAAACTAGAGTGATTGTACCTATTTTTAAAGGGAAGGATGATATGATGAGCTGTGTATCGTATACAGGAGTAATACCGCTAGAGCATACCATAAAAATTGTTGAAAGAGTGCTCGAGAGACTAACACAAACACTTATCAGTTTAACTAGTTTGCAGTGAGGATTTATTCCTGGAAAAAGAACAGTATTCATTGTGAGGAGGATGCAGGAGGAATATCAAAAGAAGTTGTATATGAGTTTTGTTGACATGGAGAAGGCATTTGATAAAGTTCCACGAAAGGTGATGAAGTGGGCCATAAGAAAGAAGAGTTTACTTGAGTAATGGTTTGAGCAGTTATGAGCCTGTATGATGGTACAAAGACAAGAGTGGGGGTGGGATATGCGGATTCATTGGAGTTCGAAGTAGGGGTTAGTATATATCAAGGATCTGTGTTGTCGCCACTGTTGCTTGCAATAGCAGTGGATGTTATTACAGAAAAAGAAGAGATGTGATTAATATAGTACTATTTGAAAATGATCTTGTTCTCACCAGCGAAACCATGGAAGGTTCAAACGAAAGATTTTGGAATTGGAAAGAAGCACATGAGAATAAGGGCTTAAAGGTCAACATCAAAAAAACAAAAGTGTTGGTGAGCGGGTCGGAAGGAGAACTGTTCGAAATCAAGATAGATTCATGTGGAATTTGTGGGAGGAGAGTGATAGCCAATTCAGTGTTGTGCACGAAATGTGGGAACCGGGTTCATGGCAGATGTGCCACTTAGTTGGCATCCCCTTTTGTTTGCTTAGCACGTATGGGAATGATGGAAAGAAAGGTGGAATAGATTGAGAAGTAGTGTGACAAAGTGGAGACAGTGAATGAATGTTGTTGTTTGGCAGACAAACTAAATGCTAGTGGTGGTCAGTGTCTTTTCAAACGCGAAAAAAGTGCGTAATTGCAAAATTATATCCGGCGGATTCGCAGTTAAAATTCAACAGTGCGTAAAAATGTCCGGCGGTTATTGGTAATTTTTTCAGTTTGTTAAAATTTTTGCAGTTTTGCTAGCAAAATTCTTAACCAACTCTTAAATGCGTGGATGACGGTAGAAAAGAATCAAAGTTAGGACCGACGCTTTTTAAAGCAGTGCAACGTTTCACGCAAAGACTGCGCGATTGTGACGCAACAGCGAGTTAAATATCGCGCACGCCATCGCCACATTTTTTTTTGTATTACAAATTATCTCTCATGCAATCAACCGAAAGTATGATCAAAATTTCAAACTTTTTCCCGGGCGATTTTAATGGAAGCTGTAGAGCAGTAATAGCAAGCGGCTCTCAAACTTCAATTTTATCACAAGATATCATTTTTCTAGGGAAGTTTGAAAGTGGAATTTGTTAAATTCTACATGTTTTCTTTATGTTTCAACACTATAATTGTGCTTGTTAAGATAAAAAGCACATAGCTCTCGGTTTCAGTTTAGCACAAAAAAACACCATTTGTTTTGAGGAAAGGGTTCAGTTTTTGTACATTACAAATAAATAACCTTTACTCACTTGCCATTTATGAAAACTATAGGTAAAAAAGAACAAGTGTTCTAACCGATCTTAGTTTAAACCCCTTCCAGAATTTTTCTTGACAAAATACAGCTGACAGATATGTGGTGCGATAGTTTACCAGTCATGATTGAAATAAGCCTTAAAACGTGAAGAAAAAAATGTAAATCATAGTTTGATCTATTTAAAACGTTTAATGTCAAAACTTAGCCATTTTATTTTAATTGCTTGAAAGGTAATTTGTAATTTCGTAAAATTTGCCTATGATGTTATAAGATTTAAAAAAATTGTCGTTCTCAGTTGACCATTCCAAAATTGCCTTTTGATGCAACATTAAGGTGCATTATCCAATCTGGTTTACCAGTGTAAAGAAAAATTACTGAATAGTGGTAATTAACATAAACTAATGCATTGCGTTAAAAAACTTTTGCTAAAGTGTAATTGCGCACGCGCGGCTATTGCAGTTTTTTGCATCTACCTGTACATATAGTGGCGCCGCGTAAAGTAGTCTGGGTTCCCGAAAATTTTTTTCCGGAAAGTGCACAATCCTCGCAAATGCTGTAAAATTATGTGGTGTTAAGTGAAGAATAGACTTTGATATCTTTTGCAGTCAGCACCTCTCAATGAAACCCTGCAGTTTTATGTGTAGTTACAAATGCTAGCATTTCAATTTTTTTTCTAGACCTTTACCAAAGTGCCTTTACCAAACTCGCGAATATTCGCGCCAAAAATTTCTTTTT
Source organism: Trididemnum clinides (assembly GCA_963675345.1). Classification (NCBI taxonomy): domain Eukaryota; kingdom Metazoa; phylum Chordata; class Ascidiacea; order Aplousobranchia; family Didemnidae; genus Trididemnum; species Trididemnum clinides. The sequence goes on from OY776294.1 coordinate 15,180,356, forward strand.
TTTTCTTCAGACAATTTTCGAATCTTTTTCACAAAGTTAAAATTTCACCTCTCAAATATTTGCGACCTCTTTTCACGGATTCGGTAAATGGTTTATTAAAACGAAAAATATTTAGCTATCTATGTTACCGCGACTATGAACGAGGGTTCCGTGAACAAGCTTCAGAAGTGTCCCAAACTTACCATTACTCCCTCCCACAATAGCTAGCCAATCAACGACGATTCGCTATTTTTTCGCATCTGGGACTAAACTCTCTAAAAATTAACCCATTTGTTTTCATGGGTGGTTTTTGAAATTAGTTGAAAAGACTCAGGTGAAATTTGTTGTCACTCTCAATAACATTGCTTTTTGAAATAGGCTTTACAAATAAAGCAATACGCACATTCTATTACTGCTACATCATACAAAATCATAATTTTCTTCTTTCAAGTTGCGCGGCTTTGGCATCAAATACTTTCTGATTTGAGATCAAAAGTTTGCTTGCAATCGCAAAACCCTGCTGTTTAATTGATTACCGACGCGATGGCGTAGTGGTTAGAGCGTCCGATTCGCAGTCGGTAGACCTGGGGTTCATTCCCCTGGTCGAGTCATACCAAAAGACTTTAAAAAATGGCATCCGCACCTTCCCTGCTTGGCGTTTGGCATTAAGAGGAGGTTGTGGAGAACAAGCCGGCAAGTTCGCTTGTTGTGCCCTTGGGCAAGGCACTTAACGGGACGCCCTACCTTTATGTGGAAGACAGGTGGCCCATAAACCTCGAAAAAGGCAACTCCCAAGCGAGTGCGGACTTCCCGTCCAAAGTATAGCGATACAATTCGCTTTCTCGTGAATGGAGGATAAATATGGCAAATAAAACAAAACAAAAAAACAATAGAGAAATGTAGGCTTAGTTGTTTAATTATATACCATAATCAACGACAATTAAATTTCGCAAGTAATTTTTGTTCTTGTGTGATAGTCGTGGCAACCTACCTGACATCGCATTATTTCATAAAAGTAATATTTCACATGCTCATGCCGGGCGTCGGCAAAGGATTAATTTCATTTGAGCGCACTGTTAACCTGCCATTCTAGAACGCGGACGAATCACTGTTCCAAAGGCCGTGGAGTTTGAGAGGCTAAATTAAATCTAAATTAACTTATTAAAGAGAAATAGCCTGGTATTTTGCCACTGCCTTTTATTGCTAATAGGCTACCTGTTTGTAAACATTTTGGAATGGCATAATCACCCTGGTTATTACGTAACCAAAGTGTATTGTCACAGTTTTGTCTCTCCTTCCTCCGCAAATTTTGAAAACTCGGAGCTTACGTCCATACAGTTGTTGTTCGGACTTGTTTTGGGGTCATCTTCAAAGGTCTTTGACGCGCGGTTAACTCGAGTCCATGCAGTAAAAGACCTAGCAGAGTAAACAACATACAACTCGCAAGTTGGCGTTTGATCGGATTAAAAAGCAGAGGATCATTCGTGACAGATGGTCGTCTAGTTCAGTGATTTTCGATCGGTGGACCATGGCCTTCACTGAACCAGTATTTTATTTAGCCTTCATATGCAGCGAAATTGAAAAACTTTTTCTTGATGGCTTGTTTTGATATGTTATGTGGACATCATCCTTGAAATTTACTTCGATGACTTTTTTGAGGTCGCTACTAAAAATGAGAAATACACTGTATATAACTGGGGCACATGCTTCCTTGCGTTTCCAAATTGGGACACATGCCAAAAATGGTTGAAAAGAACTGAACTAGATAAATAGTGTCATAATTGAACAAGCTATGTCTAAGGGAAAAGCAAAAGGTGTCGTTCTACACAAACCAACGTTATGGGTGAACTTTACGGTATGCAACGTTATCTTAGCGTATGCACTGAATAAATAGCAGTAGGCTATCAAAAATATTTACTTCTAGACCGTCAACATGTGTTGCTAAGGATGGTGTAACAGCCTGTTCAGCAATGTCCGCCAAAATTTGTCCGACGGTTTTCGTACATTTGCTAGCAATTTAGCGCTTGCGCCGGCGGTTACACACTTACTAAAATCTTAGAGGTAACACCGGTGGTGGTCGTGAAGTGGCAGTCACGATAAGAGTAAGAGTGGCTGGGTGAGAAGTGACTCGGAAATAAGGAAAGCAAAGAAGGAAAAGTTTATTGTTGTTGCGCAAGATCAGCAATATTATATGGAAGCGAGACGTGGTTTTTAAATGAAAGTAAAAAAGCAGCTTTAAGGAGAACGAGAAGGCACGTGCACCGGAGGCCCATATGGTCTTAATCTCTCTGACCATGGACTACGCACCATCCCTAGATAAAGAATAGTAATACGCTTGAGGTAAAAAGTCCTTTCTTCATCTAAATGCAAGGTATTTGAGTCTCGACATCACAGACACTAATGTACAAAGATCATGCACAACACACTTGCATGCATAAGAATCAATCTTTCAATTTTAATCAAACATTTATTACAACTTTAAGAACCGCCTTCGTGTTTTAATTTTGGTAGTGACCACATTAAGATGCTCTCAAAACGGAATATTAAGCACGTTTTGCAGGATTTCTTGAGTTCAACCTTTTTTTTAACGTATTTTGCAATTCAGTCAAAACAGAACATTGATTAAAGAAGAAAGAAATTGTTTTCCTGCCTAGGCTCTTCAATAGTAGGGATCACCGTTTAGACATTTTTTGTTTTCGCCAAGTTATTTTTTCATAAATTAGAACATTTGATTGAATACAATATCAAAAATGAACCCTTCAAAATGTCACCATACTATAGAACTTGACAATTCTCAAACAGCTTGTTTAAAAACTGGTCTTAGGCTTGAGTAGTGCCATAAATGCCTGACGTCAGAATTGAACTGGAAGAAGGGGTTTCTTTGATCAGCTTATAGAGTAAAATCCAACACGCATTTTCTTTGCTCAAACTTGCCAATTGTAACTGGTAGATCAGCTACAATTTATTAAAGTGAATTGTGCGCAGACAGCAATTCAGAGTCACTGTAAGATGAGCTTCAATTAACTTTTTCTTAATCTTTGCTTGTTGATCATATAAGAGGTTGAGTAACGAAACATTGAATTTGTTGCAAGTATTTATTTCAATATGTAGTTTTTTTTGGAGTGTTTTCCACTCGCACGTGGTTAGCCTATTGGAATACTTCCTCAAAGTTTAGTTGGCTATGTTACCTCTTTGCAAAACTGATGATCTGCTTGCTTTCTTGGCCAGTCAGTTCATAAAGCACGACAAGCAATGCTGGCCTAAACGAAGGTAGAAAGTAGTCCTGCATTAAGTCTTGGCCTAGACCAGTGGTTCTTTACCTTTTTTTTGTTGTGACCCCCAAAATTTTTCGATGGATATCATTTACCCTTTTTAGAAAAACATCAACTAATATAGCTTGCAATCCAAAATAAATCCACAGAAAAACAAAGTCATTATTTATTGTACATTCAAAGGTTCATTTCAAATGCAGTTAATGGGAAGGTTGATACTGCTTTTTAGCTACTAAGCGTGCAAATCTAGGCTGAGTGCAGGAGAGACAAGATCGCATATCATCATCAATCTCAAGCATGTTTCGATATTTTGTCTTTATAGACACCATTGCTGAAAATCTCACTTCACAGTAATAAGTTGAAGGAAATTGAATTAAAAAGTTTAGAGCTCTTTTCGAAAGGATGGGGTATTCATTTTAAAGGCACGCCCAAAAATTTCCTATATCCACTCCAGCAAAGTCAATCTTAAGACTTAAATCTTCGCGCAGTCAAAGAAACTCTATTTTTGCCGCCTTATCATCATCACAGATAGAGCTTTCTTCAACAGAGAATGGCTTGCTAATCCACAAAAAATTATGTCGCTCTTCAATTCCAGGAAAATACCGATCAATCGCGATATTTATTGCATTCAGGTGACTAGATATATCTTGAGTGAAGTTTCATTTCATATTTGGGTTACATTGCAAGAGCATTATCAAATTAGGAAACATATTTGTGTCGCCTTTTTCTGTCAATCTTTCAAACAGTTCCACTTTGCGTTTGATAGCTGCAACTTTGTTGTGTGTCGTATGCAATCATTGACGACCTCCTTGCAGAGCTAAATTAAGGGACTTCACTTTCGATAAAAAATCCATTAAGTAAGCCACCTTCAGCAAAAAGTCATTGCTTTTCATTTGGTTGTGCATATCTACTCCTTTTGCAGATCGTTTGTTTTCAAGAAAAATAGCAGCTTCTTCTCGCAGCTGGAGCAAACATTTCAGGAATTTACCGCGAGATAACCGCCTTACCTCCGTATGCAGCAAAAGAATATTAAAAGACCTGGGGTTCATTCCCCTTGTCGAGTCATACCAAAAGACTTTAAAAAATGGCATCCGCAGCTTCCCTGCTTGGCGCTCGGCATTTAGGGGAGGTTGTGGAGAACAAACCGGCAAGTTCGCTTGTTGTGTCCTTGGGCAAGGCACTTAACGGAACGCCCCACCTTTATGTGGAAGACAGGTGGCCCATAAACCTCGAAAAAAAGGCAACTCCTAAGCGAGTGCGGACTTCCCGTCCAAAGTATAGCGATACAATTCGCTTTCTCGTGAATGGAGGATAAATATGGCAAATAAAACCAACAAAAAACAAAAATCAGACCCAACTTCTTCACACAACGCTGCAAATAGCCTTGAGGTTGTTGCATTTGCAGAAATATGGTTTACAATTTTCACTACATCTTGTAACACTTCTTGAAGTCCAGAAGGGAGAGTTTTCATGGCTAAAGCAAAGCGATGAATCACACAATGAGTAAATGATACATGAGAAGCAACACTGGTGACTAATCCTTTGAAACCAGACCTATAACCAATCATAGAAGGAGCACCATCTGTACATATGCCAACGAGTTGTTTCCAATCAAGTGCGTGCTTTTCAAAAAAATCATTTACAATTTTGAACACATCTTCTCCTCTACATGTCGTTGAAAGCGGTTCAGAAAATAGATATTGCACTTTTACGTTGTTTTCAAAGATGTAGCGAGCGTAGACCAGCAACTGGGCACAGGATGAAATACAAGTGGATTCGTCCAATTGCAAGGAAAATAGTGGGCTGGACCTTACCTCTCCCACCACTTGTAACAAAATGTCTTGACTCATTTCAAAAATGCGTTTTTTGACAGTGTCGTTGGAGAGCGAGATTTCTTTCAACTTATTGGCTTTTTCCCTCCCAGTACTAGAGTAGTTGCTTCAATGAGGCAGGACTTTATGAGTTCCTCCCCAATTGTGTGAGGCTTTTTTGCCTGAGCAATGCGGAAGGCGATGCGATATGACGCCTCCAATACTGCTTTGTTTTGTTTTGCCCATATTCCCTCAGAATCGAGGCGACAATTTTTCAAAAGCTCAGATTTTCGCCTAAAGTAGTCAGCTGATTTTCCTACTAATTCACTATGGCAAGACTCCAAATGCTGCTTTCAATTTGCTTGGTTTCATGCTTTCCTGAGTTAGAATTTTAGAACAAATCACACACTAAGGCTTTTCAATAGAATTTTCAATAACACTCGTAAAACCAAAGTTAAGAAAAGCTTCTTTGTAACTTTTTGGAGGCATTTCAGTAATTTTTGGGACTAAGACTTGCTACTACAAAACTAGCAAATGTTACCTCATGCATATGATGCCTATCACTAACTGGACTATACTGTCAATTGTCTACGAAACAAATATTTATGAGAGACTCTAGTTCTAATATTACATCATAACATCACAGATAGCATGGTTATGAGTGAAACATATGGAAACTTTTATAGAGTAGAAGCGTGCGATAAGTTTGCCATCGAAGTTACTTCTTTTCTATTTTGAGAATTTATGTTACCCCTTTTAAAATGCCAAATTACCCCTTTGGGGGTAATTACCCACAGGTTAAGAACCACTGGCCTAGACTATGTGCGACGTGCACACCATTGCAGTGTCTACCCAAAAAGAGTTACTAAAGTTGATATACCGTGCCATATTGGGAGTGGGTTTTAACAACCGGCGGTATAGTACACCCCTGGATGAACAAGAATCTTGTTCACCCGGGGGTGAACGAAAAGAGTGTGGGGTACCTGAGTGAAAACTTTTATTTCGGAGATCAACATCAAAATAAGCAGCAATTGCATAAAATATTGTTCAAACTTTATTTCACTCGTTTATGGAATTTAAACATGATTGGGGTGTACAGATTTTTCGGCACGTGAACTCAGAAGTACCGCTAGAAAAAAGGTTGACATCCAGTGGGTTGAAGCACTGATTGTAGTATACACTGCATAACCATAAAAAAAATTGATCTGTCCGGACTCTGGGCACACAGAGAATGGGACATATTTGAAACAAATCACAAAGTTTAGTTTCGCATTTATTTCGACGCTCAAATTACATTGCACACATTGTAAAATTCTTGATATTGAAATAAAAGCGTCCAACTGTTCAACTGCATTCGTTAGTACCGGGATACCACATCTGCTTTCAAAATGGCTTTGCAGTTTTTAAAATATGCTACAATTGCTTCTATAAAGACGTAATTTCCTACGCACTAAAGCTCTACTTAACTTAAAGTAATCGACCAATCTTTTTGCATATTAACACCGGGTTTGCGTATAGTTAAGAGTCGAAGGTTAGAATCGAAAGTGAAAGAAAGCTCAGACTTGGTACCATCTGAAAAAGAAATTGTCAAGCCGTATTATACACTGATCTCAATTAAAACTTATTGAATTCGTCGAACAAAAGATCAACGAAGTGTTTAAGAGACTGCGCGTAATCATACGATCTCGAGGCAGCAGCAACCCTTAAGTGTGGTTGTGCTCAGAGCAATGCATAAATACACCCGAAGTGCCAGCTTTAGAGCAAATGCCCGTTCCGCAAGGTGACACGGCATTAGGGTGTTTCATAATTTCACCACCTACGGCTTTTCCATCGCCTACCAATTTTTCTGATTGGATTTTCGGCGCTGATTGCGAATTTGGTATTATGTTTGTATTGTGACGTCATCTTCATGGTGCCCCGTGCGATTATTACGTCATTTTTCGCTGTTTCTTTAGTATCTCGAGAATCATTTGCGATAGAAGCATGGGGTTTCTTTCAATTGACGCAGAATGGTCAATTTCCTATCTGTCTTTAATACATTATTTAGTCTTAAAAACGTGTTTTTTATGTATTTTTGTGTGTTGGCACAAAGGATCAAATATTTCGTAATCGAATCTCTTCAAAACTAATTTTTACTATGAAGTAGCTATTTCGTCACAAAGACAATTGTTTAATCGGCAAGTAAACAATAATTACGTGCATTTAAATGTACATCATTTAGCCAGTTGGCATAAAAAATTATTGGCAGCATCAGCTACACTTTCAGCAAAAGTAAAGCCTTAGTATTGTATCTCTAAGATCTAGTGACATAGAATCTTTGCTATTCAGGAAAAAGTTGGTGGGTAACACATTACCCACGAATAGGGAGGTTATTGAGCACTTCGATAATGTTCGGCAGGTTTTGATGGATACAGAATCTAAATTCTCAGCTAAAGGACCAGGGTTTAATGACATAAAACAGGTAGTGTACTATGCACATGTAAATTTAATGACAGAATATCAGAAAAAGAAATAAAGTTTCTGAAAGATCAACGGTCGTCTAGAAAAATGATATTATCTAAATTAAAAGATATGGTATTCAACAAACATAGACAGCAAGTCCTGGCAAAAAACACGAAATAACGCTGAAACTGATCACGAACAACCAATTTGCAGCAAGAGAATAAAAACCAGTGATACACCTAGTGCCATCTTTCCTACAGTTCTGAGGCCACGTAAATCTGACACCAGCTCCATTTTTGACGACAGCGATGATGAAATAGTAGCAAATCGACTCAGCTTTACTAAAACACTTGACTTGGATTACCACCCTCCGTGTAAGCAAATAACAGGAGGCAAATCATACAAAAAACTTCGTAAAAGTGCCACTGACTGCAAGAAGGCGGACGAGCGATTGATGTCGATACGCCAGCGATCAACGGTTGGGGAAAAATATTTATCTGCTTCACCTGCAACTGTATTTCGAAAGCGTAAGCAGTTCTGCTTGGAAGCCTTGAAGAAGTGCGAGAAAGAGCTGGGTCGTGCCGCAGCTATTCAACTGTGCTATCATGGCACAATCATAAATAAAATGAATCGATATATATTATTGGGGCAATACGTAGCTTAAGAAAAAAAGTGCGAAAAAGTTATTGCAGCGAAAACGTTTGAAAAAGGAAGATCGGTAACTGCTGAGTCTGTCTTTACTGCCATCACAGATTATGTGGATCAAAGTATTGTAGATAAAGTTTATTCAGTAATGTCGGATACTACGGCTTTAAACACAGGTAAAATGTCTGGTGTAAATATGCGGCTGGCTGACTTTTACAAATTGCATCGTGATCGTAATATTCATTCACTGGAATGTTTGTTTCAAGTGAATAAAATTCACTTTGCTCACGCCATTGCAAAAATTGAAGGCAAAAAGAAAGGACCAGGAACAATGGAAGACGGATCGTTGATGAAGTACTTTGGTGATATTCGGAAGTCTGACATGAGTAAACTTGTAGATCAAGAAAAACTTGTGGTCCCTGTGACTAAAATGGCATCCCTTCATTTAAGGAAAAAGATTGAGTGGTTCTCCAATGAAAAAAGCAGAGAAACGATCATTCATTCAGAAATGATCACATGTGCTTACTTGCTTTATCGTGCCATATTTTGATGGAAGTTCCAGAAAATATGAAGCTTCTTTTGGCTTACAAGCAAGAAGCAAAATGCCATGCAAGATGGATCACAACAGCCTGTGCATATCTCCGTTTATTGATATTTGCCATTTGGATGATTACCAAAAATCGAAATTAATTAGGCTAATTTCGTACATAATTTCGGTATGTGTGCCTTCATTTTTGCTGATTCGTTTGAAACCATCGGCAGCTGAAGGTCCAAGAATCACACTTTTTCAGCGTGACCTTTTGTTGGCATATCGTGAAATTGATTCCGAACTAGCAGATGTTCTTTTAAAATATTTCTACGGGCATGCTGTACAATGAATGTCGCCAGTAAATGTTACTCTTAGCGTTTTAGCGGAAGTATCGCCGTATTCCATAGAAGCTGTGAAAACATCTCATTATCCACATTCTGTAGATGCCCGAAAACTACTTCAAGGTCAAAAAGCTGGCCTAAGAGATTTTTTTACAAGTGAGAGCAGAACTGCTCCTTGCATCGTATGCTTCGAGGTACCAGTAGGACATTGGAAAAGTATCAAAAATAACAACAGAGCTACTGAAAAGTAGATCGGCAAACTAAAAGGTGTCGTTCAAAATACAATTCTTGATTCCCCTTCACATCCAAATAAAACCGACATACGTATTCGTGCGCTATTACGTAGACTGAAGTAAGCGCTGGTGTTCAATTTCTGTACATTTATAGCCAATAGGCTAAGATCAAACTTACAGTATACTGCAATTTTTTTTACGAACGATCACTTTTATGCTAAGCCATCAACAAGTTTGTCTTTTATGTAAGTCTGCATTTTGTTAACCGAACAGCTAGCCCAGCTTTTTATCAACTTTGCCCATTTCTATTTAGTAAAAATGATAGTTTCGCCTTCATTGTTATGAATTGCATTAACTATTGCTTGCTAGTTGCCACTTCTGCTAGTGCTATTGTTTCGTATCCTTACAGAGTTATGGTCGTGAGTGTACCATTTTTGTGTTATCGTTGTTTTTTGTAAATACTATAGTGTTGTAGATGTTATATTTTTGAATAAATCTCTATTGCTTGCAACAATTCATCCACTCTAATATATAAGTCTAAATACTATAATGCATGACGCTGATTTTTTTCAGAATTTAGCATCTATAATGGGTTTAGCGATCAGTCTAAACATTCTAGCTAAAGTTTTTGTCTAAGCCCCCCTCAAACAAGGCATTGTTATAATATTTGAAAGTTTGTTCAATGCTGTATATGCAATTGATAAAAGTTATAACAGTTTATGCCAATTTGCTAAATATTTTATGCAGTATGATTTAAACTCGCATTGTCTGGCATATAAATTATCCCAAATCATAAAAATACGTTTTAAATTTCGGATAGGGGGGAACTTTTCTTCCAGGTTTTAAGGAACCAAACAAAAATCCAAAATAATGCTTTATTAAACATAATCAAATTAACATAACAATAATTAACATAAACAAATCCACCGAAGCTTTTCGTCCCCTCACGGGGACTTCATCAGGGCTAAATAAAAGAAAAGAGAACAAACTTTTACTCTTAAATTTAATATGGTATTAAGATACTAGTCATTGATAATTCAGTTAGTAACGTTTTAGCACTGTACCGCTCAATGGAACACCTGTAAGAGCGACTTGGCTCCTTGTGAATAACCAAGTTTTATGTTAAGGGATGGCTTAAGGCGCTTGATTAGAAACGCTTCCATTAGTTCGGTTTCAGTGCTGAAACGGCACTTTTTCAGTAATGTAAAGTTTTGCTCTGCTGGTATTGTTTCTCTGCAGGCTTTGCACTGATCGCGATGGGATTTGATAGCGGAGTTAGATGAGCTTAAGTTATTGGAAAGATGGTTTTCAATTCTGACGAATAGTTGTCTAGTCGTCATACCGATGTATGACGTGTTCTTATCCCAAGAACAAGTATATTTATAGACGACATTCGAACAGAAAAGAGCGGGTAAAGGAAATTTAAGGTTAAAATAAGAGATTATTTTAAAAGTTTGATAAGCTACTTTTATATCAGTGCTCAGTCTGTCACGAAACAATGCAGCAAGGCGTTTACTAAATTTGATAGACGGGGTACCAATATATGGGAGGGTTAAATAAGGACTTAAGTTGGGGGTATTATTGGAAAAATCCGTAGGGGATTGTTGGTTCTGGTTTTTGAGTTTAATCTTAAATTTTTCAATTACATTTAGGATGAAAGGTGTTGGGTACCCGTTCTGTTTAAATAAAGAGATGATACGGGTAATTTCGGTTTTTAATAACGAATCATTTGAAGAGTATAAATAAGCACGATGTAGTAAGCAATTAATGAGGCCTCGTTTCCAAGATAAAGGTGCTATACTGTCGAAATGTAATAGTACACCGGTGAAAGTTGGTTTACGGTATACACAGATATTGAATTCTCTGTCGTAAATCGTTAATTGGACATCTAGAAATGGTAGTGAGGGGCCTGAAGCCTCCTCACATGTGAACTGAAGGTTAGGGTGCTGGTTATTAAGCACTTCTAAGAACATTTGAACTTCAGTTGCGGAATTGAAGATGGCAAACACATCGTCCACGTAACGTACATAAAATGATGGAAAAAACGAAAGATGTTTATCAAAAATTTTCTTTTCGATCATTCCAAGAAACCAATTGGCTAGCGTAGGACCTAAAGGGTTTCCCATAGCTACACCATCGATTTGTGAAAATAATTTACCATTATGAATAAACATACCTTCTGTGCTAAGTTTTAAAAGTTTTTTAAAGATGTTTTGTGTAATTGGTTTCTTGGCTTGAAGAAAAGGTAATTTCGAGGCGACTTCATACGAGAATAGTTTTACTAACGTTCCAGTCGATCTTGTAATTGATGATATTGCCAATAAACTATTCTCGTATGAAGTCGCCTCGAAATTACCTTTTCTTCAAGCCAAGAAACCAATTACACAAAACATCTTTAAAAAACTTTTAAAACTTAGCACAGAAGGTATGTTTATTCATAATGGTAAATTATTTTCACAAATCGATGGTGTAGCTATGGGAAACCCTTTAGGTCCTACGCTAGCCAATTGGTTTCTTGGAATGATCGAAAAGAAAATTTTTGATAAACATCTTTCGTTTTTTCCATCATTTTATGTACGTTACGTGGACGATGTGTTTGCCATCTTCAATTCCGCAACTGAAGTTCAAATGTTCTTAGAAGTGCTTAATAACCAGCACCCTAACCTTCAGTTCACATGTGAGGAGGCTTCAGGCCCCTCACTACCATTTCTAGATGTCCAATTAACGATTTACGACAGAGAATTCAATATCTGTGTATACCGTAAACCAACTTTCACCGGTGTACTATTACATTTCGACAGTATAGCACCTTTATCTTGGAAACGAGGCCTCATTAATTGCTTACTACATCGTGCTTATTTATACTCTTCAAATGATTCGTTATTAAAAACCGAAATTACCCGTATCATCTCTTTATTTAAACAGAACGGGTACCCAACACCTTTCATCCTAAATGTAATTGAAAAATTTAAGATTAAACTCAAAAACCAGAACCAACAATCCCCTACGGATTTTTCCAATAATACCCCCAACTTAAGTCCTTATTTAACCCTCCCATATATTGGTACCCCGTCTATCAAATTTAGTAAACGCCTTGCTGCATTGTTTCGTGACAGACTGAGCACTGATATAAAAGTAGCTTATCAAACTTTTAAAATAATCTCTTATTTTAACCTTAAATTTCCTTTACCCGCTCTTTTCTGTTCGAATGTCGTCTATAAATATACTTGTTCTTGGGATAAGAACACGTCATACATCGGTATGACGACTAGACAACTATTCGTCAGAATTGAAAACCATCTTTCCAATAACTTAAGCTCATCTAACTCCGCTATCAAATCCCATCGCGATCAGTGCAAAGCCTGCAGAGAAACAATACCAGCAGAGCAAAACTTTACATTACTGAAAAAGTGCCGTTTCAGCACTGAAACCGAACTAATGGAAGCGTTTCTAATCAAGCGCCTTAAGCCATCCCTTAACATAAAACTTGGTTATTCACAAGGAGCCAAGTCGCTCTTACAGGTGTTCCATTGAGCGGTACAGTGCTAAAACGTTACTAACTGAATTATCAATGACTAGTATCTTAATACCATATTAAATTTAAGAGTAAAAGTTTGTTCTCTTTTCTTTTATTTAGCCCTGATGAAGTCCCCGTGAGGGGACGAAAAGCTTCGGTGGATTTGTTTATGTTAATTATTGTTATGTTAATTTGATTATGTTTAATAAAGCATTATTTTGGATTTTTGTTTGGTTCCTTAAAACCTTTAAAAATACGTTTTGGTTAATAACTATTTTTCTCGTGCAGATACGACTAAATAATGTATTAAATACGGATAGGAAATTGACCATTCTGCGTCAATTGAAAGAAACCCCATGTTTCTATCGCAAATGATTCTCGAGATACTAAAGAAACGGCGAAAAATGACGTAATAATCGCACGGGGCACCATGAGGGTGACGTCACAATACAAAAATAATACCAAATTCGTAATCAGTGCCGAAAATCCAATCAGAAAAACTGGTAGACGATTGAAAAGTCGAAGGTGGTGAAATCATGAAACACCCTACGCCACATGCAATGTAACACCCCGAGCGCTCAACTTGCAACCTTTCGATGACATGTTTAACGCTCACCCGATCGCGTTACGCTGGCTTGGAAAAAGACTTCAAAACAGTTTTTCCAACGTTGTTCCGTGCTTTTGGTCGAAACGCTCTACGCTGGAAACCCAGAGCAGCTCTGACTTCAGAGCGAGTCTGAACTCGCTTCCTTCTACATATAACTAAAGATTTCCCCATAAACGAAAAACAAATACAATTTTTTTGTCAAATAGTTTTATCCTCCGGTCAAGAGAAACCTATTGTCGGTTATGCCAAATCAACTGTTTTGAAACTTGTTTGTGTGTGTGTGTGTGTGTGTGTGTGTGTGTGTGTGTGATTACCCCTCCTCTTCCTCGGGATGGAGGTACGGCATGAACGGCAATTCAAGTTCATGCCGTCAACCTAATTGAAATTAGGCTAGAGGAAAGATGGCAGCCCATTTCGAACCAGTCTTGAGTGACTGGTAGCCCCACCATAAACAAGGCGGACTGCCACTGGTGGGTACCCAAGAGTCATCTGACATGCTGGGTTAGCAACTTCACACAATTGTAATACGGTGAAGTACGGGAGGGCCACCTGTCTGCCACATAAAGGTGGAGGCGTCCCGTTAAGTGCCTTGCCCAAAAACACAACAAGCAAGCTTGCCGGCTTGTTCTCCACACTATCCCCTTTATATGCTGAGCGTCAAGCAGGGAAGCTGTGAATACCATTTTTTAAAGTCTTTTGGTATGACTCGACTTAGGGAATGAACCCCAGGTCTACCGACTACGAGGCGGACGCTCTAACCACTACACCATCGCGCCGATTTGAAACTTGTTTCGCAGCTATCAATTACAGGCACAATGTATTTCTGCGAAAAGCAAAGGAAATTATCGTAAAACTGACTTTTCCACGAGGCACAACAAACTAGCTGCTATATTTCGTAGTTAAAGCTATTTAAAAAACTATGAAATAGCAGCTTCAACGTTTGTGTCTTGAATACAACGCAAATCAAGGACACTGTTCGGTCGTTAACTTACCAACTTCTAATGTAGCTGCGTTGGAAGATGACACTCCCATAAACACCACTTTTTCAAGCCAAGAACCGGTCTCCCACGACGCATTAGCATCTATTGACCTTGAAAAAAAAAAGAACTTTTAATTTGACTGTTACGCTTGTGCGATGGAATAATCAGACTTTGTCCAAACAGAAAGCACGGATCAAGCTTCCCTTCTAAAGACAGGATTCGGTTACAACATTAACTTGACTTGACATTTCGATGGAGACCAGAATACCGAGATTTGGTTTGATTTGAAGAAGTGCAATGAAGAAATCTACGCCGTGCTGAAAGTTCAGCTTTTTCCTGCATCTTTATCGCCAGGTCCGGCTGAAGAGCTTGGAATTGCATTTGTCACGTGTATGCAAAAATAGCCCAAGTACTACCATGAAGTCGTAACACGTCGCATGGGCCAATGCAAAACCAATGATGGTCACCGTGTAAAGTTAGGCAAGCACATACACAAACCTATACTTCGCTTCCATCTCAAGCGCTGACAAGAATGCAATGAATATCAAACTTATTACATCTTAATCTAACCGGAATTGGAGGTGAACTCGAGCCTACTGCTTGCGAACCGGAAGCTCTAACCACCACACCAAAACGAAGCAGTTAAAAATTAGTTCCGTTACAACGTACTTAGATGATAATTTGTTGTTCTCAAAAGTTAACTTTTTGTAATTGTATTTTCCATTTCTGAAATCAAATGTGTGGCCATCATCCATGAATAGTTCGCCATCGGCTTGTCCCTGTAAACATGGAAACCGCATTAAGGAATTTTTTCTAGGACAACAATAAAATAAGGGAAAATCGCCGAAACACACACCAAAACATGGAATTATGAAAATTTCAAAAATTACAAAAATTTACACAACTCGAAAAAAATTAGAAATACAACCACTACATTGGGTAAAATTAGATAATCAAATGCAATTAAACTATCCGCTTCCATAAATTTTGGTGTTTGTACAATTTCCGTAATTTAGTTGGCGTTTTTTGCTATTTCCGTAATTGAATGTTGTCCGAAGTATATATCATACACTCGGTACAGTGAATAGTTTTACGCTGATGATGCGGTGAACGTGGCAAGGTAGGGAAACCAGTTTTGTAAACGCGACTGTGGTCGAATGGTCACGCGTTCGAAACTGACGTTAACAACGTTTTGCACTCTTGAAAAAATCACCACAATTTCACGGCTGGGCTAATTCTAACCGCAGCGAATCTATTGAAAGTTATGCCGAGCTATTCAAGTGCAATGTTGCAAGTTCAGGACTCCGACGCAAGTCTAAACAACCGTGCTATGCGTGGCTCCTACGCCCCTGCTCTACGAGTCAGTGAGGAAAAAGCAAAAACCATTGCCAACGTAACTGAACACTTGCACTTGCAGCATGTTTCATCGATATGCGATCCTCGCTCCCTAATCCTTTTCCTGACTACGGTCAAAGGTCTCGGGTTTCGAACGTTTCTGCTACGTCACCGACTTACTTTGGGATTTACAGCGACGAAAAGAGTGTACGGGTCATGGGTCATCAAAGCCGAGCACCGTCGAACCCTCAACTTTCGGGGTACTATGGTGCCCCCTCGTTGGAAGACTGGTATCTGGAAAACAATTAATTAAATAAGGTACTGACTGACGATAAAAGCCTTCCCAAAGCATTGCTAGTAATGCCTTGTCAAGTTACGGACGGAAAAATCTGCTCAAGCATAGCTAGAAACAGTTACGGTTGTCGCACTCCACCCAATTTACTAAATAGCACACAGCCAGCGGTCGACTGGAAAGATCGTAATTAAACGTTTCAACAAAATTTACAATTCTAGTTTCAACACTGACGTTTATATAAAAGACACTGAGACATATTTCTGTTTTGATGCTCTCCATAATGAAACTCATGAGGCAGTAAACTTGTAAATCAGCGTATCTTAATCTAGGATAATTTTTTTATTGTTGGGGGATCTCTTTACTTTTCCCTCTCAATAACATCATTACTAAGATTTATCACACAGCATACAACAATTTGCTGACCATTAAATGTTTTGATGGTAAATCTAGCAAATTAAACACGTAAATGACTAAAAACTACAAAAGACATCAAGAATCACTGTTTTTCACTGTAGTGTACATGAAATGGTGTCGCAAAGCATTCACCTCTGCTGCACAAACGTCGCTCACTTAAAATGCAATCAATGAGATAGGAAGCCATATGATCGCGGTGGATTTGACACTGGATGTGGCAAGACTATTTATTTCTGTTGTAGCGCGTCGTCGGCTTAAAACGGTCGAGAAATGTGAGCAAGGCATGAAATTCGTCGACGCTTCTATAGTTTGGCCGAATAAGTAAATGATGATGATAATTACCTTTGATAAAAGAGTAGTAACCGACACTGTGTTTGGACTTGGATAAAACAGATGAGTTTCCACATCAAACCAACCATCTGTGCCTGAAAAAAAACAGCTAATTCCGTTATTCATTGGTTCGTGCGTATGAGTTCTCTTCTGTTTGCTAGTCTTTTGTCAGTCTGTGCTAACACGACGGGTGGATTGCTTGGAACCGCTTCTCGTCTGCCACGTTAAGATGAAGGAATCCCGTTAAATGCCTTTCCCAACGACAAAACGAGCCTTTGGTGCTGCCAGGCAGGAAAGCTGTGAATATCGTTTTTGAATTTTTAGTACGACTCGACGGGGGACTGAACCAAAGTGTACCGACTACGAAGCGGACGCTCTAACCAATACACAACCGTGCAGATAAAGATGTAAAAAAAGCAACGAAAAGGCCAAAAACTTAATTCTCAGAATATTGACGAATCCGATTAAATGCATAACGGGTAATTGCATAATATGTTTTATTGCATAAGAGTTGTAAATCCCAAACCTATTTGTTTGTTTATAGTAATTTTGGATAAACGCATAATCCGCTTAATCGCGTAAAATAGTTTGGCAAGTTAACTATGCAATTAACCGGATTCGACTGTATTACATTATAACCGTTTTTGCAAAAACTTTCCCCTGCTTGATTTCAGGATTTGTGATCAAAGTGCCATAATTATTTGCAACTCCGAAGCAGGTTTAAGCAGAAGTTGCTAACAATTTAATGTACATTTATATGTAACCAGAAGGTTCTCCAGAAAATGAATCAAAAACGGAATTTGCTTCGATGTATAGAAAAAAGACAGCTGGAATTTGTTGGACACGTAATCCGTAAAGAAAAAATAGAGAATCTTGCACTAAGTGGAAGACTTCCGGGAAAACGTGCAAGGGGGTCACAACGATATACATTTACAAAAAACTTTAACAAAATTTTCAAACACCGTACTGAATTATGGAAAACTGCACGAAACCGAACTTTATGGCAATCCATCGTAGTACATCGAGGGCTGAAACAGCCATGACACAGAAAGAAGAAGACACGTAACCAGCCGGGGCCGCCCGACAGAACCGCCGGTCAGTAAGCAATTATCGGTTCAGCCGGCTACGACGGGTTTACCCAAATAAATTTTAGAGAACAAAACGTTGGTGGAAATGGAGCGTGGCTTCTATGCTCCCGATCATCATACTTTGGATTAAGACTGGTCTTATTAACGAACTCTCGATTATTTATCTAACTTGTCTAATTCTATACGTTTCTGTTTCATGATCCCGCAAGATTTTACATTAAAACTGGGCATTTTATTACACACCGCTACACGCAATAAAATGTCGCAAGTGCTTAAGAGTATTCAGGCGCGACATCATAATACTACAAAAGTAACGTTAGAGAGCACATTCAAACTATTCAGATATAGCAGCCCAATTCTACTTTAACAAGTCGCATATCCGAAATAGCCTTTACAGTTACGTTTGGTTTAAAAATGACGGCAAAGGATAAGTGCAGCAGCCGCTGTCTTTACTACAGACAGCGCTATGATAAAACAGTGTTTTTTGAAGCTTTCAAAAAAAAGGAAAAAGCATATTTAAAAAAAGCCTAAACGTTTAATCGTTGGTTGGACTGTCGATAAAGTTAATATTGTTACATAATTCTTTCACCAAAAAACGCCTTGTTAAAAAAATTGTCAAAAAATAGTTCAACCGGGTCTCGTTCGTCTCTTCGAAAAAAAAGAAAACAAATTTTACAATCAATCGTCAATTATGACGTTATCTAAGTTTTCAAAAAGGGTGATATTTCTTGAAGTTAGTAAGTCGGATGTTGGCTTTTGTTTAAGCAAGAAATTTGTCACCAAATTGAAATTGAAAAAAATTATCTCCCAGATGAAACTCACTCCGGACTGGAGATCAATCTTGCCAAGTTTCATGTTTGTACGCCCTGTAGTTTCAGACGATTTCAAGTTTAAACTCAGACGGAATTGCGCTTTATAGCATAGACTTACCTGGTAAGTACACGTTACTATAATGAGCGCCAGCAGTGACGACAGGTTGTACGAGCAAAGCTTTCCCGACCATGAAAGCTTTGTCATACGCAAATAGAGAAGCGTCGGTAGGAAATTCATACCACAATGGTCGCATTGGAGGCTCTCCCGTTTTGTGGGACTGGTAAAACAGAGTGTACCTAAAACAATACGTTATCAGTATGAAACACCGCACAAAAAATATCACGCGAAACAAAGCTGATACAAATTTAGTATAACTACAAAAAAATCTAGGCTCGTCTTGTTTCGTAACGTTTTCTTAAGATAGCGTCGTGGTCGAGTGGGTTGGGCCGAAGTTTGAGACAGCGATGGTCGTGAGCTCGAAACTCACGATGACTACGTTGTTTTGTTCTTGCAAACGACACTTTACGGCAATTTTTTTAAAACTTAATTGCAGTGCTCGTTATAGAAATGCACTGGGCCAACAGTGCTGATAACTCCGAAGCAGGTCTGAACACAATTCGAACTGCGACGGGAGGACAAAATTATCTAATCATTTTATATTTCTTACTTGGCGACTCTGCATTTCTTTGCTTTCCGAAAAACCACATCGGATTCTACAAAATGCTACTCTTTTTTGTATCAAAATCTAAAAGAACTTCACAAAGCCACAAAACTTGTGCTACCCTTGCTCCAGCGTTGAATGCACAAAAACAAAATTCCTCACCAGTAAGGAAGCAGCTCGTATCTTTCTCTGATCGCCTCTCGAATGATCAGCTTGTAATTCTTGTCGTACAGCCAAGGTTCCCGTCGTGTCGTGTCAATATGGGCATGGGCACGGAAAAACGGTTGGTAGGCCCCAGCCTGATACCACCTGGTGAGCAACTCGGCATCCGGATTCTTGAAAAATCCTCCGACATCGGCTGAAAATGGAAATGTCACGTTGAAGAGGATGTGTAGCTTGAAGCAGTAAAGGCAACCTGACCCCCATACTTCACCGGTTCAATACTACCCTCCAAATCCAAAACAGCGCTAGTGCAGAAAAGCAAAAATCGAAAAAAAGTGAGTTACAGTTGATCGTCAACCACAACGACGTTTCACGTAACCTGAGAGTGGCGTCGTTTTGGCTTTGGGTATATCATTCTTATGGATATTTATGTCGTTTTAGCCAACAAATATTTCGCATGCTCTTGCGGTTACGCTGTTAGGTCCTTTCACATAGAAAAACAGGATTTTTGCGAAGAGTTTACAAATTAATAGTGCGAACATCCACACTGCTGGGGTTCCATGGTCTTCCGCCATACCCTCATCCCTCGGAAGGGGCCGGGTAACAACAACATCCACACTTTGTAGTTATGTCGCTACATCTTTGGAGGGCAGAACAGATCTCATAACACCCGTAATAACTGGAGCAAAGACAGAGTTCAAAAAATAACTTTGTATGGCACGTAGCAACCAAAAGTTTTCAAGGCATTTCATATACTGTACTTAATAACCAAGAAAAACTAAGGGAATAATTATTTCAATATACCCATTAAATAATCTCATCACAGAATAGTTGGAGCCTCTAACCTGCTCAAAATGTATTGGTGTCTCTTAAATCTAGTTACCACCTTTGATCATGATCGAAAGCCTTCAAAATTCAGCAAACTCCCAAGCTTTTGACTGAGCGACGACGAAAAAGTCATCACCACCTTCTTCTTCCTCGTATAAGATTTTTCATCTTTTGATAAGCTCCTCAGGTTATGAGCTTCTCATTAGCCCTTTATGCTAGTCTTCAGTCAGACTGGGCCACCACGACGGGTAGACTGCTTGTCCTCGCCACCCGTCTGCTTCATAAAGATGGAAGCATCCTGTTAAGTGTCTTGCCCAAGGACACAACAAGCAAGCTAACCGGCTTGTTCTCCACCTAATCTCTATTGTGCTCAGCACCAAGCAGGGAAGCAGTCAATACATGTACCATTTTTTAAAGTCTTTTGATATGACTCGACTTGGGAAGTGAAACCCAGGTCTACCGACTGCGAAGCGAATGCTCTAACCACTGCGCCATCGCGCCGGTCAGTCATCACCACGAATGTACTTGAATAAAAGATTTACCTATCAACTTCACCAAAATATATGAATAATATTCCCCTCCTGCTAATAATTATCCTAGCGTTATTATGCAAGCAGTAATTAAAGAATGTGCTGGAATGATCCTTTTAAAATCATGGAAGCTGCACTTTTGTAGAAACTCACTACACTGTCCACTATATCGATTGAATGAAAGCTAGTTCATATCATCGAACACAAGGTTGATCATCAAAATTTGGAAAACAGCGAAGTGAACTTTTCGGTTTTGTACTTGTTGTGAAACGACCCCTTCCAAGAGTTGGGAGCAAGACGGAACACTGTAGAGCCCCAAACGCCGGGAAACTCCCTAAGGTCGCATAGAAAAAAGAAGTCGCCAAAGAGCAAGGGTCTCAAAGAATCCGTAGCTGGACAGTGCAGAATAAGATGAGAGGTGTCCTGAGTTGAATTACGCTTCATGAAGAATTCTGCAAATTCTAGAGGTAAGAGTTTAACAGAAAGCTGTGTCCGTTGCAGTGAAGACGAGACAGGACAGAGCAAGCGTGACGAAGGAGCACAAGTTCTTAAGTAGAAATTGAGGGGACCAATGTATCGAAAAATTTGGATGAGAGAGTACGTTTCCAGTCCGAAGAACCGATGAGTGCATAAGAGAAGTAAGGGGAGAGAGACTACAAGAGAATGTAGTGAATAAAACAGCGTACCAGCTTATCAGAAAAAATGAGTGGCCGGGGAGGTACTGCAGCAAAATAGAAAAGGAGAGACTAGACAGGTCCTGAAAAATGTGCCAAAGAGTACAAGAAAGAAGAAAAGACGTAGAAGTGTGGCAAGAACAGATTGAGAGTCCGAGAGGAGGAATAACAGTTGGTGCTGCCGAGACCAGCGAAGCGCTTGCAAAATGGCGCAGACCTCACCGTAAAAACACTGGGGCTGCCGAACAGGAAAGGGAGGCCTCTGCGTCACCAAGAGAGCAGTTGGCAAGGACGCCGGAGCCTCCTATGTCAAAAGGAAAAGGGACAGAGCCGCCAGTCCGAATTATGAGATTGTGAGCCGAAAGAGACTCAAAGTGAGCACAAGCATCCCCTTGTGGCGAGAAAGAGGAGGGTCGAATCGACAACATGGCGTAGAAATAGCGAGCCTTACACCAAAGGAAGGCGGTGTTCAAGGAGAAAAGTGAACGCAAGAAAAGCCTCCAAGAAGGTAAAAGGAGATAGCATGGGTGGGTTGAGTGGACGCAAAGTCTGGCAAGCAGGGTCTGGAAAGCAAAGGTTCCACTTCATGCCATCTTGAAACCGGAAAAAAGGAAGATGAAGAGCTCGTCTATGCTACAAAGAGAAATGAATCGGGAGGACTAATGCAGAGGTAGTGACGTTTCAGAGAAATAAAGAGGGATATAGAAGAACAAGAAGCAGCCGGTGATAATGCGACTAGCCGCTTGGCGAAGGCGTTCCAGCTTTGTAACGTTGGTAAAGCTGAAAAAGGGAAATTATCCAAGTGAAGCATAGGTAAGAAAAGCTTTGTACAGAAAAAACTACCTAAAGGGGCTCCATGAGAAAACAAAAATACAGGGCAAGCCTCGAGAGAAGGGAAAGAGTGCGATCAAAAGATACCACTAGAAAGGTTGGATCGAAGTGGTTAGACACTAGGCTGGGGAGACCGGATTGAAAGGAGGACGTTAGTGCAAAGATCAGCGTTCAAGTTGAATTAGAGCTCCTCGTAAGGTCTGCACAGCAGCTATTACCGAAGGGCAGGAAGACCAGATGGCCAGGTCATTATCATAGAGAGGAACTAACAGAGAGAAAGGTAGAGACACATGAAGATTGTTGATGAAGGGAATAGGGCAAAAAACAGATAGTTGTGGAACACCTCGGTGGACTCCAAAAGAACGACTTCTGTGATTTTGAAAAACAATGCAAGCGCGCCTGTCAGAAAATAAAAGTTAGGTCTATTAAACAAAGCAAGGAAGAAGGTCAGCTGAAATAAGGTTGTGAAAAAGCGGGAGTCAGACAAAATCAAAAGCTTTAAAAAGTCGATAGGGCAAGGATCGCTTATAGCCCGGCTTGGGTTTGCAAAACCCATTCCAAGTGGAATGAGAAAGATAAAGTATTTAATCGAGAGTAGCACAAACCAGGGCAGAAATCGCCCTGGCAAAAAGAGAATGTGGACTGTGGAGTTAAACTCCAAAAAAAAGACTAGACGGAAAAAAAGACTAGACGGGATAGAATGATGCGTTCAAATAGTTTTAAACGCAGTGGGTGAGATAGGCCGAAAGAAAGCAGGAAAGTAAAAAGATTTACCGGTTGGTAAATCTTCCTGCTTTCTTATGGATTGTAATCATAAAGATTTCCACATGGAAGAATAGAAAGTAAAGACCAAAAAAGATTGAAGTTGCGAAGAAGATTTATGCCAGAGCAACGGGGGTGCGTCAGTATGGAGTAGTGATTCTGGCTGGGCGGGTGGCTGTGAAAGAGAAGTTAGTAGCAACCGCTAGACTCCTCCGAAAAGGAGATCCAACGGAGCTCACGCAGGTAGCCTAAGGCTGTGTTACGCAAGTGCGTTTGGCTGAGACACAGAAAAGTGAAGCTTAAGGTAATAGGCGTAAATCGATGTCGACTCATTGGCAGAGGTGCAGCAGGAAAGTTAGAAAGAGAGAAAATGGAAGAAGTAGATTCAACAAAAGAATGAAGGAGAGAATAGGCCGATGTAGGAACAGATTTAAGAAACAGAGAGAGAAGCATGTTTTATATCATGCATTAGTCTCGACCTTGGCAATGACAGCGGAGCTTTTCAAGAGGCTGAGATGCAAGCCTAACGCTGTTTATCATTTCTGTGAGCGGAAGCAAATGCCTTAGGTGTTTCCTTAGCCGCTTTTTCTACTTTGGAAGATCACTAGACTTGAGGTTGGCGTTTAAAGCGGCCGACAGAAAATCTTATTGCAACAGTGCCAAGCAGGCAAACAACGCAGCTGCAGAGAAACGAGAAAAAAGTCTTTCTGTGCAGAAGGATAGTGAGAGTCGAAGTAGAGAGCAAAGTCATCTCAACAAGCTATCTGGAAATTGAAATTCATTAGGATAAGAGAGGAGAAAGAGGAACAGTGAGAAGAATAAACAGATTGTCAAAACTTGAGTCCTGAAGCACCTCCCAGGAGCAGGGAGATCATAAGAAAAGGGATTAAAATACACATCGGTAAAGAGTGGCTGTCACATAAGCGGTGGAGAGTGAGATATCAGAATCGCTAAGAGAAAGATCAGAGACGACGACCCAATCAAATACTTTATCCATACAAGGGTAAGAAAGTACCACTTGAGTCCCAAAGAGGATGGCGACAGTTGAATTCCTCTGAAACGAAAAAGCGCCTGGATAAAAGATGTCACCTCTACTATCCACAAAGGAGGATTAAATAGGAAGAGTGTAAACGTTTCGCAAATAGAGAAGAGTTTTCTGCAGAGTTGTTGACCCCCAAAGAGTCAGAGTAGGGCTAAAGCAAAGGGAGAAGCGAAGAGTGCAGAAAATATGCCCTGTCTGACGAAAGTGATGACTCCACTAACAGTGTGCAAGTCAACAGAAGAAAGAGGCCAGACCGGCAGTGATTGCGAACAGATCGCAGGACCAAGTATCCATGGATCCTGAAAGATAAAGAGAAGTTGAGGCTGGAATCCTGGATCCAGACAAGATCAACAGAAAAGAGTAACGGAGCAAAAGAATTCGACGCTTCTAGCTCAAAGACCTCCAGCATTCCCATGAAAAAACCTGAGCGTGTTAAAAGAGGAAGCAGGAGGTGAGGAAAAAGTGCCCGGACTCTAAGAAAAGGACAGGTACTGGGAAAAGGAAGGGTAGAAGGTCAGAAGATGAGAGCGAAGAGGAGTGCGGCGTTGATCGTAGGTTGGCTGGTTAGATCCAAAAAAGACAACAGTGTTGGCCAGCTGGGAATTCTTAGGAGTGTCCAAGATGCAGCAAGGAGGACAACTCCAGAAATGACAGCTCGAAAAAGAAGTTGAAGTCCGATAAGAGAACGCACTTTAAATGTATCCCTTTGAGGCAGGTAGCAAACCGTACTAACCTGCCCTTCCAGCTCCTATCGCAAGCGCACGCGGAACAAGATAAAATATCAATTAAAGTTAAAGCACCTCCTGAATGAGCTACCCCGCACAAGCTGAGCGACAAAATCATTGGAGTGCTGTATTCCAAGTGACCCCATTCAGCAGTATTGTCTCCAGTCCATACGGCTCCTAAAATTTAAAATTACATTACAGTAGATTCTAGTCGAATAAGCCTTAAGCCGTTTTTTGGTAACTCTTTTGATGAAATCGACAATGCTTTTTATTAAACTGAAGATATAATTTATGGCTTTACATCATTAGCAAGCAACAACTTACTCTTGCGACATTTTTTACGTAATTACACAGATATACTCGTACATTATTGATGAGGTTAATTCATTCGGATGTAAGGTATGTAACAGCCAAGCCAAAATACCAGCAACAAGGTTGGACCGAAGGTCATACTTGGATTTCTCATCGTAAAATTTGCCAAAAATGGGCGTTTTGGGGTAAAATTAAGGTGAATATCTTTTTCGGAGATCAAAGACTTTTTCGAAATCAGCTGATCTAAAAATTTTGTAATGACACTCGCCAGGCCGCAAAATATCGATTAGCGAGCGGCAACTAGCGCATCCTGAACTAAGATGCTACATAATTCGACTATACTTGAAATCAAAAATATCTGGGCGTGGTATAGAGATACTTTATGTGCAAAGTGTGCGCCAAACATCTTCTCCATTGTGACGTCATATTAAGTTGGCCTTAATTACGATCCACCGGTATACGCACCAGACTTTGATTAAAATGATCTTACCGTATTTTTGCGAGCCAGCGAAAAACGCGCGCGTCAAGACAAACGTTCTTTCTTTGTTCTCTGAACGAGCTAACTGACCGTCCACTGTAGAGGCCATCTACAAAAAAAAAACACACAACTTCATATGGCTGGCAATGTCGCGTGCAAGCAAAGTGCTTGTTGTTTACAGTTTCTTTTTCAAGGAATGGAACTACGGCATAAAACATTTATTGAGATATGCATTGCGAACAAACTAGGAGAAAGCGGCAGTCCATTTCAAGCCAGTCACGAATATAAAATTACAGACCGGTGGCACCATCACCGAACAAGGTGGACTGCCGCAAGTGAGTGGCCAAAAATCACCTCCACCGAGACGCTGATTGACCAACTTAGCAATTCTGAGCATGGTAAAAAAAACGGTTAAAAAAACTGTTAGGGCATTGGAAACAAGGGTGTTTGCGGGCCTAGATTGGTATCGAATAATCGATCTCTACATTATTTTTCTCTCAGAACGAGAAAACTTTTACACACAAAACTTGTGTTCACACCGTTCGAGAATCTACACTACTAACGTCACAGTATATTTTCACCACAGGCATTACAACTAAGCATGTAAAACGGCTGCAAAATTCTCTATCCAGAGTGGACAGCACAAAAAACGTAATTACAGCAACAAGCATGGGAATTACCTGTAGAATACCGTACATGTTATGAACATGTCGATGCTCCCAACCTCCACCGTGCTTTATGTCTTTATGCATCGTGATCTCCGGACCATTGAAGACGCTCGGCTCGTTCATGTCGTTCCAGGTGAAGAGATTCAATGTCGATCCTTTGTACAAGTCCGGTGAAAACTGACTCGCCCACCATTTCCTACAACAATTGCACATCGATTCATGCGCACGAACTCATGATCTGTCTGAAAGTCTTTGGTTAGACTGGGCTGCCAACCATGATGGGTAAACTGCTCCGTCCCACCGCCTATCTGCCACATAAAAATCGAGGAATCTTGTTTAAAGCTTTTCCCACCGGCAGAACAAGCCAACTTGAAGGCTTTTTCTCCATACTGTCCATTCTGTGCTCAACTGCAAATACCGTTAGAACGTGGTCTTCGATAAAACCTAGCCGGGAAGTGAACTAGCAACCTACAGCATGTAAGGCCGATCCTTATCTACTACACTACGCATTGAGGCAATATTGATTCATTAGTTATAGAGACTAGTGATCTGCAGTTAAGTGCCAATAGTGTAAGCACAAATCTAATCGGGATTTCTGTTTGGATACGCTCAGTCTAGAATTGAATATTAAAACAACCCGCAATAACAGCTTACGTAAGGTGTATGCCAAACTATCTACATTGCACTATTTATAAAAGTTAAGTTAGACTAGATCAAGGCGAAAATAGGGCAAAAACAAGTTCTAGAGACTATTATACAGATGTTCGCAAGAGACTTACACCGTCTGTTAATTGTTTAACGCTCAAATAATGGGTCAATACAAAACCGCAAAAGTGTAACCGTTACATTTACCTTCCAAGTTTCAATGCTAACTACTTCGTTTTCAGTTCTCGGGCTGCATTAGACATAAATAGTGAAAACCTCAACAGCATAACGCTGGTAAGAGCTCGCCGCCCTTTGCAGCTATCGTTTCAGTGGTAGCCGAGTAGCTCAGCACAGCGCTGCCAGAAGCTTGAACTAAAGCAGCAACCCTACATTCATAGCCGCGTGGTGTAGGACGATGCTAGCAGGAGTTCGTCACCTCTGCAGCAACCATTGCCGAAGTCACTGAGTGTGAAATATGTCTCAGAAAAAAAGGCAAATGTAGGCGCTGCTTCTAGCGAAACAAAAATACGCTTACTTAGTCAATTAGCACAACAGAAATCATGATTTCCGCCAATGAATACACCCAACGTTGCATGTATCCTAATGCTGCTCTTTTATACTACACCATGCAACAAAGCTTTAAGCACGTCTTGATATGGCAGCACCAACAAATTCTGAGTTGACTCAAACCATTACTAATCTTACTGTTATTTGAACCGAAAAACCTTAATTGGTTCATGCTAGTTCAAGATTTGTCGGTGCACCCATTACCGTTGTCTTGTGGCTAAGGCTTTTTCTAAAGCTATTTACAGCATCTTACCGAACTTCGGGCAGGGTGAAGTCGAGATAAGCAGAATCACCAGGCCAACACCAACCGCGGAATTCACCCCCGTCTTTATTTTGAATGAAATGCCCTTTACTTTGGGCTTCGCTAAAGCATCAATAAAAGTTAGATGAGATGCATTTTCAGCCTAAGCCCAACAGCAGGTTGTAACAGGCTTTAGCTTGTCTGGCTATTGGAAAATCTTTACAGCTGTACATAAACCAACTTGTAATCACACCTGTTTAAGAGTTACCACTATTGCTGGAAGAGTGCATTTCGTCCACAAGCACTGCAACCAATCGGAGAAAAGTGCCGGAAGAGGCGACTCTCTGCCAACCACAAATGATAGACCGGCTTATAGAAGATGTGGTTTCCGATTCGCAATTTGCATTCATGACTGGTTCACAATGAAGTGACGCTTTCTCTCAGCGTGATCCTGATTAAGGTTGCGGTGAAGCCTAAAGGTCCCATTCAGAAGGTGGCGCTAACTTAAAGACGAGAAGTAAACTTAACAAAAGAGAAAATTGCCGTAGTGCTTTTCCAAGCGAAAAAAACGTAGAGCCCAAGTTAGCATAAAACCGACGACCTTTTGAATAAAAAACGAGCGTCTCATGGCTTTCAGTTCTTGCTTTTCATTTAAGCCATAATTCACCATTGTACCTGTATATGTGATAATTTGAATCGACTTTTATATGAGGATCAATGATGGTGACCATTTTTCTTCCTTTGGCAGCGATTGAGTTTTGCATCTCAACCGGATTGGGAAATTTGGCGGAATCCCAAGTGAAGTATCTGCAAAAATTAGAACATCCTTCTTACAGTTGGGCACATACTTGGGGAGCTAGAGAAAGAGAGAAGCGATGGCTCATCCACCCCCAAAACTTAGCGCCCAGCCAAGCAGCATAAAGCACTGCAGCAATGATAAGGTGGCGAGTTCAACGCCCACGTCTGCCCTCTCTTATACCGCCAGATAGAAGATGCTTCGCGGCAGTTTCTTCTGCTCGGTTGCAGTGCTTGCGATAGAAATGCACTGTGCCAGCAGTGCTGGTAACTCCGAAGTAGGTCGAAACACAAGTTATTTTCATGTGTGGCTGTGAAGGCTTTCCCCGGCCAGAAGAATAAATATACACGACTCAAAAGAACCACGTTGCAAAATTTCGAGGAAAATGCATAACGACGGCGACTTTAACCATCTAGTTTCTTTACTTTCCAACAGATTACAGATTTCTCTTACGATAAAGTTGTTAGTTACCGTTTGCCGTCAGTGTGTTCAATATCAAGCCACAAAGAGTCATAGGGAATGTCGTGTTCATCAAAGCCTTCATCGACAGTCTTAACATCGTCTTCATCTTTATAATTCCACCTAAGATAAAACCGAGTTTGTCACCGGAGTGTACGATATACGCTGTTGTTGTAGTGCTTACCCAGCCTCCTTGAAATGGAGGCACCGCACGAAACGGTTTTCCCGGTTCACACCGCTCAATTAACATCAAGCAACAGCAGGGGCAACCTTTAGCGCAGACGGGCCTAACTCGCTTCACTTCACTCAACCGAGCAAGACAGCACACCAGAGTGCACGGAGCGTGGGTTTTTTTCTGGAGATCAACCAAAACAGGCGGAGTTTTTATTCCAGAAACCTTTTTGCGGAAAACCAATTGGTATGCGCGGGCCAAAAACCATATCGTTTCTCGGATCGCACAATTTTACCTCGCAGGCCGCAAGCTGCACGCTTTTGGGATGGGGAAAAGCGGTAGTCATTTCGAATCTGACGTGAACACACAATCAAGGCAGACTGCCATTGGCAAGCACCCAAAGGTTGCCTCTTGGGACACGCTGGTAAGCACCTTCACAATCGTACCCCGGTGAAGCACAGTATGACTGTCAACGATAAATGCGAGCTTTAAAACATTGGATTTGCAAACCGCAGTTCAATGCTCACGCATGTCGTAAAATACACTCTTGTAATTTTTGGAAAGACACTTCACGGCAATTTCTCCTGCTTTGTTGCACTGCTTGTGACGGAAATGCACCTAACACTGCTAACTCCGAAGCAGGTCATAAACCGCTAAACTTTTTCAGCGACTAAAGGAATAAAAGTTACCTGCATTGGTGGTAGGCCACTGCCCATGCTGGAGGCATATACGTTGTTCCGGTTAGTGACGTATACTGTCTCATGACGTCAGCCGGGGAAGGTCCCATTACGAAATAGATGTCAATCACGCCACTTTCACTCATCCAATGAACATTAACCTGAGAAAAATTTTATCACTACTAACATCAAGTGGTGTTTTGGAAACTTTTCTCACAGCAAGAAGAGTAAAGGCAAGAGCACTTTATTCACGTAAAACAAATTTCATAAATGCTTCTTCTAAAAAAATGCTTAACGAAGCAATTATATCGCCCAAACTAGCCGCCTGCTGTCGGGGCATACACTGAAAATAAATACAGCAATGAAACCTACACGAAAAACTAGATTTTTCGTCCATTTTTTCGACTTTGCAAGACGTGCTGGCTCAGTGTGTGTCTGTAACTACCCACTTCTTATCGATCCAGATTTTTTACTGAAGCAAAACAGTACTTTAACTTCTAGATGACCTTTCTGACGAATGTTTGTTTTAATTATAGAATTTTAAACTCTGGGTTTATGCTCTAAAGCCGGGAATAATTTTCAACTACAACACGGCAACTATGCAATCCATGATTCTCATGAATAGGTTTCGTTCGAGTTACATCTCAAAAAAATTGCCATCCAGCCAGCAAGACATCAGGCAAACGATTTAAGTCTTGCAGGAACAGGAAAAAAAGAAATTTCACGACCTTGAACGGAGCACCAATTTACCATTTAAAATATTTAACACAAAGGCAAGCACAAGTGAAGATAGAAATTTTGGTCACAGCTTTCCCTGCTCGCATCTCCCAGTATTGATCTTTGCAAAATAAACGCATCACCAATCGATTGTTAGTTCACCGATGCGCAAGCGTGCCGCTCTGGAGACCTTTTGACCAGCAGTTGTTTGACAGTAAAC
Source organism: Trididemnum clinides (assembly GCA_963675345.1). Taxonomy (NCBI): domain Eukaryota; kingdom Metazoa; phylum Chordata; class Ascidiacea; order Aplousobranchia; family Didemnidae; genus Trididemnum; species Trididemnum clinides. The sequence goes on from OY776294.1 coordinate 15,211,154, forward strand.
GACTAAGCCTGGTTCAATTATATAAACGCAAGTTTACGAGTTCACTCCTGACAACATTACGTTACGCGTAGCATGCCCAAACCGTCGCTTGCTGTCGAGCCCGGGTTTGGGTTGAAACCATCGCCTGCACCGACTGCAGATGTAAGTGGCAGCTGACTAGAACACGGTAAAGGTCATTCTGCAGTCTCCCGAATTCATTCGCAGGCTTATGTGTGGCATAAGCACGTTCTCGCAAAGCAAAATTGGCGAGAAAGCTAGAGATATACGAGAAAAAGCTTAATCGGTGACAACAGGAACAACCGAGCCATCCCAACGCGATTATGTTACAACACGCCAGATACCTCCGGTACTACTTCTTGGCTTGCAAAGTAACCAAACAACGACCCAAGCATGCCTTTGTTGTCTTCTGATGAATCAACGTCGACCCATGTCTCGGCAGAATTGAGCCAAAGCAGACCAACAGTTCGCTTTACACTGAAATAACAATCGTTAGTCGGAAATGCTTATAATCAAGACCAAGGTCTTTTTAAGGAAAATGTTAGGTGCTTGATAGGAACCTGTAAGGACCCGAAAAATATTTGACTAATTTAAGATTTTCTCTGATTCTAGGGACCCTAGTCGGGTCCTTCAAACGCCTTAAAAAACCCTGATTAAGACGTAAAGTTCTTGTTCTGGCTAGATCGCGTTAGAATAGCGAAGATCTTCACACAGAACATCGTAATTGAGTATCCATTAATAACAGTCAGCTTCGTTGGTTTTGAGGCAACCAGCTTGTTTTCATAACTGGTGCAAAATAACTGCCGCTTCCCTTCAACCCGGTTAGAAAGTTGCTACTTGCTTGACGGAGTTCAAAACAGGTGAGAAGTATCTAGGGTGTCTCAAAAAAATGTACCCACAAATATTCTGCAATACAAGTCTCAAAAAGAATTGAACGAAGGACGAAGTTTGCATTTTGTTATTCCAGAAAGCTTAAATTATGTTTTGTAATTGATTATGCCGCAGTTGACTCTCATTCAGAGGACAAAAGTTGTTGAGTTCTGGCCCCAGGCTAAATCAACCATTCAAGTTCAGTACAAATTTTGACAATTCTTTAACAAAGCAGATGCACCAACTGCCAGAACAATACGTACAACTGCTGCTAAATTTTCCACTTTTGGAACTGTTTGCAATGTTAACCAAGGACACAGTGGTAGAAAGAGAAGCGCTCAATCCATAGAAAATGTGGATTACGTAAGAAAGTTCGTTGGACGCAGTCAAGGAAGTCGATTGGTCGTCTCTCTGCACGACATTCATCGTGCATCTGTCCAGCGTATCTTAAGAAACGACTTGAATCTGTTTCCTTACAATATTCAGTCACAAAGTGAGCTTACGCCTGAACAAAAGATACCCAGACTTGAATTTGCTCAATGGTTTTCGGGAAAACTGGAAACAAATGAACATTTTATTGAAAAAAAATTCACATGACAAACGAATGTCAAGTTCATCTTTCAGGGTTAGTGAACAAACAGAATTTCCGATATTGGGAGGCTCATAATCCAGAAAAGGAACAGGTGAACGAAAGTCCAAGATCGGTGCTTAAGGTAACGGCGTGGGTGGCAATTGGCTGGAATGGCATCATAGGACCTTACTTTTTTGAAAATGATGATGGCAAAACAGTCACAGTTGACCAGATCAACCATCGTCGGATGCTTGAAAAGTTCTACCTCCCAGAATTACGCTGGAAAGCTCGAATACGAGATAACAGAAGCTTAATAAAAACACAGTGGTTCCAACAGGGTGGAGCCCACGACAGTCGGCAAGAGCCACTAGAGGAATCTTACAAAAGCACTTTCCTGGACGTTTGATCTCTCTGTAAAAAGACGTTGAGTGGTCTCCATACCCGCCTCATTTAACCCCCCAGGACTTTTTCCTTTGGGGGTATTTAAAGGACTGAATCTATAAAAATTGCAAACCAAAAAATCCTGAACAACTTTAGGCAAACAGAAAGAAATCTTAAACATTCCACGTGAAACATTTCAAAACGTGAAAAACAATGTAGCAGAACGGATTTAGGCGGTTATTGGACGACAGGGAGGTTATATTGATTTAAAAAAAGAGGGGCTAAAACCTCGACACGAAAAACTCAAGTTGAGAACTCTGCACTGAATCAAATTTACATGTTTTGACTACATGGCTATGAAAAAATATCAATTTGTTTGCCTGTTTCATTAAAATACTTTCGGGTACATTTTTTGAGACACTCTTTTGCCGTTAAAGCAAGCCAAGACAACGTTCACTTTTCTTTTCTGAAAAAGCACTGCACAAAACTGTTTTAACATTCTGAAGCGCCAACGAAGTATACGACTAATTTCAAAACGTTTCAAACATACTTGTGAGCCAGCATAAAAGGAATTGAACCGTAGAGAGCAGCTCTGCTGTCCAATTCGTATTCAAAGACGTCCAGATTGTACAGCCGATACGGCTCGCTGCCAACAGTGGATTTCAGAGCAAGGCGGTCAGCGTGTTCTGGGATTCCATAGACGTGGGCAAAGTTGACGAAGGATGTATCAAGACCAATTGACTCAGGCCCTAAAGATGAATGAAATACAAAAATGTTTGATAGCTGGAATAATTTCTCGGTTGTTATTCGTGGGAAAAGCACTTCGATGCAATTTCACCTGCTTGGTGGCAGTACTGTTGATAGAAATGCACTGTACCAACACTACTGGCAACTCTGAAGCAGGTCTGAAAACAAGATCTTTCGTTGCTTCATGCAAAAGTGTACAGGTTTTTCACGGATGAGAGGGTAACATAATTGTATGCTTGATGTACGATGCAGATTTCTTTTTGTTCTAGCCCAGCAGTGTTACGTCGTACGCCGGCGTAAAATAAATAACGCCAGTTTTCGCTTTCTGAATGTGCGAATGAAAAAAAAATGTACTTGTACATGTTGTAAGATTATCAAAATTGGCACCAATAACTGCGGTTTTTATGAACAACCAACAACCAAGTCGAACAACCAATTTTTGCCAAAGTACTTTTAGTAAACTGGTCATTGAACTGTTTTTTTTTCGGCAGTGTGTGTGTGTGCGCGCGCGCGCGCATGTGTTCAAATTAATAAATCAAATATTTATTAATAAATCAAATATAAAATATTAATAAATCAAATCTTGCTGTGCCTATTTAAAAATATTTCACTATTATCAAAATAAGATCAGGAATTCTGAAAGATTCTACATTTAAAAATTTTGATTCAATATTATTCTAAAATCAGAATTGATTCTAAAATGGACTTTCCTAGCTCCACTTTTCACTGTTTGCTTCTACACACGTTCTGCTGGTACGAGTAATGGTACACGTGTAATTCGTAACAAAAGCTACCTTACCGTTGCCCGGACTTTACAGCTTGGCTTTTGCAGAAAGTTAAGAAGTGACGCACGACATTTGTTTTAGCTGGCGTGTGCCAACATCAAAGCTATTTTAAGCAAAAACCATGCCAAAAAGTTGGCAAGCGAAGCACGTAAAAGCTGCACTATGACTATAGTAATGATGGCGTAGAGTTTAGGTCAAAGCGAAGATTCATGCTTGTATAGTTTTAATAGTGATCTTATGACAATCAGAAAAAGCAAACAATTTTTAAGATCAGTGAAGAGACGCAGAAATGGAAATTCCGACGTGTTAAACAGTTTTTTTTTTCTTTGACAGTTTACAGAAACAGATCAAGCGCGACTAAAATTAAAACGGACAACTTACCTCTTGGTTTACTGTCCGTATGCGTCTTGAATGTCTCCTCCCACATTCCTGGAAGATCGTCTGGATCTTCTTTCTCTTCCACAACGTTCTCTTCGCTTTTTTCATCAGCAGCATCAGACTCAGCGTCCTACATAAAATCATTATAAATGAACTGCGGTGCAAAGAAGTGTTTTGATCCCTAGAACATAAACTTAAAAGTTCGCGAGCTCTGTAAGCGTCATCTGCATTCAATGTTTATCAAAACGAAAATCCACCATTAGTTGTCAATCCAAGTTAGAAATAAGAGCAGCAATACAACCTCGTAATAAAGAAAAACATACCAAACAAAAATTACAGTTACACTAAGCGCACCAAATGAAAACTAAATTAATTCATAAGAAAAACATAAGTTCAAGTTTGCGAAGTGAAGTAGCTTTAAGGACTTTGACCTAGCGGTTATCCACGCATGTCGCTATGGTCGGCTTAAGCGACGATATAAACTCGAAACGTGACCTTGAAAGGAAACGACAGCTCAGCTCGGTCATGCCGCAAGCGACGTAATGCTCTGAGCGCTGAACTCGCAATCCTTAGATGACATTCTGGCTCTTGTTGTGTCTATCGTGGCACACTGCCGATGTTTCAAGACTGAATGCTTGCCGATTCTTAGTAAACCACTGTAGACATTGTGAAAAACAGTTTGGTTGGCTTAGTCCAGGGGCGTGAAACCTGCAGCCACGGACTGAAATTTCGGCATGCGTGATGCTGCCGTTTTCAGATGGAGTGCAGGTTGCGCCGCAAATTCACTGATGCCAGCTTCAAATCTCTCATTAAAGCAACTTCAAAAACCTTTCCTTGCTGCTTAGTTTCATTTGCAACAAAACCTGCTTGAATTTTTTCGGCTCTTTTTCGGATTGAGAATCAATAATAAAGAATAGTCTCGGATGGGTTTATACCCGTTAAAGCATATTTGGCTCGGTTGTTACACCGGTTGCACAACCCCGAGTCAACAAATATACTAGGTGATAACTTTATTGATAGATGATACTTTTTGTGTAAACGCGAAACGTTTTTGTTTTTTTACCAGAATTTAGACTATATTCTTTATACTTGAAATTACAGTAGCCAACTTCATTGATTGCGTAATTAGTAGTGCAACAAGCAACATTTCAAATAGCTTGCACAGCAAAAAAAAAAGAGTTCCGGGTGCAACTGAAGGTTTTTTTTCATTCGACCAGCAGCCATCGCGATAAATGCAGTCCAAACATCATTTAAGTGTTCGTTTAATTCAAACATCATTGCGTGCACATTTTTCGGAAAGTAAAATCAGGTGTAACACTACAAAGAAAGGTTGGCAAGCACTGCACTGGAGGTCGCAAACAACTAAATAAAAAGTCTTTCTTGTTTGCATGATTTTCACATTCTCAGCTCATAATATGTAGTTAATCAATAGTCACCCCGTTTAAGGATATGCTGGGCGAGTTGCTTCACTGCACAAACCCAGGGAGCCAGAAGATCTTTTCCAATCTTTTGCGACGGAATTCGATTTCAAACTATCTGCTTTCAAAGCAAAGCCACCTTTTGGATAATTTCGTTTATAATTAATCATCAAAGTTCGGTGTCTTCACTTCTATTTTCCATTTTGAACTTGTACGAGCATTTTTAGTCAATAAAATCATTGAAAAAACATCGTCGAGCATATTCGCCCTGTTATACCTTTGAAGCATTCTCATCAGTTTGGTTTTCTTCAGCATTTTCTGTTTCCTCAGGCTTCGGTTCTTCTTCACTGCACCAAACAAAATGTTACACAGAGCTACAGTTAAAAATAAACATTAACACCTACATCTAAAAATAAACTATAAAAATGTAATGAATAAAAAAAGGTCATTGCTGCGGCCACCACTAGCCACCTGCTGTTGCATCGTACTTTGATTAGCAAAGGAAATTTTAAAATTTCGAATGTCCTTCCTGATTAGTAACTGAAATGTTACAGTGCTATTGCATACCTTGACATACGTACTATTATTTGAGTTCTAACACAATTCACTGTGTCGCGCCTTTAACCGTACCTCTAACAAGCTCTTTCCCTTTCCAATTTTCGAAGCAGCGATTAGAGTTCTCTACATACTTCGCATTCGCAAAACTCAAACACCTTGGCAGATACATGCACAGCTAAACTACCTCTATAACTAGGAAAAAGTCAACTAGGCCAGCATTCAACTTTTTCAACTTACGCCCAAGTAGAAATACCAGTCAGGGGAACTTCGTTGGTCAATTTCCAAACCCTCTTAGAAAGCCTATTCAAATATTTCCAATACCAAGGCACAAGTGCAGAAACAGCAGTCTTTACAACACTGAACAATCCCTTCCTTGCAGTTGATCGGTGGTAAAGTTTCTTTTGTTTACGACTGCACAAGGACTGTAAGCTTGTATCAAGGTGGAAAAAAGTAAATCTGGGACAACTTTTTCAAACATCCATTGATTTCATTGGTTTAAAAATTGTCAACACACACGACCGTATAAAGCTTTACTTAGCACTTGACTGTCTCGTGCCATGCTGGTCATCAAATTTTGAAGAAAAAAAAACTATCCAGACACTTTTAAGATACACTTGCAGATATCTTGCTGTTTAAACCTGGTGTGCAATCAAACGAAGATATGCTCCAAAACTCATGTTAAGTTTATCTTTCCCATGCCATTATTTACATCCCCAACGTAATTAACTTCAAAGTAAGATGATTAGGCAACCTGCGATGGGTTGTGCAACGTTAGCAAATTAAATCAATCAGGTAAAAGTGTTTTTAACGTTGCCCTAACAAGTGATTTGATGTTCACTTAAGGCTATTCGTTACCGAACAGTGGCAGAGACCATACGGTATTTCAAAAATCCAAACGTTTCGCACTGTGAAAAACTTCGGGCATTTGGCCACAGGTTGCACATCTTGCACCTACTACAAGATAAAAAAGTAAAAGCTAGCAACTAAAGTCTTGACTCAAAACATTATTTTGGAAACGGGCTTTAATACAAGCCGCAGTATATGCTGAAAATTATAAATTTTTAAATCATAAAGCCAGAAGTGATAACTTACGGTTTCGGAATAGGCTTTTCTCTCAAGTGCTCAATATTCAGCAGATGACGAGAATTCAAACTAAACACCGGTTCGTTTTCGTCATAAACGTCAAGACGGAATGGATTGCATGTTACTGCAATTTGAATCGACGGATTATCGGCCAATTGCACAGTGATCGTTTTATTGGTGGCATTAGGGGTCACCAACAACCTGCAAATAAACTTTGTAACAATTGATGGATTTAGAATGAGTAAAAATACATTTCGTGTAAGAACCGACGCAAGTTCGACAACATGTTGATCCTGCATACAACAGGAAGTACTTGTTTCTGCTCAATCACACAATTTGTGATAAAAAAAAGCACTAAGCCAGCAGTACTAGGGTAAAAGAAAGGGGTATGAACTGAAAGGGGCAAGAACTCTGAAAGGGGTCAGAACGCAGGTTGTCTTATTTATAACGTTAAGACTATGTGATCACATGATCTGCAGAATTTAAGTAATTGATAGCATAAAAAGTTATTCCCAATGCCAACTGACTGACTTCCAAGATCAACATTAACTCACGATTGTGGCTTTACTTCATTTATTGTATCTGGAACTTCGTATCGCGGCTTAATAGGAGCAGCTTCATTCAATTTTAACCGAAACGTTCGATCTTCTAAGCCAAATAAATCCAACACAAAAGGTTTCCCGTTTTCAGTATTAGTAACATCCAAGCTAACTTGATTAGATTGCGGTGATCGCAAAGAATCGTAGTTAACAACATATGGTGAAACGTCAGGTTTAAAATTACGTTGACGTCTGAAAAAGAATAATTAAATTGTATTCCTGCTTCAATGATGTCAGGTAAAAAGCAACAAAATCCAAGATCTTCTGTTTATTAAACATCCAGCAACTGCTTCGATGATATAGTGGTTAGAGCGTCAGCATTTCGCTACTGGTTCAAACCTCACATGGGCAAGACCAAAGACTACCCAACAATGATATTTACTGCTTCCTTAACGCTCAGCACAAGAAAGGGTAGTGTGGACAAAAAGCCAGCAAGTTGGCTTGCAGCATTCACGGAAAAAATGCTGAATGGGATGCTTTCACAATTATGTTGCAGGCAAATGAAGAGGGTAAGCAGTCAATCCGTCGTGGTACATTTGACCGACTAAAGTCTAACAAACGAGCATGAGTTTACAAATGAATCAACAACTGACGCTATAGTATTTATTAATACAAGTCTCTAATGTCCGATCTAACAATTGTGTATACTATTTCAGAGAGCGCATCTGATATAATTGAATGGTGTACAGCTAGTGCATTGAGCAGCATGTTAGGACAGTATTAGAGCAGAATTGACCCCATCGTTTAGCTTAGTGCGAAAAAGCCTATAAATTGCTGTCATATTTTTCCAGTGAAAACACCTTTGCTAAAAACTCAAATCAAGTATTATTTGTAACCAACACCGTTTTTCTCAACCTTTTTGGGCATATGGCCTATTATCAAATTAATCAGATCTCTGTGACCCATTAATTACCAAATCATAAGAGAGTACAAAAAATGACAAATCCAAGTTTTTTTTCCGAAAAATAAAAGTGGTTTAGTTGAAGTTTTATTAACTCTAGAAGTGCTTCTAAATTCAGTGTTCACCCTTTATGCCAGTTTTCTAAATTCAGTATTAACCTTCACCGAAATATAAGCATTGGCTTTCATACATGTTCAGTTAGCAGTTACCGTAAATACCCGCGTATAGGACGATACCATGTATGGGACGCAGTGGATATTTGACCCTAAAAACGATGGAAAAAACTTAAAAAAAGTATCCATGGATAAGACGCACCTGGGTTTTTAGGACAACTTCTTAAGAAAAAAAATGCGTCCTATACGCGGGTATTTACGGTAGCATGCCAAGCCACTGACTAAGAGTTATCAGTTTACGCAATAACACGCAAAGCTATTAAAAATGCTTAGTTTGGTTCCAAAGCAAGTAGACAGTAGCAAACGTACACTGAACTACAGGACTAACCCTTAAAAACAAGAAAAAGATGGCTAAAACTAGCTAATATTGGAAGAAAACAAAAATTTAAATACTGCAGTTTAAATTAACTTACTGACAAAATGCACTTTGATCACAGCGCTTGAAGTTACTTGAATCAACTGCCTCAGCAACTTCACTTACAATTGCTGACATCACGTATAAAACATACAAACTTCGTAACCTGAAAAAACTGCATTAGATTATTTTCTTATAGCAATAGAAATGAAAACAGAAAAAAATTAAATCAAGTTTAGTAGCTTATAGTCAAATATATCAAATATGCAGTAAGTGACCACGTTCATCGTAACTGACAAGCCTCACTGGCACCAACATTTCCAAATGAGCTAGGCTTGAAGAGGTTAAGCCATAGCAGTCCACACAAGCTGAAGTTTAACACTAGAATGACCACAAAAGAAGTATACAGTACCTCTAACAACTGCTTGGGTTAAAATCAATCCTCTTTAAAGAGACTAGTTGTTTTTCACATAATGTTCACAATTAAATGTTAATTATGTTCTAAACATTTCTACAGGCCTTCTCGTGCAACATATTATCACTTTGCATTTTTTGCGTCAGAGTTTTCTTCAAGAAGGCACATGGATTGACAACAGGTGTATTTCGGTATAAGTTTATGTGTGCACATTATGAATTTTCTCTAAGCAAAAAAATATATGCAACAAAGGAGTGTCAAAAATATTTTGCAGTTATGATGTGTTGTCACTACAAAAAACAGTCCATAAAAATCACTCTGCATGAGCAGGATATAAGTTTCCCTGACAATGAAAACAATCGTAATGTCTTATAAATCAAAATTCTTGATAACCTCGACTAATTGTCTGTACCTGTTCGTGTTGTCTGCTTTTATGCTACCAACCATCATGAATTTTATTACAGGTTAAAATAATGATGTTACTAAATATCCAAGTAGGCATACAGAATACAGTCTAACCTATGCACTCTGGTAAGAAATAGCTTATGAGTAACATGGTTATCTGCAACTGCATATAATCAGTACATCAAATGCTGGTACTGCTAAAGCAGTTTGAAATACCATGTTCTTGTTGTTTGGATGCAGGCCAAACAGTGCTTTATCACTCAAAGAAACAACATTCTAAATGAGAACAGTTGCTGTATTGTTCTTAAATCAAATGCGAATGCTACGAGGTGGGGCGTAAATATGGAAACACATGAAAATCAATATTATAATTCAACAAAAATATATTTAACAATTTACAGATATGTGTGATTACATAAAGGTCAATACAAAGCAAAATAGAAATTTTACTCAAAATGGCCCCCTTCACAATTGATCACCACTTGCAGTCTCCTGCAAATTCCCTCTGTGGAGGTACACAGCTGTTCCTGTACAAAAAACTTAATTATCTTTTCTCAATAGTAGTTCCTAACTAAATAATAGGGTTTATTGAGTAGCCATTGCAATACTTTATCATATCACCATTTGTTTTTGTGGGAAATTTTAGCCAGTTCGAAAATGTCAGGCAAGAGAGAAGCTATACTTGCATTACACCACGCCGGAAAGTTGGATTCTGCTATCGCAGACACTTTCAATAGATAGATCGACTGTCTGGAAAACATTAAAACGTTTTAAAGAGAGAGGTGATTTATCTGTTTGTCTGAGATGTGGTAGACCATGCTTCCAGCAGTCTAAATCAATGATCAAATGCATCCAAGAGAGGATAAGGAGAAACCTGAGAAGATCCATAAGGTTGCTAGCGAAAACTGCAAACATGAGAACCCTGAGACGACTTGTCCACAAAGAAATAAAAATGTTCTCTATAACTCTCCAAAAGAGACAGATATTGCCCTTTTTCACTCTCTAAAAGAGACAAATCTTTCACTCTCCAAAGTCTGCAGAAAAATTCACTGCAATGTTGACGATTTAAAATGATCTCGATTGCAAACGTGGCAAGAAATTCTACAGGAACAGCTGTGTACCTCCACAGAGAGAGTTTGCAGGTGACTGCAAGCAGTAATCAATTGTGAAGGGGGCCATTTCAAGTAAAATTTTTATTTTTACTTTGTATTGACCTTTATGTAATCGCACATATCTGTAAATTGTTAAATATATTTTTCATTAAATTATAATATTGATTTTCATGTGTTTCCATATTTACACCCAACCCTGTATTTTGGTACGTGAATTTTTATCTGGGTCATTTTTGACCCCTTGGTCATTGTAGGTATATTTACTAACTGTAGGATATGTAACAATCTTTTTGCAAAAAACTTTATGGTAGCATACCATTTTGTCATAAATTCGAAGCTACCAAAAGTTTGAAAATGAAGCCACATAAATCATATGCAAAATAGTTAAACAAATTTGGAAAAGATTCAATTTTGACCCTATTGGTCATTCTAGTGTTAAACTTTAAGAGTGAGCTTAATTTATTGACAGGTCTAGTAAGACATATTACAGATGACACAAGTCTGAACAATAGCTTTGAAATGAAAATTACCTAAAGGTACACAGTGTTGCGCTCCAGTTTACACACTACAATGCTGTGATAAATTGTCACAAACTAAACAATCCCTGAACAGAAAATGAACAAACCTTTTTTCTAAAGAAAAGATTCAAGCAAGAGTCAAAACTGCTCCTTAAACCCTGCAACATGCAGGGGCATGTTGTTCTCACTACTATAGGGCTACCATACATCCTCCGTTTGAAGGGCATGCCCTTCATTTTTCAAAAAATAAATGCCCTCCAAGTATACCAATAATGTCCAAAAGTCTTCTATTTTTCAATTAATCACATATTTCAAAATAATTATGTCTCAAGTTGAATAACATGAGCAAAGAATAGCTTTTTAAACTGACTTTCATTAGAAAAAGGTCTTCAACTTGGAAAATAAAAGGCCAAAATTGGGCAAAACAATCGTTTATGAATAGCTAATTAAAAAAAATGTTTTCTTGGAGAAAAACTAAAGTAATGGTGCTCACATCACAATCCCAACATGTTGCTCTCATTTTACAAGTTAAAAATATGGTAGCTCTACTTCTACATTTTGAAGGTGCCAGATGATTTATACACAAAAACAAAAAACTTTTCTTCAAAAAAAGGAGGAAAGCAACATCTTGTTTGCTGCACTGTTGATCACAAATTAGGGATGTTTTACCATGTAGTGCTACCAATAAAAATCTACTGATAATCTATTTCATTACTGGTACAAGCTTTGCTAGCCATTAACCTCTTTTCAGAAATTTTTGGGTTTATTAAAGAATCAGCCATATTTCTAGAACAAACCTTAATTGCTAATTCTAACTCTTAAACTAACCCTAGCTCTAATTAATTCCAACCCTAAAACACTGATCTGCGTTAGTTCCATGTTTCAGTTCCATATACCTAACAATGCAGTCAATTCTTTGGTAGATCCATAATTTCTCAGCAATGAAAGTAGATGTAAACTATGGTAAGTTTAACTGTTTAAGTTAAATACTTAAACTGGTATAAGAACATAAAGCTATATTCTAAAAACCTCAGGCAATACCTTAATTTTGACTGCACTGGTCAACTGCATGACTTTGCCAAACTGACCAAATTACAAAAAGAAAGCAAGATTCTCACTATTGTTTCCAAACAACATAATTTTCCTTCATGAACAAAAAAGAATTTTTTGTGTCAAGATCACTCGGGTAAAACTTACACAATCAAGTTACAACAAGATGATCAGAAACTGTCGTCTTTTTATAAACCACAACTTGTTAAACTAGATCTGTCACTGAAATTAGATAATATTAATAAGAGAGTGGCTATTTTGCCATTGATGGCCTTTTAACCTTGGAGGCAATTTTGTGATCACCATTCATGTGTGCTTATACAGCCATAATTGCTACAATTCTGGCAGTGACACTGTGGCGTATGAATAGTGCAGCTGCTTTGAAATGCAATAATTATGGGTTGAAATCTGCACTGGCAGGACACTTAGACAAAGGCAATGTACAATAAAAGGCAAGCCTGATATGTGAATGTACAGGGCAGTGTACACTGGGAGGGAGTGCACACTGGGGATGCAAATTTTTTTAATGTGTCATTAGAATTGACCAATTAGAAACGACCAAAAGTCACATGTTTATTACATCAATAAAATTAACCAATCATAAATGTCTCGTGGCAAAATAGCACCCATGGGTAAAATACCATTAATGACAAAATAGCAACTGTCTATTAATAAACCACAAGTAGCTGTCAAATAGAAAATAAATGGTATCAACGTAATGAACAAATACTAATTGTTATCAACAAACAATAATCACTAAAAACATCAGGTCTCCTTAGGAACTGGCTATAACCAATGAAATAATCCTAACTAACCCTAACAAACTAACCCTAACTTGCATTTCAATAATAATGTGGTAAATTCTCAAAATATCATTAGTAAACTGTTTAAAGCTAATGCAGTCAATTATTGCCCAATTAGTGAGATGTTGAATTGCTACAATATAGTGGATCCACAACACTTCTAAGATGCCAATCCTTTAAATTTGTAAGGGAAGTTAATGATTCTTAGCTTAATTTGCAATACCAATGCACACCTATACACGACTACATCATGCTTTCAAACAGGTTCTTAACTCCTTACACTGTGGTAGCTTAGCAATGATCTGCAAAAGAGGTTGGCCTTTTCTCTACCCCAGGTTGTGTGATAGTGACTATACTATATCATGAAGTGCAATCACAACTTTTCAGCTGATAAGTTGCAATAAATTGTTGCATAGAAATACTGTCACTTATGTAAAAACTGGAAATATAAAAATATGTCTACAAAAATGAATTAAGTGTCATGTTGTTAATCATTTGCAAATACCTTTAAAGCTTGGTAGGCATATTACATCAACTGATCAATAGGCTACACCACTGCATCACCAGTTGGACTGTTAACAGGAACCACTTAAGGACTCAAATTGGAAATTCAAACACCTATTTACGGTGCTTCTTACTGTCCTAGACAAACCGAACACTACTAAAACTGCATGCAACATCATCATAAAATAGCAATGCTTTCAAAAATCAAATATTTGCACACATCTCACCGAAAACGGTCCATTGCAAATGACAAATCCATGGTTGCTGACTCTTTGGCCTAGCCTAGTTTGAAAAGCTTTAATCAATCCACGTTCACACCAAAAGTTTATTGAACAAATTTGCTGGTAACGAAACTTGAGTCCTTACATTAAACCTCAGCAAGATATAACGCAATTCCAACGCTACAAGGTTAAGTCGAAAAATATCCCTAACAATACTGTACGCGACTTTACTATTGATGACGTCACATGCGATACCGGACGGATTTGCTGATTCACATTTGGTAAATTGAACGTAAGTTTCCAATTGTTTTACTATTTTGAGCAATTTCTTTTTTGGCAGTGGATGTGTTTGACAGCAACAAGTACAACAGAATCAGTACTACAGGGCAACAACCTAGAAAAAAATCCAAACCAAAATTGTTCAAGGAATTTGATTAAATCTAGTAGCAAAACTCGCAGAATGTATCTGCGTGTAGGCTCGATGTACACTGCTGTAACTTGACTCCTTGACTTGTTTGACGCAGCGTATAGAGCATCTCTTTTCTCTACAAATTACTTTTTCTCAGGGGGTACCATACGCCCTTCCTCTGCAAGAAAACATTGCTGTCTTCCAAGGCCAAAATTTTTAATTCCGACATCACTTTTGGGGACCGTGTGGGCGACGCCGGCAGACCCGACTGGCAGACTCTGAAGAAGAGAAAAACAGTTTCTAGAAAGCAGCAGAGCTACACCATCAATGGAAAATGATAATATTTTTTAAATTTGTTTGCAAGCCATCTAGGGCTACAACAACACGGTTGTAACCAGAATAGGACGAAGGCTTTTTAGAAGAGTGGAAGATATCTTCCCAGTTTAACCGACTCGATGGCGTAGTGGTTAGAGCGTCCGCTTCGCAGTCGGTAGACCTGGGGTTCATTCCCCTTGTCGAGTCATACCAAAAGACTTTAAAAAATGGTATTCACAGCTTCCCCGCTTGGCGCTCGGCATTTAGGGGAGGTTGTGGAGAACAAGCCGGCAAGTTCGCTTGTTGTGTCCTTGGGCAAGGCACTTAACGGGACGCCCCACCTTTATGTGGAAGACAGGTGACCCATAAACCTCGAAAAAGGCAACTCCCAAGCGAGTGCGGACTTACCGTCCAAAGTATAGCGATACAATTCGCTTTCTCGTGAATGGAGGATAAATATGGCAAATAAAACAAAACAAAAGTTGTTGTCACGTTTGACGAAGATTATCATGATTTTGAAAATAAATTTCCGATAACAACTTTTCCGTCTCATTTTAAAAGTTCATCATCTTGTCAGGATTTGAAAAGAAAGCAAAAACCCCTCATAAGAGACGTAGCACAATACCCTCCCACACAATTATGTCCATACTGGTAATAGTGACGTTGTGAAATGTTCCTACACTTATGATACCGGTATGGCGACCTTACGGGATACAAACTGTGGATCATTGATGTTTTGCTGAAATTATGTGGGTGACTCATAAACGTTCTCGTTCTGTTCGTGCGCTCGTTGTTTTACTGTAATCGTTTTTATAAATCATCCGTTGGCCTACAAACAGGTCATAAAAGAATAACCATAGTTGCATATCATGATGTAACAATACTGGGTGACTAAGCCGTATGGCCAGGCGTGGTTCCGCCTGACGTGCGGCGGAGTGACCTAGTAAACAAGTGTATAAAAAGAAGCATTGCTATTTTCGTTTAGTGGTTTTTCGATTAAAAATTCAAATTCAAAATTCATTGGCAAAAATTCCATTCGATTCGATTCAAGCAAAATTCGTGCATTCAACGTTGTGCTGTGATTAAATAAATTCGTTCCTTGGAGTCAGACGTGCTGTGGATACTCGATTCCCATATCAGTATTAATTTTTTTTTTAAAAAGACGTTTTCTTCTTTTCGGATGTTAATATAATATGACTTACCACTGCTGAACAGCTGCTCTCCTTATGCTGACAATTTTCTCCTGGATTTAAATTGATCAAAACTATTGAGGTCTTGAGGTATTAAGGAATGGAATTGAAAATACACCGAAAGGAAAAAATTTTTATCCAAAAATTGTGCCTTGGAAAATCACGCCGGAAAACATCGAGAACAAGCTGGAGCACAAGCAGTGCTGCTTCTGCTCAGGCAGAAGCTCTACTTACCAAATCGTCACCTTGCAGCAAGCTTTCGAAAAGTCTTAAGAATACACCACAAACACTTAAGTCTGCTTCAGGACCCAAAATAGCATGACTAGAACTCATAAACAAGTTGTGGCTTGTTTTCCAGGAGTATGGCATTAATGGTCTATTGCTTTTGGTTTTTGCATCATGTATATTTGCAATAATCCTCTTTTAAATACCAAGCCTCAAGTCAAATTCAAAGTCGGCCTACATGATAACAAGAACATTAGCCAGCTTTGCCAGCGTCGCCCGCAGGGCCCCACTTCAGAGATATCGAGGTTCAAAATATTTGTTCAACAGGCTGCATCGGCTTTACCCAATGACAAGTTGTGAAAACTGATACAAAAAGTTAATGTTGTTTTGACATAGCCCAAACTCGTTCCGAAACAAAACTACTATTTTTCTGAAAGGTAGTTGATCAAAAAATATTATGGGAGGTTATTCTTAGCGCTACATGTCTCACGAGTTTCTCCAGTCCCTAGCAACGTCCTGTTTGCTCTGTTTTACCACATACGTCCTTAAACCAAACAAACTGTTATCCGTTAAATTGAGCAAGTTATTGAAAGCATATCAAAGTTGTGGAAGGGCGGCCAAGGTGATTGACATGTATTTTCGCCGTTGACCTATTAAATACTACACCCATAACTTACATCTTTTTTGTAAGTGTAGATGAATTTATATGAACAAAAGACTCTGGATGCAGGGATGTTGCATAAACACAGCTTGAGAGGATACCAACTTGAAGTGATACACTCACAGGGAAGTTATTGCAGTTGCAGGGCTCCCATCATTTATGTCGAGATGAAATATAATGGATCGGACGGCTGCACCGCCTTCACTCATTAGACATTTTAGAGAACTCTAATAAAAAGTTTACGTGTTTTTTGACGCGGCCAATACTCGTTCCGAAATCAAAAGTACCGTATTTTTACTAAGAAAAAAGCAGAAAAACATCTGCGGGGGGTAGCGCAAAGCCGCTATATTTCTCCCAAAGTTTTTAATGTCCCTAGCAATGTCTTGTTTGCGCTGTGTTCTACCATGGACTTAGAAATTGAATTTGCTCACAATTGAAACTGCCATTACGTTGACCAACTTTTATCCGTTTTATTTCAGCACTTGCATAAAAGAATAAATGTATAGTTGTGGTGCAGAAGGAGTGAGAAAATGATTGTTGTGTAATTTCTGAAATAAGCTATTACATATTTAGCATACTAGTCACTATTTTTGTGATATTTGCCTATTTGTATGATCTAACATCTCTGGCTGCAATGGTGCTGGCTTTATCGTAGCTAGAGGAAGTGCAAACTTACCCAAAGTCAAGCACTTACACTTAAGTTATTGGCCTACAACAGGTTGTGGTTAAAGGGTGTAATCCATGGACCAGGTTTTTGTGGTGAAGATACGGATAGTTGCAATAATTCCTGTAAGATTTAACCTGAAAATCGTCAATTTGCTAAACTTCGTTGAATTTGATTCATATATCTTGGAAGTTAAGATTTGTCAGTCTTTTGATACGATTGTACAAAATTTTTGTATCTTGCCATCGCATTACTATAAAAATAGGGCTTTTAATTTACTGCCATGTTAAATCTAAAATGTATTTATCTTCTTTCACAGGCAACATATTACTCGCTTGCTTTTGAAACAACAGTGAACAAAACTTTACGCGTAGCTGCTGCCTGCTGCTTTTTAAACCATTTTTTCATTTTAATGGTGCCATACACATTATGACATCGTTGAGCAAGTTTGAAGCATTCATAAAATATAAAAGCATGCTTACAAAATAGAATTGCTTGTCTCATTGTCAATTAAGCTTAAATTGTTGTTGAATTTTATTTGTTTATTTAGGATGTTATCATATTAATATCTCCTGAAAAGACTTTAATCGCGTTGCTGCAATCAGTAGTTTTTGAGAAAAATTGTGCAATCAAGCATTTTGTTTGACGTCATCTTAAACCCGAGAAAAACAAAACTTTTGGAAGTTGGAAGATGGCTTTCATTTGATCAAAAAACGGTTTTCTTAGATAACGTTATGCAAGGTTAGTGAATGGTTGGAAGGTTCACACCGACATAAACCACAAACATTATCTTGAAAACAATTTAGTGTGTATTGCAAACAATGTACCCAACCCAATTTGACGAGACCATCCCTGGAACGCGTTTCGTCCTCTTGGACTCCTCTGTCCCGTCCCCCAAACCAAAGGGTTTGGTTTCCGTCGTGAGTAATTTCTTTTTCAACGCTTTCAAGCCCCCAACCAAGGTTAGTTAAGTTTAATCAAATTATCATTTTGTTGGCTATGTTTCATTGTTCAAACTACCTTTTTCTTACCTGTAATCGATATAAAATGTGATGCTAGTTATGCTTTTTCTCGTTCTCTCGCGCTACTAATATCGCACGTTCATTGCATTATATATATTATATTTATAGCGCAACTTCACCGTTTAATCTACATCAGGAAATAGACAAAACTTTTCAGCCAAGTTACTCTTCAAGTCGAATAACCGATGTGGAAGCGGAAGAATTTTCGCGCTTACACTTCCACAGAAAAAAGAACGCTTCCGCATCCCTGCTTAAAACAGTCTTGGGACTTTAGGCCCACTCGTCTTTCCCCTATCTTTACTCCTATGCCCAATTGCCAGTCTTTTTTGCCATACCAATTAAAAAAAGACTGCTTGGCTTCTCCGAGAACAAGGTGAATGAGTACGTTATCATAAGCGACCTAGTTTAAAACTGAACCAGCGTAATTAAAGAGAACGTAGCGGGGGATCAAGCGTTTGCTGAAAAACTACCAAAGCTGTTGCCCTGCAACATTCCCAAAAGGCAAAACGATTTAGGAAGTAGCGTGTGTTTCCATCTCCTGACGCAATGGACCGATCACCAATCGCCTTCAATGCCATGTCGCTTGTGGTGCGGCTAAGTGTAATTGTCGTTTGCTATCAAGGTCAAGTTTCTAGTTCAAACAACGGTTTGCGCAGACTGCATTAAAGCTGAACGATTCAAGCCTTTCGCTTTACTCCGTGGAAAGTATAGGTGATCTATAACATGTGTAGGCTGCTTATGTATAAAGCATCACCCTGTGGCCTGCACATCGAAAATACCTAGACATAAAACAAATTTACCGAAGTGTGTAATTGAAAAAGAACAGAAAACTGCATACAAACACGTTACGCAAAAATAAAGAACAAAAATTAATCAAACACGGCCGAAAAATAGAATTATACAATAAATTTGTCAAATTTTTTCGAGGGGGATTTTTAAACATGTAAGACTTTGACCTATTTCAATTGATAAAGTGCGTGTTTAATCAAATAAATACAATTGCATTCTGATTATAAAAGAATAGTCAGAATCGATATCCAATTAATTCACTCCAGTGTAATAATGTTGGTCTCGTTGACGTTCAGTCAAAACGTCTCGGTCACAAGACTGCATCGATGAAAACTGAATTGAATTAATTCGAGCTCTCAACCACTTGGTGTGTACCCCGCAGATTACATATTTTAATCGCGGTAACCAAATAGCTTTTATTATTACCAGAGTCGCGCTTGCCGACTTTCCATTCGGCTGTTCAAAGCGATTAACGCAGGTTGACTAAATTTTTTGTCAAGTTCTTCTTGTAAGCACAAACAAAATCACTAAGCTGTAATTAACACGTACATTTGAAGGTGATCTTTAAAGCCAGACGATCCTTGGAGCAGAAAAGACAGTGGAACCTAATTTTCAATCGAAATTTCTGATCACTTACAAGCGGAACTTCTAATCACAAACGACTGACTAAATGGCGAGCTGTCCCCATAATTTAAGTAAAGTACTGGCTTTTTTGGAGCAAAAGCGCAGGGAACGTACGTGAAATTTAGTTTTCGTTTCGTAGCAATTTCTCATTACCCAGCACCATCGCAAGTCAAAAACACCGCTTAAGCGTCGAATCCGCAGCAACGCTTTCTCTGGAAAGGCGTTCCAGATCGTTCGGCTTTTTCACCACCGCGCCGCCAAATCGGGAATACGACGTGGTGAAGTGCAGTCAAAAACTCTTTTCAATAGTAAAATCTCAATTTCGCAACCATAAGACGACATTCAAAATTCACTAAGGAACATCTCATCGATTACATCGCAAATGACGTCACGTCGATGGCTCTGACGTAACTGCGAAGTAACAGCATAAACATATTCTATTGCACAAAATGCTAGTAACCAGGGCCGCCAAATAATAAAAGACCAGCAACAAACTTCATGATAACGGGCTCTCAATACTCGTGAAGTTCAAACTTTCACCTCTGGTCTCTACGCGGTTTCAGCGGCCCTTGTTAACAATAAACAACAACGTAAAACAATAGCAGTATAAACATGAAGAAATTGGCAATATAGTAAATTATGCACCTGGATATACGCGATCCTAAACGCACTTAAAATCGGACCATAATTCAAGAGAATGCACAAACAATTACATGATTGAAAAAGGCAAAATCTCTAACAGCAAAAAAACTGCTTGGTTATGACGTCATTTTACTACAGCAACGTTTTGCTCATTGGTGACAAACAAACAGTCTTCAGTGATACGCGGCTAACAGTAGTGACTACACAACAGTACTGCTTTGACTTCAACCCTTCGTGCTACAAACGGGGCTGCATTGTTAAAAAAAATGGAATACAATCCTGTTGATTTCTTTTGTTTCCGTACACACTTTCGTGTTCCAGCGTGAAGTTTATGAAAAATAATTAAACGAGTAAAAACGTACCAAAAACCGTGCGGAACCCAGAAAACGTCACTAGAGAAATTTGGTGGAGTTTGGCGATTTACCCACAAATTAGATGCAAAAGTTCCAATACGGTGGAAAAAAGTTTAATACAGTGGTTACCTTACGTTCTAGCAGTTCGCTTTTTGGCTTATTGGACATGTTGTAATTTGACTTTGAACAGTTTAAAATTTGATTTTAGTAGACTACTGTACATCGTAATCAAGCTTTATCTAATGGGCATGTTTTAGGGGTTATAATGACGTGTTAAGAGAGTTAAATTTAAAAATGGTTGAAATACGATCGGCCAAACATGACGAGAAGGCAGGTGGAGAAAAGATTGAAAGGATTGAATCAGATTTAGCAAAATGTTCAACTATCAGGCATGAAAACCAACATAAAAGTAAACATATATGTAGAATTGAGCTGCAGTCTGTGAGAGGGGGAGCTAAGATACCCAAAACCTCTAAGGTCAAAAGCCAACAAGGTTACGGACCACAATACCGCGCGTAGGCAGTTTTCGATTTTCCTTTTTTGAAGCTCTAGTTTACTTTCATAGAGCAAATCTGAGGAAGTGGTCGGATGAAAGCAACCGCATACAAAGCAGTCAAACTTAATATAGATTTAGGTAGCTTTAAAATTAAAATGATGGACAGCACTTACACTTTAGGATAGCGTATTAGCAAGCCCATTTAGAAGCTTCGATGAGTTTTACGCATGGCTAATGTGGCGCAAGTTTATTTGACTATCTGCTTCTGTAACAGAATTTAGTTGGCAAGTGAGCTTTAGAATCAAAATGTTATCTTGACGAATACCGACCAGTTGTAGTAACAAAAACATATTAAAAATTAATGCTGATGAATTGATAAAGATTTTATACAGCTTACTGAGAGTATTATTTTTTAAATTATTATATTGTTATATTATTATATTGTCTAAATATTAATGACTATTTTTCTCAGTTTTACCCTTTTACCAATCCAATTCAATTTTTCTCTTTAAAGACTCAACTGTTGGAAAATTTGTTTACAATGTAACTAACTAATTATTAAATCAGTGTGGTCCAACTTAATTATACAACGAACCATTAGAAATTACAGATTTACTCCGCGAGCCACTGTTTAACTGGCGAAGTGTTATCCCAAATAAAGATGTTCTCCAAAAAAAAAAGGTCATCACCTACATTTGAGCATATTTTCGGACAGCCACATTATTTCCGGACATGTCCAGAATTTTCGGGACGCATGGCAACCCTATCCTAATTATTCGCGGGCCGAAATTGGCCCCCAGGCTTGCAGTTGGACCACGCTGCATTAAATGAAGCTGTTTACAAGGCATTAAACAGATATTATATCCTATATTTTGTTCTACCGCTAAGTAATAATTACCACACAAATTAGTAAGGTGATACCTTTATTTAGGCTAGCGCTTTGTCGACCGGCAGGGACAACATCATCAGAGCATAAATGGTAACTTATTTACAACAGCCACAATGTATTAATAAAATTTCAAAATGGCTACTTCCAATTTTTTCCTATAACCACTACTTTCAATTATAACATCGTAAATGATTAATTATTGGACAATCACCACTGTTCAATTATTCTGAAACTTTTTATTACTATTATGTTGTAGGAAGTATATGGCCATATTTGTTCTGATGATGTTGGCCGATTGGGCCAACGAAATGTAAGCCTATATAAAAGCAACATCAAAGTAATTCGAGTGTTGATTGTTGCTCACTGATAGATTATTGTTACGACATCATCAAATGGAGTGAAACTAAAAAATGCATACCTTCATGTGTAAAGAAATTTACCCCTAAGCGAATCAAATGGAGGCACAAACAAAACTTACCCCACATTAAAAATGTGTCTAAATGCATGACCGCTTTCAAGGTAAGGTAAATACCAGCAAGCTTGGAATTTCGAAGCTGCGTTCACATTTTCTGGCTAAGCAAACTCAGAGCCAGCGATCTAAAGCCTACGTACAAACTGGACATGTACAAAGGCTAGTTGTGACCAACGGATGAACAAAGAAAAAAAAGAAACTAATAAATCAGAACGAGAAGTTTAAGGAAAAACAATACACTTAGAAAACACAAGAACACAAATCTGCAATATTACAAAAATATTTGAAAGCTCATTTATCTGCATTGCATTCATTAATTTCAAATCTTAAACCTGATGAGAAGTTGATAGTTAAACAGCACTGGTTCTACGTAACGGAAGTGGGTTTGCATTGCTATTTCATCATGTAACGCATTTGCAAACCCGCTTGGAGTTATTTCAAAAAAATCCTGGCGAATGGCGATCTTACGCAATTCTTAATCACGAAAAAAATAACAACATGCAATATGCACGACACTACTTCTACAACCTGTGCGACAGCGAAATCGCAAGCGGCTGAAATGCTAGGCGCTAGCGATTTGAATCAGACACTGGGTTGACTATTCTCACTTTGACGCAGATGTTCAAAATAACTTTAATTTTTTTGTGGATGACCATACATGGAAGATAAAAGCGGATCACGTTGAAGTAGAAACAAAGTTTTGTAGGATTTGAACGGCAACTGCCGAATTGTTTTGCGCAATGCTAAGGGCCCGGGTGACATCTTCAAAAGAATAGCCCATTTCCATGAGTCGAGCTATATTCTCGTCTTGAGAAGGTTGACCTCTAGACGGAACAGAATTGGATCCGGTTGAGGGAATGGGCGAATTGCGAAGACGTGTAGGAACTTGAGGAGCGGGAGAGGATTTAGGAGGACGAGGGGGAGGGGGGAGGGAGGAGGAACTACTAAATGGATCCGCAGATTTATCGCCTCTGGGCGGAATCTGTGGTCCTACAGAAATATCCGATGAAATGGCGAAGGTCGGAGAGGACGGCCCCTGAATCGTTGGAGGGTGGTGGGAGCCAATTGATCGAGGGGGGATAACGGGGGCAGACCCTGATGCCAGTTTTAGGTTAAAAGCAGGGCTGTTTCGACCAGACGACGTAGGCGCTGCGATGGGTCCGTTCCTTGGCCGACTAGAAAAAATAAAAATATTAAAATACGCTGCTTGACCACCACGACTACCAGAGTTATAATCTCAGGTAGATCGCACATTAAGTTCACAATCTATGATTGTAGACGGCAGCAAGGTCCAACACGGATTCCTACACAGGTTTCGCAATCTCACAATAATGAGCTAGCTCATTATTCAAGTAGCTCATCACCGTAAGATTGCGAAACCCGTCTAGGTGTTTGCATTTTATCCATTGAAAAAGCATTTTATCATAATTTTTGTTTTGCTGCAGATTTTAAAGTAAAAACGCACTGTGCCAGTTGTAATGATAACTCTGGCAGGTATCAACACAAAATGTTCGACGTATAACCGTACGAGTTTTCTCACAATCACAGGATAAAAATAACATGCAAGTGCAACCTTAAATACAAAAAACAAGTCGTACCTTGGAATTGGAGCCATACAGTCGTACAAGGCAGGAACACTGTGTTTGTTTTCTCGATTCACCGGCGGTTCTACTCTCGCGGCAGGCTGCATTGTGGCGCGCGACTCTGCTGTTATCTCGTCAGCATAATCATACACGCCGTTTGACGAAGAAGCTTCAGCACTCGCCGGCTGTGACATAGCGTTTTACTCACACTCTGCTACCAGGGAGAATGCTAACATGGGTCGCCCGATCATCGTTGATGCAACGATTTCGAAACGGAAAGGTTGGAAGTTGACTGGCCGCAGGTGTAACGGCCAACACAATGGCTCGAATGCACACACACAAGGTCAAAAGTTCCTAATCGGGGATTGAAACTTCTCGGGCGATTTGTAGCTGAACTAACATTACTCACCTAGGCCTTTTTGTGAAAAATGCATAAGATGGGAGGGTTACCACAGGAAGGAGATGGGCGAACGATTTGCCCCAAAGAGACACTATTTAGAAAACGCCACCGTCGGGGTAAGTGTAGGTTGAGATCTCTTTGAGAGAAAACTTCTGAATTTAGACAATTGCTTATGAATGGAGTGGATTTTAGTATCTTTGTGGCGTTTTATGATAGGAAAGGGTGTGGAAATGGATTTTTCTTTAGCACAAAATAACGAAGAGCATAATGAACGGGAGCCGCTGCATTAGGTAAAAGTAAAAAAATTTTGAAGCGCTCACACAATTACAGAGTTTTGCAGGGTCCAAAATCATTAGAAAAAATTGACAGTAATTTTGAAAATCATGTCTCAACCCCAAAAGCAACGCTTTCCGACCTTTTCCAATTCGCGTTCTACTACTACTACTACTAAAAATAGCTTTGCTGACGAACCAAAATGTTATCTTTCTCAACCCTTAAGACTTTCTTAGAATTTCACTTTCAGAAAGCGACTATTTTGCCCATTTGGAAATACGGTTTGTTGCCCTCCGCTCTTTCCGAAATTGAAGACCTTTTGTGGAAGTCAACGTTTCAGTCACCTTACACCTTTTTTTGAAATTAACTTAACGGAATCGATTTTAAATGCTTTGCAGCCAACACGAAACGGCTTCCCGAACCAACTGCGAATCGCGACCGATCGGTTGGAAGGTGCAACCTTGAAAAAAACCAAGACATCACAAATATACTTACTTTTGCCGAAGTTGGAGAGCGTTGATTGACCAGCATAGCAGCATTACCAAAAACGGTGGTTTGACTAGCTGTTTGATCCCTTACTGAAAATTAAAACAACAACTTCAAATTTCAACATTCTTCGTCAGAAGCATCTAAAGCTTTCAGAGTATAAGCTACATTGATATTGATGTATTCTTCAAACCGAAAGAGCCTCAGAAGTGATTGTTAATGCAGTTCGATTTTGATGATGCAGATAGCGGTACTGTTGTTTCAATGCGTTTTAAGTTGCTGTGTTACGGTGGATGTACTCACTACTCAGTGTACGTTTTTCGTTCGGTTTTGTATGTTTTTTCTCCCGTATATATTTTTTTATGGAAATTTTCATCTTCCTGTATTTATATGATGTTAAACGGCACCCACTGTTGTTTGAATCTCCGGTTTTGTCCATAAAGAATGCACCGAAAGTGTTTTGCATGTTTTTTATTCGCAAAAGCGAACACTCTTTGGCACGTTCTTTGTAAACAAAATTGGTCGCTCATAAAATGACGTCATATTTTGGGTGTCAACTTTTCTCCCCAAATACCACTACATGGCACCTCACACATTTTGAATTTCAAAAATGGTGAAATATTGAACTGCATAGGCAGTAATGATAGCTCCGAAGCACGTTTAAACACAAGCTGCTCAGAAATATAAACGATTTCAATGACCGAATAATGGTCACTGAACTTGGGGCAGCGAAAGTATGAAGATCGGAGGGTACCGCACAAACAGTTGAGGCGCCTCTCAATTTGGTGTAAAACATGTAACGCACCAATTGAGAGGCGCCTCAACTGATTGTGCGGTCCCCCACCCCGTTAGAGTTGAATCGAAATGGCTGTTGGCCTTCCCGAGGGTCCCACTTACCCCGGGCACTCCTCTCACACAAACCATTTTTTCGCCGAGCTTCCCCCTGAACGACCGCAGAAGGGCAGCACGCAGCCTTCTTGAAATCGGTCGCCTGTCTTCTCTTCTCATTCTTCTCTTTCTCCTCATGAGCGGTAACGTTCATCCTAACCCTTGCGCAGTCTTTCCCTGCTCAGCGTGTGCTGAAAATGTGACTTGGAGGGGTAGCTCAGTGCAAAAATGCTCACTAACAGGGTTCCCACACAATTTTCAAAACCAAATTCCATGACTTTCCATGACTCTTTTACGACTTTTCCATGACTACTTTTACTTTAAAGCACTTTTACGCATTTTTTAACACATCTATCAGTTCACATTGAAATAGCTCTTTCATTGAGATTAAATTCTTGTTAATTGCTCCTTGTGCAAACGTTTTCACTTGCCAATATTATTTAACTCGCACTGCTTTATCAATCAATTTTAACATCTAGAAATATAATATCTGTTTAAACACACCTTACTACCACAGTGGTACTCTCACAAGGCATTGATAAAACATAATACTAGCTAAAAAACATAATACTTGATAAGAAGACATTCAGTTGAATTTCTCATTTCTGGCATAATTAACTCAAGCTAACATAACTAAATTTCAATCTTTTAATGTTTCAGCTAACTTTCTAAGTCTTTTTAAATTATGCTTATGCTACTATTTGTTATAAAATGCAAGCTAGCACATGCAACAACCCTGGACACTGCGTTTAAATTCACAAATAACTACAGTGAAGCAATGAAAACAATACGACAATAATTATTTCTTCTAGCCAGAAAAAAGTCCTCTTTTGTGGACTTTAACCCTGCAATCTCTGAGCTGCGGATTTTACTTAAAATAGCTTTGTTTCTAAGCTGGGATACTATTGTTATTAGAATATTATCAAACCAACAATGATATGAAAGACTTGATTACAAAAAGCCCCGACACAATTCTCATTAAACTGGATCAAAAAATAGTGAGCACTTTTGATGTTAACTATGACTTTATGCAATCTAGGTACAACATGAATGCACAAATTAGTTATAACAAGATGAAATGCCACATTAAAAATTAAGAAACATATACACAGAAAATTTTAGGGCTCAAGAAAATAATTCCACAATCTAACAAAAAAACATCTCTCAGTAAATCTGGTATAAAAAGTTCACTTCACTTCTTTTTTTTCGAAAAAAATTGTAAATTACGTGGTGCTGTAGTTGCATTGAGCAGAAAGCATAATAAGAAATACAGTTTATCAACAACTCTCCCTGGAAAAAAAACACATCAACCATCAAAGTTCAACAAACAGTCATGATAGACCAGAGGCAATTGAAATACTGAACCAATGTGATACTTCTTAAGCATACAAAGATAAATGTTATTCCGTAAACTTCAACTTTTTTTGCAAAACACGCACTTGGTCACAAAACTTTTTCTTATTTTCTTCAATTTCACGAATCTTCAGTCTGAAAGTATTTTACTTTGCAAACAAAGTAAAATTGTGCTTCACTTCCGCCTCTGTAGCTGATTTGTCTGCTTCTAGGCTAATAGCTTGGAAGCTTTTATTTCATAACTTTCTTTTACATTCAACTTAACGAATTTCATCTTTTACAGCTTTCCTCTTTTTAGCTTTATCACTTTTAGTATGAAGTTTCTTTTGTTCTTCTAAATACAACTGATATCGCATTCTTGCTGCCCGATCATTTCCCTGCAGTCAAGGGGTAAAAAAAAGCCCAATAAAATGATTAGCATCACTCTTGACACTACTGTACACAAAGCAACTCGCAACTAAGGTTTTCTCTTGCAAGTTTTCAACCAAAAGTTCGCTGTTGACTGAAAATCCTCTCTCGACTGCAGCTTGACCATGCAAAAGCGAGAAGATAATTCTAAAAACTTCCCACACTTTTGTGTACTTTGGATCTTTTATGTAATTCCAATAGAATTCATCCAATCTGTCTGTATTCATGATAAAACTCAAAAACTCAGCAAGAAGATTTTGTTTCATTTCTAATACAAAGCCTTTGAACTGAGTACCAATTTCGTCGCAAGCTGCTGCCGAACATCACTTTCCGTTGAGCAAAATCGGCAGAAGTCGCTCAACTTAACCTGTGCTTCTGCAGAATCGGATACCAACTTCTGTGATACGACAATCATCAAACTCGGAACCAAAGAATACTTTAAAGGAGATCTTTCCAACAGTTTGATTACAATAGCAAACAAAAACGTATTGCAATGATTTTTGAAAGATAAAACATATAGTTCACTTTCAGCTTTTTTTTCTGTTACTGTTTCTGAAGTACCTCGAGCAGCAAAGCCAATGTCAACATGCTTTGGGTTTTTTGGTTCTTTTTGTCAGCAGGGTCAATACTAGATAACTTCTTAAACGTATTAGTTTTTTTAAAACTTCTTTTTTTAAATAACGACTCATGATAGCCAATACCAAATCTTTCAAAGACAAAGTCAAGAAAGGAGTCATTGGAGCTTCGGTTTGAAACCTCAACAAAATTCTTGCAGCGGTTTTGACACAGCAAAAAAAATTCTAGCTTAGCTTCAATTAGGGTATCGTCGCATGCAGATGCGACAGAAACAAAAGCAGAAGCTGGAGCTTTTTTTTCACTCTTCACAGTTTTGACATAGGCTTATTTGTTGTCACGAAGTCAAATTTTCAAAGCTTGTTCAGCAACCTTGATAGCTTTTATCCATCTATGCTGACAAAATCGAAAGGGAAACAAATCACTGCCTGTAATTTGAATAAAATCTTTCCTTCTGGCTGGAGTATCATGAAAAATTTGCGACAGAGAACGCAGAGTATTGCCAAGATTCCATCCAGATTCTTTTGCTCCCTTTTTAAACCTTCCACGGACAACATGCAATCTACAACTTCCAATACATATTGGAAGAGCCGCTAAATATATTTAGCAAGTCTGGGAGTTCTTCACCTTTGCGTTTTTGAAAATATTGCGATGGAACTTCCAGTTTACCTTGGGACCAATCATAGATATTTCCACCAAACTGCTGAAATTAAGTAAAGCCGTTAAATTTTTAAAATGAGTCAATCTATTTGCTGCTGTAGCATGGCCCATAAACTCTGAATTCAAGTACCTTTCTGTTACTCTATTTCTTTTGCTGTCCTGAATCTAATTATCATATCCATTTGCTTTTTCTGGTTGATTTAATTCAAGCTTTCATCAAACGATAAAGTATAGTACTTGACTGCACGAATTTTCTCTATAAGCAGCTCATGAAAATAAGGATAAATGCCAAAACACACTAAATAAGCACACCTTGTAGCTCCACATAAAAATGACTGTGGAATCTGACTATCGGGAAATAAAGTTAATATCTTTGCAAGAACTAAATGAGTGGTGACTAGTTATTACTTTAACAAACCAAAGAACTTCTGCATGCAACCCTTCCTATGATATGACCAAAGATCTGCTTGGGAATGATACCGGCACTGTTGACACATCACTAGTTTATTCAGGAATAGCCACAGAGGATGAAACTTGTTTACCAGACTTATTTATCCCGCCGAAGAAGCCAGTGATTTATCGTGTGAAAGGGCTTGCCTTGTGTTTTACTAACTGATTGTGTTTTTTGCTTTTCATGTGGCTTTTAACAGCACCGATCCCCATGTTTGATATATCAAACAATTTTCTGCACAACTTGCAGTAGCCATTACTGTCATCTTTTGTCTATGCAGCCAAGCAGCAAACTCTGATTCTTGCAACCAAATTTCACGATAGAGACATTGCTTGGATGCTATACCAAACACTGATTACACACAAATTAATTCTTACTACTTACTAGCACTTGTCTGTAACTATTTGCTATAACTTGCTTGCAAAATAGAAGTTTTGATCCATCAAGTTATTTTGTAGCTTTTGTATATAAAAGAAAAAGATTTGGCAATTGTCCTTCTTGTACAGTTGCAAAACTGAGCACTTCTCAGAAGCAAGATTGGTTTTGGTTTTAGGTTAGGGCTCATTTGTTAGCAGTAAAGTTTGAGATTAGGCTTTGGTTAATGGCTATGTTTTGAATTTTCAGCTAACAAAAACACAAAATTGCATCAACAACACAGTGCTGTTGCTGCATGATCTACTCTTAAATCATGATCATGAAAAAAATATTTTTTCGCCTACAGTAGTTACATTATCTCCGAAAAGCAAGATAAAGGTGCATATCACAAAGATAATCACCTTTAATAGAATTATACAACGTATGGCAGAATGCAAATATATTTGATTTTTTGGATAGGTAAGCAACAGATCTTGATACTACAAAGTAGGTTTATAACTATAACTTTGAAAATATAAGTGTTGAATGGAGTATGACTCAGTGTACTGTACTTTTATAATCTTCCCCCTGACTTGGTGTATCATACTGCCACAAGACTTCACTTGTCATACAAATAAATATCATAAATTATCCTACTAAAATTCAAAAAATCAATGAAGTAAGATATTGAAACCGATTGTATTTGTTAAATTACTGCTCCTGATATTACTGATAACTTAAAAACAATTTTCTTTCAGCTCTCAGCAAAATTTCATGACTTTCAATTTTCAACAAATTTTCCATGACTTTCCAGGAAAGTTTTTTTCCAGGATTTTCCAGGTTTTTCCATGACCGTGGGAATCCTGTCACTTAGCTCCTTTTCTAGATTCAGAACTCTAGGCAGCTCTCACTTCTGAAGCTGCCACCCCTACTGCATCCCTGCTTCTTCTGAGGATCCCACACCTACCAACACTGTGACTTCCTCCTCGGACTCCTCCAGCTTGTATACCTCCACTGTCTAACCTGGCCCCCTTTGCTAATGCAGCACTTCCACCCCATCCTCCCCTTCAAACCTCCTATCCCACTTCTGCACACTTTGTATCTTCTCCCTCTGCACTCTCACCACTGCCTAATGCTCCTGGCTGTTTCTCTACACCTTCTGCTTCCTCTTTTCCTCCGTCACCCTCAAGGTGCTTCAAAGTAATGCTGGGAGTCTACAAGACAGAAGCATTGAACTTCCACACTTTCTTTCGTCTCATCCCGTTGACCTTATTTACATCCAGGAATCTAATCTTAACTCATCTTCCTCTTTCCGGATTCCTAGATTCTCTGCTCTGTGTTCTGATCATACCCACTCCCAGTCTGGCATTCTCTCTTCTGATGCCATGCACGCAAGTGGTGGTGTCACCATTTTCGTCAGGTGGAGCTTATTCTTTTCTGAACTTTCTACCTCCTCTCTTTCTTAGCTCAATCCCTACTCTGATTACCGGTATGTAGGGGTCAACATCTCTCTTAACAACTCCTCCTTGCTGTCTTTCCTTAATGTGCATGCACCCCCTTATTTGCTCTTTTCTGACGGATGGCAGAACCAACTTTTGGCCCTCCTCCAGAAATCTCTTCATTCTAGGGAACTTCAATTGCCATCACCCCCTCTCGGACTCAAGAGGTACTTCCAACCCTTGCAAGGGGAAGTATTTCATTGGGTCATCTCCTCTGATCTCCTGCCCCTCAATGACCCTGACACACCCACCCTTCTACATCGCTCCTCTGGCAGTCGCTCCTCCCCTGACATTTCCTTTACTCCCTCCTCTTTTGCCCTTTCTTGCTCCTGGGAGGTGCTTCAGGACCTGGGTTCTGACCACATACCAATTCTTCTATCTATCCCTGTCTTTCGCCACAACAATCGTCCTCCTTCCTTCAATTTTCAAAAAACTTACGGGGATGACTTTGTCTCACACTTTGACTCCCACTGTCCTTCTGCAGAGGAATACTCGTCTCTTTCCTCTGCTACTGCTGCTCTTTTTACCTCTCTGGCACTGAATGCAGCCAAATCTTCCATTCCTTTTGGCCGCATCAAACGTCTTCCTAAAGCCTGGTGGTCTGCTGAGGTGGAAGGTGCATTTAGTGAAAGACACAAGGCTTTCGCTGCCGCTCACAGAAGTGATGAAAATCTCTGCTTCTCGACGGGCCTTGTCAGTCATCGCCAAGGCCGAGGCATAGCAGACGACTTGCTCTTCTCTTTCACCTATATCTAACCCTAAATCTGTACACTCTCTTCTCCGTTCTATCGCTGGCTCTCCTTCCTCATCTTCCTCCTCTCCTAACTTCCCCAACTGTTCTTCTCCCAGGGAATCAGCTTCGGTCTATGCCGCTTACCTGAGATCCCACTTTTCCATTTCTCAGCCAAAGGCCTTGCGTAGCAGAGCCAGAGGCTACCTTTCTGAGCTCCGCCGAGCCACCTGCCCAGAGGAGTCTCACTCGTCCTTCTGCTCTCCTTTCTCCCCCACTGAACTTCTTGCAGCTGCCTCCAACCTCTAACCCTCCACTGCCACTGGCCCAGACAAAGTTGCCTATCCGATGCTAAAGCATCTTCCTCGCTCGGGCATGGATTTTCTTCTTCAAATCTTCAATCTCTCCTGGACTTTGCATTCCTTTCCTTCCATCTGGAAGACATCTTCTATTATTCCCATTTATAAGATGGGGAAGCCTCTCGACTCTCCTGCTTCCTTCTGGCCCATCTCTCTCACTTCCTGTGTCTCAAAGCTGTTTAAACGCATCATACTTCTCGCCTACTCTTCTTTCTGGAATCTAATTCCATTCTCTCCCACCACCAGGCCAGTTTCCGCCATGGACGGTCTACTCTAGATCAAATTTTTCTCACTCCATTTTGGATGGGCTTAAAAAACCCAGGCCGGGCTCTCCAACAATCCTCTCTACTATCGATTTCTCTAAAGCTTTCGACTCTGTCTGGCATCCCACCATTTTTCACAAACTCATTTCGGCTGGCCTCCCTCCTTGCTTTGCTCGTTGGACACAATCTTTCCATTCTGACAGGTGTGCTTGTGTGATTTATCAAAATCACAAAAATCATTCCTTTCGAGTCTGTCGAGGTGTTCCACAAGGATCCGTTCTGAGCCCTGTACTTTTCTCTCTTTTCATCAATGATCTTCCGGCTTCTGTGCCTTCTTCTGTCAACTGCTCTCCTGATGCTGATGATCTGGCCATTTGGTTCTTCTCTCCTTCAATCTCTACTGTGGTGGAGGCCACACAAGGAGCTCTGTTTCGATTGGAGCATTGGCTTAAGTACTGGTGTCTTCCTCTCAATCCGAGCAAATGTGAGGGCTCCTTCTTCTCAGTGGATCCCCACCAAGCCCACTTCCAGCCCAACCTCCTCTTATTCAACTTCCGCTTCCCTTTCAATTCCACTACCTTCGCTGAAAGCCAAGTTCTTCCCACGTCTCAAGGCCTTACGCTGTATCTCTGCTTCCTCCAGGTGCCCAGCTAAGGAGTTCCTTTCTCTTCTGTATAAAGCTTTTCTTTGGCCCATTCTTACCTATGCTTCACCTGGATGGTTTCCTTTCTTAAGCATTACCAATTTCACCAAATTGGAACGCCTTCATCGAGTGGCCAGTCGCGCCATCACCGGCTGCCTCTTGTCCTCCCCTATCCCACTTGCTCTCTCCGAGGCTTCTTTACCTCCCCTATGAGTCACCCTGATTCATTTTGCTCTTTTATCTTATGAGCGAGCTCTTCGTCTCCCAACCTCCTTTCCTATTTCAGGTTTGGCCAGAGTTGGAGTGAAACCTAGACTCTGCAGATCTTCCTGGACAGCTTTTGCGTCCACTCACCAGCTCATACTTCCTTCTACTTCTCCTAGGGAAACTTTCGTTGCTTGCCCTCCCTTTCCTCCTTTCCTTCACCGTGGAGTCCACCCTTTTCTATCCATGCTCTCGTCCTGATCTCCCTCTCACTCGCCAAGGTGCGGCTCTCGCTCACCTGGACTCTCTCCAACTTCACGGTCTGGTGCTTTGGACAGATGAATCTGTTCTTTTCCTTTTGGCAAAGGCGGCTCCGGCGTACTTGCCAACTGCTTTCTGCTCAAGTTTTTATGCTGAAGCCTGTGCCATTCTGCACCCTCTTTGCTGGTCTCGGCAGCACCAACAAGTCTGCCATTTTTCTTCTCTTCTCCTATTTGACTCTCGCTCTGCCCTCGCCACCCTGTCTTTTCCTCTATCTTTCCTTTTACCTTAATCTCTCTGGCAGATCTGGCAAGAACTGTTTTCTCTCCACCTGTTCTATTAGGCTACAATTGGTCCCCGGACACTCATTTCTCTCGGGAAACGACGCAGCTGATGAGCTGGACAGACAGGGAGCACCACTCGTACCCTCTGCAATCCCTTGCAGTCTCTCTTCTCTAACCTCTCCTATCCACTCTTTTCTTTTCTTGGACTGGAGGCGTACTTTCTCATCTAAATTCTTTAACACACTGGTTTCCTCGATTTCCACCGAGGAACTTGTGCTCCTTGGTCACGCTGGCTGTGTGCTCTCTCATCTACGCTGTAACGAACACAGCCTACTGTTAAGCTCTTATATTTCTTGGATTTGCAAAATCGAGAACCCTTCCTGCAGGGCTTGCGGACACTTGTCCTCGAACACCTCTCATCTCATTCTGCACTGTCCAGCTACAGACTCTTTGAGCCGCTCGCTCTTTGTCGATTCTCTGTCTCTGCACGACCTCTGGTCCAGGACTTAGGGAGTTGCCCGGCTGCTGAGGCTCCATGGTCTTCCGTCATTCTCCCATCCCTCGGAAGGGGTCGGGTAACAAGAACAACAACAACGTATGGAGATCTATAAAGAGTTTTCAAGGGATCCAAATAAACTTTTAGTTTTCAAGTTAGAGGCGGCCTTAATGGCCTAATCACCAGCTAACCTCCAAAAAAGCCATCACCATAACGAAATAACAAACCGATGAAAATTCTTCTCATTTCAAACAAGAAAAAGGGTCCGCCAAATTTAAATGTTTGAGAACTACTGAACTAATAGAAAAAATGCAACGTTAACATACCTGCAGTTTGGTGAGGTTCAACAGCAGGAGGAATAGTTTGACGAGCAATAGTTGCTGTGAAATTATCGCCCAAGCCCTGCTTCTGAAAATAAATTTAACCAAGTATATTCATGACGGTTCGCCTCTTTTTCTTTGTATTGCATAAGACGCCGCAAATGTGATAAATACATTATCTACCCACATTTTGCATTAGATTTTGATTAGCATGACAGCTTTCGGTTTTTTTCGCTGACGAATACAGACGAGATTGCATTATCAACCTTGTCCCGCAACGAAATCTTCATGCTTTCTCGTTTGTTACCACTGAATTAAATTTCTGGTCAAAACGGAGAAGTACGTTTACGAACAGATTTCTAGGTCGGGTAACAACCCCAGTCTCCCAACTAGCTTTTAATATCACCTGCATTAGTTGTGTCCAACAGCTTGCCAACAAATGCTCATATTAAGAAAAGGACCGTATTTAAAGAGTTGGATTCATTTTTCAAAACACAAGATTAGTGCTATTAGCCTTTCTTGATTTTGAGGGAGGATAATACTTTTTAATAAAATCTAATTTGAATTAAAATACCATTTGATCGTAGTTGCTTAACTTCGGAGGTCGGGTTACTTCTGGCGAAAAACCATTCCATTCTGTAGCAAAATGACCTGGTGGTTTAGGCGGTATAGAAGGGCTGGATTCCACCTGAATTATATACAGTATGAAGCTCCACTTCCATTGTGCATGGAAGCATCAAGTCCAGAATACAAATTATTTCTTCGAAGAAAATATCCAGAATTTAAACGCCCGCTGTCTAATTACAGTCTGATCCAAAGCAGACGTTAGTGGAAGACATATCACACTAACTGTCTAATTGTCGAGAAAAAAGATTGGATGCTTCAGCTCTTTTAAGCGTTTGGTCGTGTTGGTTCAAAGCATCTCTAATACTATCCACTCGCATTTCAACTGGACTCCGTATAGAAACAACTCAGTAGTTTCAATTTATGATTCTCTTTCGGACAAATAAAAAACAGCTTCTGATAGTCTCGATTGACGGTCTTTCGACGTACAATCAAATTTTTTTTCGTTTGAATCGAATTATTTAATATATTACTCAAATAAAATAGCATGGCGCCTACCCGCACCGTTTTCTCCCCAGAGCAAAAACAAACTGTGGAATGCGGCAGCGCTGTAAAGCAGTGGCTTGCAATCGTGAGACTGTGGGTTCAATTCTCGCGTGGTTCTGGTGTTGTCGTATTTTCTGCAACGCACTTGACAGGAACTTTCCTGCTCACGGTTGAAACGCGTTTGCCAGCAGTGCTGATAACTCCGAAGCAGGTTTGAACGCAGCGTTGCCGAACGTATATCTAAAAAGGCGGGAAGGAATATAGCAATATTTGTCGATATAAAAAAAAATCTTACATTTATTGGTGATTGAGAGTTGGCTGTTTGAGCAGCGGAAGAATGGGAGGGATTTGGTTGGGGAGGCTGGCGTCGGGGCATATTGGGGGAGGGTTGCAAAAAAGCAGAATGTGGCTGAGCTCCAAAACTCTGGCTCGAAGGCTGAAAAGATAAGCTAGAGTAAATAAGTAAATAGATGCCACACGGTCATCTTTACTAAGACGATGTCGTTTGTTCACTTCTCTCGCTTGGGCTGGCGGTACGGCGTGAACGGATATTTAGATTCATTGTAAAGCTAACCAAGATCAGGCTAAGAAAAAGCAAAGGTCCGCATCAAGTCAGCCATGAATGGAAATTGCAGACTGGTGGTCTCTTTCATCAACAGAGCAATTGTTGTTGGAAGGCGCCAAAAATCCTTTAACGACGGGACAGGCAAGCACAATTAAGGTACGAATAAAGAATATAGACGCGAGTTCGAATCCCGGTTTTGATTGTGACGTTGGAAGCTACACAGTGTTTAAATTTATGAGTTACTAGAGTAAATCTTTTGAGACAGTGAGAAAGAACCGAGAGCAAGTAAAAGGGGCTAGGATACTTAAGTAGATTGAATTAAATTTTTCGTCGAGACATCCCCAATCTTTCATAATTGGCTCAGAAAACAATTTTGCAAAAAGTCAATGCAAAGTTTGGCGCTACATATATCCTTTCTAAATGCTGCGCTATTTTAGGTTCTCCTCATAGGCATGGCAAATAATTGGAAGTGTTTATTTCGGGTCTAGGACAAACAATTGATCTTGCTTTTTTTTCTACACGTTTGTGTGCCATGTATTTTGCCGTTAAAATTACCTCTGGTATTGGCGCTCCTATTTCACCGAACAAATCTTCCTCTTCCACAGGTTGTCTTACAGTTTCCTTCTTCAAGCTGTAACAGTGTCATGTTGATTTGTATTAGAGGATAACTTTTTTTCTGTTACGAATAGAATAACTTGTGTTCAGACCTGCTTGGGAGTTACAAGTACAGCTGGCAAAAAGCGTTTCTACCACAAGCACTGCAAACAAACAAGAAAGGTACTACCAGGTGCTTTAACACAGCCACACAAAGACTAAGCTGCCGCGCGTTCTAACAGCATAATCATACAGTGTGATACTATGAGTAACAAGTTAAAGCATCGTGTTCTCCGACGACGAAGATCGTTAGTTACACATTAAACAACTTGTAGTCAGACATGCTTTGGAGACACCAGTATTGCTGACACTGGATCCTGCAACCAGAGAAAAGCAGCATTTTCAAAAACAAATGCTGAAACCAAATGAGCATTGAACCTGTAACTTCTTTATTCAAGAGCTATCGTTGCGCAAACCCGAGGGATAGAAGATGAACCTACTTCACTTTTAGATTTTCCAAACTAGCTTCCGTTTCTTCCACGGCTTCTTCAACTTTATAAGGCTCAATCACAACCGATTCTGTTCCCTTAATCTCGCAGCGGCACCAGGGGCAAGTAGGAATGGTGGAAGTGTCCATGTCCTGCGCAAAAACGTTAATAATGAGGGGGCTTAGAACTCCGTTCAGGGGTGTACGCAACTATAATGATCACGAATATGCTGTAGCATTGGGCTAGTTTGGCATTTGTCAAAGCGGCAACCTTTTTATAACTTGTTTGATGAAGCATAAAGCACTGATGCTTGAATGTACCATTCCCGCATATCTGTGGTTGAACTGCAGAGCCACTTCTGTCGAAGCAGGCAAATGGCAAGTTTCTTGCGCCTTTTCACTACTCCTTCAATGCTCGTCGCAAGACGCCTGAGAATGCACTTAATTGACTGATTTACCTAAGCTGTAACATTAAAATATCAAATTATCCCATTATAAGTATTACAGCTATCTACCTGCCACGACTCCAAGCATTCCTTGCATATAAGGTGGCCACACGGCTCAATTCGGACATCCTTGTTATTTTCGGCACAGATTTTGCATAGTTGAAACGTTGAGCCCATTTCGCAGTACAGTTCGTACTGTTCTTGACTGACAAGAATGTGTTCCTCGTCACTTTCGGTTTTCTCAAGCGGAGGGTTGGTTTGCCGCCCATCAGGGTACAGATAGCTGTAATATGCAGCTGTTAGCGGCAGATGTCTAGTACAGTTTATCCAATGCCACACTGTCTGCGAGCCGGTATCGATTAATAGCAAGATCGCATTTTCAACAAGACAATCAATCGTTGATCCGCAGCATATTAAACTGAATTTGAACAAAAAATAAAAGGTCCTATCCTAAATTGGTTAATGCCAGAGCAGTAAGCGAGAGAATTTAACTTTTCCTAGAAATCTTTCGTTGTTTGCAAATTACCTAGTGCAGCCAGGATATGATCGTGACAACATGCATCTGGGTCTCAAGGGCTTTATGAGCGTTTTGCTTCTGAAAGTTATCTCTTTTCTCCGCAAGCGCTGACCAATTTAAAAAGGTTTCATCAGATACTCAGAACATGACTGTCTACTACAATGTGAATACAGTTCTCAATTGCCCGCATACAATGTATTTAAAATGTTCACATTTACAGGCAATTGAAGCTGTAATTGATTTTGAAATAGCACTTTACAATAATCACCAGCAAAAACATAACCAAATAGAGTATAATGGGGCTGAAGCCCCCCCTTGTGAGGTCACGTTGCTTCAAAAAATGAAGACCACTTTCAAGATCACCAACAATTTTGCCACGAAAAGCACTAGTTTTTTGCCCGCCACTCCTACACAAATTTTGATTGCACGCCCAATCAAGATGAATTCAGCCAGTGCTACAACGCCTAAAATTAAAGGGGGGCATGGGATGAACGCGCACCAGAACCAAAATGAAAAAAGGGTCTTTGTTGTTTAAAGATCACACAATCTGGAGCAGTCATGATCAGGATTCTTTTTCGATAAAGGCACATTGGGATCCCTACTAAACTTAATCCGGCCATGGATCCCACAGCTTCATTTCCAGATCGAAAGTACATTTACCCAATTAAAATAACGCTCTGATATTGACAAACAGTATGGCCTTCTTTAGCGGTATCGCTTGTCAAGGTAACCCATTATTATTGAAATTGTTATTATTCTACTTTTTACGGTAAATAAAGCTTCTGATAATAGAAATGCAATAGTAGACACGGTAACCGATGATTATATACGTCTTATATATCATTTTGTGACCCAAAAAATTACGCAAAAATGAAAAAAATGCTCAAAATGTCATGCATTAGTCATGTAGCGGTAGCTCTCGCATTTAGCTAGCTAATGACAAGAGCATATGCGCTCAATTAAATATTTAACAACATCCTGTATAGCTGTCACAATGCTAAGCTTTTCTCTTTACACCTACGGACAATCGCTCATGCTTATCACTTCTATCTTAATTCTACAACAAAAGCAAATCCTGAACGGTTATAACAAACAACTTGAGT
Organism: Trididemnum clinides; assembly: GCA_963675345.1. Lineage (NCBI taxonomy): Eukaryota > Metazoa > Chordata > Ascidiacea > Aplousobranchia > Didemnidae > Trididemnum > Trididemnum clinides. The sequence goes on from OY776294.1 coordinate 15,251,059, forward strand.
TCGACCCGCTTTAAAGCTGGCAGAACTGCTGGCCTGCTTGTTTAGGTTTGGTTTTGGAGAGATCAATAGAAGTTTGAGAGACTACAAATTATTTTCCACCATTAATAAAATTTTTTACTTCTTTTTTGCGTAATGTAAATACGGATTGTAAATGTAGAATGTGTAAAAATTAAAGCTGTCTTTTCGTAACAATCGGGACAGCTTATTGAGAATCTCGGAAGCAATATTTAGTAGGCGAGTTGGGGAAAAAGAAAGCGTTTTAAATAAATTAAATGAAAAATATCAACTGCTGCAAAAAGTTTGCTAGACTGTGGCAGAAATTTTAGAGTCCGTTTCTGTCGCTTGTCGTATCTCAAAATACACTGCTACTGTTACAGCACCCAACAATGCAAGCACGCAGGAAAAATACGTTAATTGTCTATATGAAAAATTTCTTTTGTTTGTTTACTTTATTAGATTTCATTCACTTTTGTATTTACGATCGGTTAAACGTGGACTGCCGCTGTCTTCAACCATATCTTAATTGGTCAAGTTAGGTGTTGTTAATTGACGAAGTTGTTCACAAAACATCAAAAATTAAATTCTAGCCTAAATAAACCACCACCAAGGAATTTGTATGGTAATTACTACTCACTCAGAACAAAGGCTAGAGCTTGATTTTGGCTGTTGTTGTTTGTGGATAAGTGGTCAGACCATTTGAAGCCCATTGCACTTTTTTACTAAGTAATTTTTAATTTTAATCATTACTAAGTAAACTTATTTTCATACTTCAATGCCCTTAATTACTCCTATTTTTGAGCGCCAAGCACGAAAACTGTGAAGCACGATTTTTTGGCATGACTCGACAAGAAAATGAAATTATTCAACCCTAGGCCAGCGATTGCAAAGCGGACCCTTTAAACCCGCTGCACCACGGCGCCGGTTTGATGATGGCAAAGCGGAATATTTGCGTCACATTGTGCATTTGTTAAAAGAAATCGAAGAAAAGTTTTGCAGAACCAGCCGAACCAGACTAAAAGCGAGCCTTGTTTAAACTTTCTCTTCTGGAACAAGCGTACAAGTCAAGATAAGCTAAAGAAACGCTTACTTAAAAACGAGAACCTTTGAAGCGCCTTAGCCGAACTTTTACAACCTTTGCTTGCACCCGATCAAGCCATACACCATGCCTATTCTCCAGTTCGCTTCCTACATTTAACCGTATACCACAAGCATTTAGTATGCTTGGCATACCAAAGTAGGAGCTGGGCCAACTTCTATTTGCTTCGGTTACTAGCAATTGCTATTTCATATTAAATGACGTCAAAATTGCCTTCCTCTTGCAAATGCGGAAATATTGATGTTTGCTGGCGAGTCAGCTGGTAAAACAAAACAACGTCTAATTGCTGTTGGCCAATGTTTCTCGGCAATGCCTACAGCAATGCTGTTCATTTGAACCTGCGAAAACACTCCCAAAGCAAAAGTCTACAAGCAAAACCAACCTCAAACGAAAGCGATAAAACTGTTGGCTCATATAAGACAAATACACTTCAAGAATGTCAGTGTTGTAAAATACAGCTGTATTTTTAATGTCCGGTCACGAGAAAACCTTCACAGTCATTCAAGGAACAAGATATGTTCAGACTCGCTGCGATGCTGCCACTAATGCTGGCACTGTAGATGATACCATATTAAAAGCTGAACCAACGCTCACGTAACGTCAAACACACATCAGGGACCAGCTTTATCTTAAACTTATCTTAACTTGTTGAAAAAATGCTGAAAAGTCAATATTCGTTTGTTATCTCCTTGTCTCATTGATTACTGCGTAAGCTTACGGTCCAAAACCCAACTTCATTGAAGCGCGACTTCTACTTAGCCGCTAGCGGCTAAAAGGATAAATGTACACACTTATCCCGACACAGTGAAGCAAATATTGTTCATTTATTATTTATTCTTTCCCGCAACACATAATGCTCAAAAGACAAGGAGAGGAACCAAAAAAAGAGATGACACGACACAAAGTGAAGAAAGTAATCAAAATATTAATATCAGTGGTTACAGTACTTTTTAAGAAATCTGCTACAGGTCTTTAATAAATTGAAAAGACTTAGCTACTGCCTGTAAGTACGTCGCATAGATTAGAGTGATATGACATACTGGTAAAATAATGAGTACAGCATCCTTTCACCACGTATGCAATCTATACTATAAAGCAAAGTTCCGTCTGTGCGTTCGTTGGTTAGCTTTAACTCCTCCAAAACTTGGCACGATTAATCATTGTCTTGAGGTGTGTAATAAGGGGTTCGTGACATCACAATGACATTATAACAAAAATTTACTTTTTTAAGATTTGCATTTCTTGATCGTGGAAAACGGTTTTTTCGCTTAAAAAAAAGCCAGTCCCCAACTTAGCAAGTGGGAAACAATTTTACCTCTTTTGGGGTAAAGATGAGGTCGCAATCAACGCCAGACTGCAAATTTTTTTGCATTCATTTTCTCAAAAACTAGTCATCGTAGAAACGCGATTGAAAGTATTTTCGGGAGATAGTATCCACGTGCTTCTCATAAAATAAATCATGTAATAACTTGAGCTGAATACTTGACGCATCAAGAAATTATTTGTTGGCCATTTAAAGCATTCTAAGCATGGCTATTCTAACAAATGTCTCCGTTTATCTTTTTTGTTCAAACTATCTGGTGTCGATGTCATTTTGCATTTGAAGCCGGCGAGTCAGCCTTTTATCTTCAACTCGCTATGCTAACTCAACTGAAAAGTTGAGTTGTAGGCCCAATTTGTAGGCCTAACCAATCAACGCAAATACATCACCCAACAAAAACCGTTAGATGCGACCCATGTTCCCTCCGAGATTTTAGTGCGTGCGTAACCGCCAGCGCAAGTGCGAAATTGCTAGCAAATACACGAAAACCGCCGGACAAATCTTGGCGGACATTGCTGAGCAAACCGCTACACCAGCCTAAGTGAAGTATTTTAAAGTTAGCAAAAATGATGGTTTTGGTAGCCTACTCCTGTACAGTATATACCAGGGGTGGGGAACCGGCGGCCATATGGCCGCATGCGGCCTTTTTATAGTAAATGTGCGGCCATATGTGGCTTCGTAAATAAATATATTGTTTTAACTTCTACATACGTAAGGCATGATGTATCAATGCTCTATCATTGTGTTTTAAATTAAATGGCTCTTTTGGCATTCATTGAACGTGTTGATACTCGGTTTATTGCCACCGGTTGCAGTTGGAGACCTTTTTTTGGAACACAATTATGTTCAGCAGACTTATGGTGGCTCTTATTGCCGCGGAAAAGAGGTCCAAATGGCTCTTCGACCGTAAAAGATTATCTGGCGCTGAATTTTGCGGCCATATGATTAAAGGTAATATTTAATGCGGCCATCTAAGCGTAAAAGGTTCCCCACTTCTGGTATATACGATAAGCTAAAAAACGATGCCTTTTATCCCAATTCAGATCTCGGATCCTTCGTCTTAAATTTTTTCGAAGACAAATAAGCGTCTGACGTAAATGTCACGAGACAGCAAGCCAACAGCGACTTGCATGTTACGCATGCACTGTTTCCACTCTATTGTACAGTAAAAATTACACAAACGGCTTTATTGATAACGTCAACTTGCCTATAATAACGTGTCGTTTCCCTCAGACCCTGTAGAATTCCAATATTTCGGATACTTTAAAGTTTGCTTATAATATCGTTTTGCGTATAACCGCACCCCTTGGTTTTCTCGCAGACGTATTTTTTCAATTATGGTATGTTTAACTTAGTTCAGTGCCTTTCAACCGATTTTGGCACATGACCCTTTTAGAAACGCACAGAGGCAGGTTTTTCTCAATTTCATAGGCGACTTCAAAAAAGTTATCAAAGTAAATTTCAGGGGTGTCCAAATAAAATCAAAAAGTCGTCAAAAAAGTGTTTTAATTTCACTCGATGTGAAGGGTAAATGATGTACTGGCCCAGTGAAGACCTTTGTCCGCCAATTGAAAATCTCTGATCTAAGCCATCATCATCTGTCACGAATGATTTTTTAAATTTGATTAAGACGCCAGCTTGCGAGTTGTAGTTTGTTTACTCTGCTACGTTTTTCACAGCAAGAACTGGAGTTAGCAGTGTGTCACAGATCTTAACAGATGGCCTTAAAACAGGTCCGAACAACAATAGCATGGGCTTAAGAGCAGAGCTGTCCAAATTTCCGGGGGGAGAAGAAGCAAAATTGTGACGTTGCGCTTCGGTGACGAAATAATTTGTTTGACTATGTCAGCCCTAAAAAAGGTTCACAAACAAGTACCCTATTGGCTACCAATCGGCCGCGGCGAAATACCTGGTTATTTCTGTTTGATAAGCTAAATGTGGTCCTTGAAACACTGCGATCAGCGCAACAGTAATTCGTAAACGTTTCAGAATGTCAGGTTAACAAGGCAGGTAAATAAAATTAGCACAATTCTATGCCGACGCCCAACATAAGCATGAAAAATAAGACTTTTTCAAACTTGTGGGACGTTGGGTAGGTTGCCACGACTACGACAACAGAACAAAATACACAGGCAAACTTCAGTTGTTGCTTGATTATGGTAAAATATTTAAACTAGTGATATTTCTCTATCGTAATCAATTAAACAGCAAGGTTTTGCAATTACAAATAAACTTTTCATCTAAAATTGGAAGTATTTGACGACCAAAGCCACGTAACTTAGAAGAAAATTAAGATTTTTGTACGATGTAGCAATCACACTATGTGTGTCTTGCTTTCTTCCTAAAACTTCTTCCTAAAACATATCTCAGAAAACAATACCATTAATAGGCCATAACAAATTTCACCTGAGTCTTGTCAACTGATTTCACAAAACACGCATGAAAACAAACGAGTTAATTTTTAGAAAGTTTTTTCCCGAATTCGAAAAAATAGCGAAACGTTGTTATCGGGCTAGGTATTGTGACGAAAGTAACGGAAGTTTTGAGACATTGCTGAAGCTTTTTTACGGGACCTTCGATGATAATCGCCGTAACATAGCTGGCTAAATATTTTTTCGCTCTTAATAAGTTTAAAATAACCATTGACCAAGTGCCTAAATAGAATTCTACCTTTGTGAAGCATTTGAAACTTGTCCAAAGTTCTATCTTTGTTGAAAGCCATTTGAAACTTGGCCGAAATAAAAGTAACAGAGAAATTCGTGGACGCGGATATGCGCGAGTTTGGTAAACGCAGCTTTTATGTGTAACGAAAAATTGAAAAGCTGATATTTGTAACTGCGCATAAAACTACCGCGTCTTACTTTGAGGCGCTCACTGCAAAAAAAATAAAAGCCCATTCTCTATTTAAATCACATGGTTTGATTGGATTTGCGAGGAAACTTCCCTTTCCGCATAGAACTTTAGGGGATCCCGCCTACTTTACTACCCGCGCCACTGACTACTGGCAGATGTAAAAGACTGTAATAGCCGCGCGCCCACAATTAAAGGAAGCTTTAAAGGAAGGTTTCTTTGCGCAGTGTAAAACTTTCTGAGAGTTTTTGACTATTTAGTGATTTTTCCCTACACTGGCAAACGTGGTTAGATGATACACCTTAATGTTGAATCAAAAGACAGATTTGTAATGGTCAGACATGAATGGTAATTTTTTACGATCTCCTAATGTTACAGACAATTTTACTATATTGCAAATTACCTTTCAAGCAATTAATTTTAAAAAAAGACTACATTTTAATGTAAAACGTTTTCAAAGAGATCGAAACTAGAATTCACATTTCATCTTTACGTTTCAGGGCTAATTGCAATTATGAATGGTGAGCTATCACGGCACATAGCTGTCAGCTATATTTGATTTCAAAAACAACATTTTGGGGATGATTAAAACTAAAATTGATGGGAAATCGTGTTCTTTTTTACTTTTAGTTTTCACAACCGGCAAGTCTGAGAAAATTTATTTATTTGTAATCAACAAAAACTGAACCACTCACTCGAAAATGGTGTTTTTATGCTAACCTGAAGTCGAGGACAGTGTGGCTTTTTTTTACCATGTCAAGCACGATTGAAATTAGCGTTGAAACGTAAAGAAAAAATATACACGCTAACCACTTCCAGTTTCGAACTTCCCTCGGAAAATCATGTTTTACGTTAAACTGAAGTATTGCTCTTTAGCCACGATTCAATTAGCCGAGAAAAGAAAAACAAACTTTTTGATTTGCTTTACGTTAATTGCTTGAGAGACAATTTGTTCTACAAAAGATATTCAAGTCGCCGTCACTCGCTGTTGCCTATAGCAACGCGATGTTTATGCAAGACGAAGCACAGCCCTAAAAAAAGCATCAGTCCAGCCTTGGATTCTTATTCACTCCCACGCATTAAGCAGTTGGGAGAAAATTTTGTTGGCAAAATTAAAAAATTCCCAAACACCGCAGGACTTTTTTACACATCGTTGAATTTTGAGATTGAATCCGCCGGACAAGTGCGAATCGCAAATTTGCATTTTTTTAGCGTTTGTAGGAATCACTGGATGCGACTAAAATGTAAGTCTTAAAAATCTTTTCAAGTCAAATCATAACTTATTACAAAAGCCAAAAGGGGCGCGCCAAATGGTGGAAAAGGCCTACCACTGCGTATCTCATTTTTCTAATTTTCAAAACGGCCATCATTTTTTGACTGCTTTCCCGCCAACCTTACACTTTATGAAAGTACAAATGATAGTTTGTAAAATCAAAATTTGTACGCAATAAACTAAGATAATAACCATCAGTATAAGCAGTGGCGACTCCAGCTTTTTATGGCTACTCGGGCTCGTCACTGACAGTGTCGCAAAATATTGCAAAAACAATAAATAAAGCACTAAAACTAGCGAGAAGACAAAAAATAGCAACAATTTATCCAGTCGTTTAACTATTGTAAAACGCCTTTATTTATACAGTCATAACAAAACGCCTGTGCCCAATTTTAACAAAAAAGTCCAGTCCATTAAATTTTTCGGAAAAAAATGTTTATTCCTCGAAAAATGGTACCCTTCACTTAACAAAATACAAGTTTTATTGCTGCTCTTAGAAGTACCTAAGAGATGGATCCCGCACAGTCGCGTGAACCTACATATGTTTCACCCTGACGTTACTGCATCCCTTTGGAGTGTAAGATGAACGTCACAATCCACGCTGGATTGCACATTTTCTTTTCTTTTTTTTTGCACAAAAAATGCTGTATTTACAATAACAACGTCATTAAAAGCTTTTCGGGAGCTGCCTGTTAAGGCAGCACGGATAAAAGTTGGTAAAACTATTCGCTGTTTCAATTGTCATGGATTTTAAGGTCTTTCGATAAAATATTGCAACTATGAGCAACGCCCCATAATGTTTTTAACTGGATTCCCTTTCAAAAAACAATACTTTTAATATCAGAAGGTCACTTGGTTAGATCGGCGCGATGGTGTAGTGGTTAGAGCGTCCGCTTCGCAGTCGGTAGACCTGGGGTTCATTTCCCTTGTCGAGTCATACCAAAAGACTTTAAAAAATGGTATTCACAGCTTCCCTGCTTGGCGCTCAGCACATAAGGGATAGTGTGGAGAACAAGCCGGCAAGCTTGCTTGTTGTGTCCTTGGGCAAGGCACTTAACGGGACGCCTCCGTCTTTATGTGGCAGACAGATGGTGGGGTCAAGCAGTCTACCCGTCGTGGTGGCCCAGTCTGACGAAAGACATGCAAACAGAGCATGAGCTCATACGCGTAAATAAAATAAATAAATAAACTTGGTTAGGTCAAAAAATATTAACCTTCTACTACTGTTCTCTCAGGTGCACGACACACGAATACTGTAATACCAACCGCTATGAAAAAGTCGTGGGGGCCTAATATTCAATACGTCTAGAACCGATCATTTTCCAAGGATGTTTTAAAAGTTAACAATCTTTTTCTTATCGCTTTCATGAAACTTTCCTTTGCTCTGTGACGTCACGGTGATGATTAATTGCAAGCTGACTTGCTTCAAGGACAAAAAAACCTTTATGACGTCTCGATGTTGAACAATATGAACTTTAATAAAACCTGTGCTTTTGAGTTTACCAAGAACGTAAGAAAATTATGAACGGCATAGTCATCGGTTCGATTCTAGTCTGGTCTCTTTTTTTCGGGCGAGTAGGAATTGGATTGTTTGGAAGATGCGTTGTTGTAAATTTTTTTCGAATTACAGAAAGGAGTGCACAATGTTTGGGGGTCTGGCTATAAAAACGAAAGTGTACACTGGAGATTAAATCTTTGCGCTATTCAATAATATTTGTTGACCGGAATTTTAGGGTGGATTGCTAAAAAGCCAGTGCCGGCACTGGAGCCACAGCCAAAATCCATTCAAGTTTTTATTGCTGTTCTTAGAACTAATTATCGCATGAAGCCGGCGCAGCCACCCGAACCTATAAATTCTTCTCCTTGAGGAAGCAAAATCGTCATATTGATTTTATAAAAAAGCGATAAGACGTATCGTAATATCGCAAACATGCCATGAGGAGTGGCCAAACGTCGGCTCGCGAGCCGCATGCAGCTTTTTGCGTCTTTTAATGCGGCTCTTTTAACTCGTGTTGTTTTTGTGTGCAGCGATGTGGTGCAGGGTTGTGTAGCCTGCGGGGCGACACGTTAAGTTATGCAGAAGGCATTACGCGTGCACATGCGTAATTTTGGGGTTCGAAACAGATGATGCCAAAAAAAAGATCATTCACCTATTTCGGCGAAAAATGCTGTCAATTCAAACTTGGAATTGCGTAGAGCAATGGTCCTCAACCGGTGAGCCACAGCTTGGTATCACTATGCATGAGTGGGCCACAGCTTGGTATCACTATGCATGAGTGGGCCACGGACGTCCGTGTGCTTTGAAAATGGGCTTGCATGCCGAATATGGTTGAGAAATACTGGTCCACGTGAACAGCCATAAGGGCCAGCACTTGTGAACTAGAGGCGCAATGCCCCCCTTTTTTTGGAGATCAACATCACCTCCGTGTTGCGAATCGGTCATCCTCGTCGGTACCAAGTTTTTTATGAAAGTGGGCCACGGCGCGAAAAAGGTTGAGAACCACTGACGTAGAGGCTATTTAAGAGTTGACCCTTAATATTTTTGGCTTTTGAGTACTCCAAGTGTGGCCATCCCCTGTGCTATAATAAAAAAATAAAGTTTTAAATCTTTCCATGAAATAGGTTTTGTAGCGAATCCAAGTAAATAAACTTTGCTTAAATACTTTTATTATATGATGCGTCATAGGACGTGATTTAAAAAAAACGTGTGCTGAAAATAGGGATGACAGGCTGCCAGGGACTTAAAATTCTTGGGAAAACATAGCGGCTATGGCCAACGCTACACAATGGTTTTTTACTCAATATCCTTTCAAAAAATCAAACTTCTGATTTCGGAAGGGTACACTTAACTATGTCAGGGGGTTATGCCATGGCTAAGCAATATACGCGCAACCATAGGTTTAAGTCACAAAAAAGGACCAAAAGTTGCAAAAAGTCGTAAGCAGTTTGCCTAATTTAGTAGTTCATATTTGTACAAACAAATTAATTACTTCAACGCCATCCCACAAGTTTGACATTATGCTGCCATGCGCTCAAATGAAATGAATTGATAACAGTTTGACAAATTATTTTTTGTTTAGATTGTAAGGACGTCTAGCCTCCAAATACGCTTATGCCAAAAAAAAGGCAAGTACGACATTGCCAGGGACTAGAGAAATTTTAGAAGATAGCAGCTACGCGCCAACCGAAAAATGTTTATTAATCAAAAAATTATCTTTCCATTTTCAAAATAAGAATTGGGTATATCAAAGAAATATCAAGTTTCTATTGCTATTTTTATAACTACTTATTGGGTGAAGCGGCCGCAGCTGGCTGAACCGACATTCTTAATCTCCTCATCACTGATGGAGCCCACCAGGTGACGCCGGCTAGTATTAATTAAAAGAAAATTTAGGACTTTACGAAAAATTAGAAGATAAAGAACCAACGACAAGGTCGCTGCAGGTCAGTGATTCTCAACCGATGGGCCACAGCACATAAGTCAGATGGCCTGACGGCTTCAAATTTAACTATTCATAACAGTAAATTATAAGTAATCAAAATTACAAAAATAGACTTCGAAAAAGTCGATCTCTAAGAGCAGGTCTTCGTCCACAACGCGGATCGAGAATACGAAAGCCGATGTACGCAGAATTTTGAGTAGCGGGCTACGAAATATTTTACAGAATAATGGGCCACGACTACAAAAAAGTCGGTAACCGCTGCTGCAGGTGGTCAATGCGGAGGCGTGACCGTCCCAACTGAAGACGGAACCGACAGCTTAAGGCTGGTTTCCATTAGGCGTAGATTGCAGGCGTGGCGCGAAAAATTCTTTGTTTCTCTAGTTTTATGCGCGGAGCGAGCGTATAAATAGAGAAACTAATAAAGAAAACGAAGAAAAAACTAAATAGAGAAACAAAGAATTTTTCGCGCCACGCCTGCAATCTACGCCTAATGGAAACCAGCCTTAACTCAGCAGAGCAAGTTGAGTAAACAAAACCTCCGTTGGAAGGGAAACCTCATCAGGCTCAGAACCTTTTCTGGTTGCAGCTAGTCACGTGCTAGTTATCGTAGTTAAGTGGTGCTGTTGCTTTCTGGGAAAAGCCACAGTGAAATTTGGGAAAAAATGTAGACCAAAGTCAATTGATGACGCAAGAGCACTGCTAATATTAATGTCAATGGTCCGATGAAGCTTGAAGAAAGAAAGTGAAGACAGTAATTAATTGTAAACCCGAAGAAAAAAGTGATTTGTGAAGTAATGTGTCTGCTAAAAAGCTCTCTCCTTTATCTATTTTAATATAGCTTTGAAAAAAGCTGTTTGAGCCATAAGCTTTTCGTGACGCTCTCATCAGTGGCGGTATCGCGTTAAAAGGGAAGATCTAGAGTGAATAAGTGTTTTATGTGAATAATTTGGATGTTACGTAATCAAGACAAGCCAATGATAGCGCTAGTATTGCAAAGCGCGCCAAAGAAAGATTTCGCAATTGCGAAAATTAGAGAGACGCAGCAGGAAACACTTATTCACTCTCGACCTTCCCTTTTGACGCGATATCGCCACTGATGAGAGCGTCACGAAAAGCTTATGGCTCAAACAGCTTTTTTCAAAGCTATATTAAAATTCTGTACCACCAACAAGATTTTTATCTATTCCAAAAACTTTTCAAAAAATAGCTGAATCAACAGTTTAAAAGGGTAACTAAGCTTCAAATAAGTTTCAATGCATCTGCACAACACTACTCTGAAAAGGGCTGTTTTATCCATTAGCTTTCCTAAATCACTATTGGTAGCAATCGCGCGTCAAATGGAAAACAACTGCATAAGCCTGAGGGCTTTCCGAGCTATACCACATAAAAACCGTGAAGCTTCTAACCTAGCATGTCGTAAACTAACGGAATGGCAGTTGTTTCTGTTGGAGCGGTGGTGCAACCAGCCTCTCTATCTTTGTAATTTTTGATAATGAGTTGTTCAAAATGGACTGCTACTTTTTTCTACCTGGATCTCAATTTGCTTTACAGTACGAGCTCGATAACTCATCTCCAGGTAAGAACAAGCAGTTGCTACAAAACTCTAGACAATGAAGAGCTTTTTTAAACGTACAACCAGAGGTCACCTTCTATCATGGCATATAATTTCTCTTCATTTTTCTTTCAGAGGTTACTTTTACTAACCGTTGAGCTTTTGCACAGCTCTATGGCAAGTGTAAGTTATTCTCGTGATGCGTAAAAAGCTTTTCAACCTATTTGATATTATGTACCACCACTATTGTGTGCCAGATATTAGATTACAGACTGCTGAGTTGAGAGAAACACTTTTTGAAATGTAATTCTAAAATGAGTCATTGTGCAAATGAAATCATCTTAATGTACACAGCAGCTGCTATTAGACCTCTTAGAGCAAATGTCCAAGATTCACCCACTAGTCAAAAAAGCAGTTTGTTTCTGTTACTATTGACTTCAAAGAAACTGAAATTAACGTATTCTTGACGCAAAACAGCACTATAATATCGCAACCGCATACTATAAACGTTATAATATCACATAACTACAAATAAACTCAAAAACTCCAAAATGATAAAAGGTATTGAACAATTAACAAAATAAAATTACGGTCACTTCAGCTTCGAGTTTTTTTTAATTAATAAGTACCTATAGACCAGTAATTTGCTTCGTACCCCTTGTGCTTTCCTGCGTCAAAAAATTTTATACAAATAAGTCTAAATAGTATTGATCATGATAACATACGTTGCGCCCCTGCTTTGGTGCTTCCTACACCCATGTACCCCCTTGTCTAGAAAAATATTCTGAGATTACGTTGCGTAACATTCGAAACAAGATTAAGCTTAACACAAAAGCCATATAAACTATATTAGTTCTTAACCTTACCGGTAAGTACAAGGTGGATCTAAACAAATTCCAAGTTTATTCTCATTTCAATGTCCAGTGAACTTCATTAACTGTTATTAAGCCTAGTTTAAACTAATTATTTTTGTTCAGCTAAATGACTAATTAGTATTTTAAAATTCCTCAGAAAATTGGCTGTAATAAAACCGATGATTAGGGCGCGTAGCTGCCTTTCGTTTGCACTTCCTAGAGATGCACGCAAAAACATTTGATCCTGCTAAAAAAAAAGAACTGTGTAATGCGTAGTTTTAGCAACAAACAAACAAACAAACAAAAATTTGGCCAACCTCAGCTTGGCAACGCGTAAGAGGAAACCAGATATATCTGTCCTTTTGCATTACCAACAACTTGTTTGTAGCAAAACGTCACTGCTTAATTAACAATGTTTTTTGGCATTTGCAAAGTAGCCAACAACGTGACGAAAAGCGCGAAATATCAATTGGTAATGTGCATGTCGTTAATAGTGAGATAGAGCACCTGCTACGTGTTAATAGATGGCTGTTTAGTTCCCTTTCAAACGTACCGTAAGCCAGCCTTTTTCGGATTTTCCTGAAAGCCAAATCGTTTCACATAACAGTTTGCAACAAAGATTATCATTTCTCTTCTCGTTTTCTCCGATTCTAGGTCTACCTTTTTTGTGCTCGACACTCGTTCGCCGTTTCTTCTATTCCATACTCTCTGGCAATCCGACAAAAACTCATTCACTTTTGTCAGACTGCGACGAGTCGCTCACTTATTTCGAACAATGACGCTGCAAACGAATAACGATGCTCTGCTTCACCCATCCAGTTTCTCGCGACCTCTTTCTCCCTACCTCTCGCATTTACCCCCCTCACGTAAAGAGGGCACCCTCGTCGCCTTCATAAATATTTCGACATACAAGTTTCCTAAGTTTTCACAGAACGATTCGAGCTTCCGCCATCGCGCCAGCTGATTCTCTCTCTTCCTCGCAGCAGCGGACACAACTTTTTTGAGCGCCTACCTCTCTAGAATTGAAAACTGTCGGCAAAGCGCATGGAGGTAACTGACTCAGAACAACTCTCTGTTCATTTTGTTTGGCTATGAACTTTCCACACCGCACCCTCTTCCTTTACCTATGGGGGTTGCTCGACTCCAGGTACCTATTGTCTACAACACACCCCTATCTACGGGAAGAAACAGGGTAATATCAGCATCAACGAGCAAATAAAAAAATTAAACAATCACAATCAGAATAGTGCTCCAGACCCTTGATTACAAAAACGCTATCACAAACAAAAAACAATAAATGCGGGGTCTGGCGCTCCACATTGTAAAAGCTCCGAACATCATGGCGCTATAAGATAGCACAATGACAAAAGGCCACACCGCTGAATAAGCAAGCTTCAAAAGTAGCTTCTATTGGTGGCCATAAACGCAAGACTCTTGGACTCCATACTTTAACCAAAGCAAAGACGGCAGCGAGCCATTGAGCAAAACAAAGCTATGAGCATAAAAATCTTTTTTCTATTTATCGTGCCATCTTAGACTCTGTTTGCAAGCCTTTGGTCAGACTCAGTCACCACGACGAGCAGATTGCTGTGCCGCCAAATGTGTGCCGGGAAATAGTGAAGAATCCAGCTAAATTACTATGCCAAGGCACCGCGAGAAAATTTACGGGATTTTTCTACACCACATATCTTTTGTGCTGAGAGCGAAAAAGGAGGCTGCGATCACCACAATCATTAAATCATAAGGACGATCTGATCAAGGTTTGAACCAGCGAGCCACTACATTTGAAGGGGAGGCTTTAACCACAAAGCCATCGAGGTAGCGTTGTTGTTGTTGATTACCCGACCCCTTCAAAGGGATCGGGGCATGGCGGATGACCATGGAGCCCCAGAAACCCGGCAACTCCCCAGGGCCTGGACCAGAGGTTGTACAGAGACAAAGAGTCGCCAAAGAGTGAGCGGTGCAAAGAGTCCGTAGCTGGACAGTGCAGAATGAGATGAGAGGTGTCCTGGAATGAGTGTCCACAGGCGCTGCAGGAAGGATTCTCGATTCTGCAAATCCTAGAGAGATAAGAACCTAACAGAAGGCTGTGTCCGTTGCAGCGTAGACGAGAGAGCACACAGCGAGCATGACGAGGGAGCACGAGTTTCTCGGTGGAAATCGAGGAAACCAATGTGCAGTGTTCCCTCTAAGATTTTAATGAGTGCGTAACTGCCGGCACAAGTGCGAAATTGCTTGCAAATGTACGAAAACCGCCGGACAAATTTGCAGGGAAAGGAAAGTCAAAACTGTGACAATGTGCTTCCGTGACGTAATAATTAGGGTGACTATGTCAGCCCCAAAATGTTCACAAACAGGTAGCCTATCGGTTGTTATCAGACGGCGGCAAAATACCTGGCTATTTTTCTTCAGTAAGTTAATTGTGGTTAAATTTGGTCTCAAACTTTACAGCCTTTGCAACAGTGATTCGAAAGCACTTTGGAATGACAGATAAAAAATGCGCACAAATAAAATTAACCCTTTGCCGACGCCCGACATGAGCATGAAAACTAGAACTTTTATGAAGTAATGTGATGTTAGGTAGGTAATTACGACTATGACACAACAAAAATTACTCGCGAACTTTAACTGTTGCTTGATTACGGTAAATAATTAGACAACTTACATTTCTGTATCGTAATCAATTAAACAACAGGTTTTTGCAATTGCAAGTAAACTTTGAATCTCACTTCGGAAAGTGTTTGAAGGGAATTCAAAACTAAATTGGTTAGAAGTTGTATTCTTTTTTATTTTTGGTGTTTATAAATGGCAAGTAAAAGAAGGGTATTTATTTGTAACGTACAAAAACTGAACCAATCCCTCAATAATGGTGTTTTTTGTGCTTAACTAAAAGCAAGAACTATGCACTTTTTTATCTTAACAAGCACGATTGAAAGTTAGCGTTGAAACGTAAAGAAAACAAAAAGATTTTAAGCAAGTTTAGTTTCAAACTTCCCTCGAAAAATGATGTCTTGAGTTAGAACTGAAGTTTGAGAGCTGCTTGCTATTATTGCTCTTTAGCTACCACTGAAATCGGCTGGGAAAAAGTAAACAAAAAAATTGATTTTACTTCAGGTTAATTCCTGGAGAGATAATTTGTTATACAAAAAAGTGAGGCAAAGGCGTGCGCGATATTTAAGTCGCCGTCATTAGCTGTTGCGTCACAGCCGTGCGATGTTTGGGTGAGACGTTGCACTGCTCTGAAAAAGCATCTGTCCTAATTTCTTTTCACTGTCTCCCATGCATTTAACAGTTGGGTAAGATTTTCCTAACAAAATTGCAAAAATTTTAACAAAATGAAAAAGTTACCAAAAACCGCCGGACTTTTTTTACGCACTGTTGAATTTTAACTGCGAATCCGCCGGACATAATTTCGCAAATTTGCACTTTTTTGCGTTTAAAGGGAACACTGCCAGTGTGTCAAAAATTTTTGATGAGACAGTATGCCTCCGGTCCGAGAAAAGAGAAGAGTGGATAGAAGAGATTAGAGGAGACTAATAGGGATTGCAGAGGACGCGAGTAGTGCTTCCCCTTTGGCCAGCTCATCAGCTACATCGTTCACCAGGAGAACGAGTGTCCGGGGACCCATTGTAGCCTGATAAAACAGGAGAGAGAAGACAGTTTCTGCCAGATTTGCCACAGAGTTTGAGATAACAGGAAAGATGGAGGAGAGGACAGGATGACGAGGACAGAACGAGAGTCAAACAGTAGGAGACGAGAAGAGAAATGGCAGACTTTATGGTGCTACCGAGACCAGCTAAGAGCTTGCAGAATGGTGCAGGCTTCAGCGGAAAAACTTAAACATACATGTACTGGGCCTGCCGCAAAGGAAAGAGTGGCCTCAGTGCCACAGAGAGAGCAGTTGGCAACTACGTCGGAGCCGCCTTTGCCAAAAGGAAAAGGAACAGAGCCGTCTGTCCAGAGCACCAGATCATGAGGGGGGAGAGAATCAAGGTGGGCGAGAGAGAGGGGGATCGGAGCAGGAACATGGAGATGAAAAGGTGGACTCCACTGTGAGCGAAGGCAGATTTCAAGGAGAAGTAGAAGGAAGGATGATGAGTGAGTGGACGCAAAAGCTCTCCAGGACGATCCGCAGAGTCTTGGTTTTACTCCAAGCCTGGCCAAACCTGAAATAGAAAAGTTTGGGAGACGAAGGGCCCACACATAAGACAAAAAAGTGAAATGGGTCAGGGCGACCTGTAGGGGAGGTAAAGAAACCTCAAAGAAAAGAAGTGGAATAGGGAACGAGAAGAGGCAGCCAGAGATGGCGTAACTGGCCGCTCGGTGGAGGCATTCCAATTTGGTGATATTGAAAGAAAACCATCCAGGTAAAGCGTAAGTGTGAAGGGGCCAAAGAAGAGATTTATACAGAAGAGAGAGGGACTCCTTAGAGGGGCCCCATGATGAAGCAGAGATACAGCGTAAGGCCTCGAGATGTGGGAAAAGCTTGGGCCTTCAGCGAAGATACATGCTTAGAAAAGGAAAGAGCGTGGTCAAAGGTGACCCCTAGAAAAGTTGGAGTGGGATTGAAACAGAGGTGGGAGCCAAGTAAGAGGAGGTTGGGCTGGAGGTTAGCTTGGTAGGAATCCACTGAGAAGGAGGCCTCACATTTGCTCGGATTGAGAGGAAGACACCAGTACTCAGACCAGCGCACCAATCAAAACAGAGCTCCTTGTGTGGCCTCCACCACAGTGGAAACCAAGGGAGAGAAGGACCAAATGACCAAATCATTAGCGTAAGGAGAGCAGCTGACGGAAGAAGGCAGAAGATCATTGATGAAAGAGAGAAAAGTACAGGGCTAAGTACAGATCCTAGCGGAACACCTTGACAGACTTAAAAGGAACGACTTTTGTAATTTTGATAAACCATGCATGCACGCCTGTCAAAAAGCAAAGATTGAGTCCAACGAGCAAAGCAAGGAGGGAGACCAGCTCAAATCAGTTTGTGGAAAAGGGCGGGATGCCAGACAGAGTCGAAAGCTTTCGAGAAATCAATAGTAGAGAGCATCTTCCGAGAGCCCAGCCTGGGTTTATTAAACCCATCTGAAATGGACTGAAAAAGGGACAGAATTTGATCAAGTGTAGACCATCCAGGGCGGAAACCCGGCCTGGCGGGAAGAAAGAATGGAATTAGATTCCAGAAAGAAAAGTAGACGGGATAGAATGATGCGTTCAAAAAGTTTTGATACACAAGAGGTGAGGGAGTTAGGCCAGAAGGAAGCAGGAGAGTCGAGAGGCTTTCCCATCTTGTGTATGGGAATAATAGAAGATGTCTTCCAGATGGAAGGAAAGGAATGCAAAGTCCAGGAGAGATTGAAGATGTGAAGAAGAAAATCCATGCCAGAGCGAGGAAGATGCTTTAGCATGGGATAGGCAGCTTTGTCTGGGCCAGTGGCAGTGGAGGAGGAGAGGTAGGAACCAGCCGCAAGAAATTGAGCAGAAGAGAAAGGAAAGCAGGACAAGTGAGACTCCAGCTTTAAGATCCACCAGGCTTTAGGATGGCGTTTGATGCGGCCAAAAGGAATGGAAGATTTGGCCACATTCGGTACCAGAGAGGTAAAGAGAGCAGCAGCAGCAGAGGAAAGAAAAAGAGAATCTCTCTGCAGAAAAACAGTGGATGTCAAAGTAGGAGACAAAGTCATCCCAATGAGCTTTCTGAAAATTGAAGGAAGGAGGATACTCGTTGGGGCAAAAAACTGGAGAGAGAGGGACAGATAAAAGAACTGGGAAGTGGTCAGAACCAAGGTCCTGAAGCACCTCCCAGGAGCAAGAAAACGCAAAAGAGGAGGGAGCAAAGGAATGTCAGGGAAGGAGCGACTGCCAGAGGAGCGATGTAGAAGGGTGTGCTTGTCAGGGTCATTGAGGGGGAGGTCGGAATAGATGACCCAGTCAAATACTTCCTCCTTGCGAGGGTCAGAAAGACCTCTGGAGTCCGAGAGGGGGTGATGGCAATTGAAGTCCCCCAGAATAAAGAGATTTCTGGAGGGAGAAAAGGAGTCGGTTCTGCCATCCGTTGGGGGAAGAACGAATAGGGGGGCATACACATTAAGGAATGAGAGCGAGGAGGAGTTGTTAAGAGAGATGTTGACCCCTACATAAATCAGAGTAGAGATCGAGCGAAGAAAGAAAGGAGGTTGAAAGTTCAAAGGATAAGCCCTGCCTGACAAAAATGCCACCGCTAGTTTGCATAACATCAGAAGAGAATGCCAGACTGGGAGTGGGTGTGATCAGAATGTAGAGCAGAGAATCCAAGAATCTGGAAAGAGGAAGAGGAGTTAAGATTGGATTCCTGGATGCACATAAGGTCAACAGGATGGACGAGAGAAAGTGAAGTAGTTCAGTGTTCCTGGCTTGAAGACCTCCTGTATTCCATTGAAGAACCCCGAGAGAGTCAGGGGGAAAAGAAGCAGGAGGCGTAGAAGGACAGCCAGGAGCAAGGGACAGTTGTGTGGGGGCAGAGGGAGTAGATACAGAATGGACTGATGGGGGATAAGAGGTTTGAAGACGAGGGTGGGGTGGGAGTGCTGCATTAGCAGAGGGGGGGCAGATTGTACAGTGGAGGTATACATGTTGGAGGAGTCCGAGGAGGGAATCACAGTTTTATGGAAGGAGGGGGGGCAGCTCCAAGAGTGAGAGCTGCCAAGAGCTTTGAATTTGGAGAGGAAAAGTTGTGAGCACCTTAGATAGACCCATTTGGAGCAGGTGCAGCATTGCACTGACTTCCCCTGCCAGGTCACATTTCCAGTGCACACTGAGCAAGGAAAGAAGGGGCCAAGGTTGGGATGAACGTTACCGCTCATCAAGAGAAGGAGAAGAATGAGAAGACGAAGACGGGAAAGACAAGGGCAGGAGAAACGAGAAAGAGAAAACAGGCGACCGATTTTGAAGAAGCTGTGTGCTGACCTACTGCGGTCGTTCAGAGGGCAGCATAGCGAAAAAATGAAGGGGAGTTCCCAGGGTAACTGGACTCTAGGGAAGGCCAACAGCCATTTCGATCCAACTCAAACGGGGTCGGGGACCGCACCACCACGCTGAGGCGGCTTTTGATAGGTGCAGATCGAGGAGGTCGCAAGCAAAGACTGCATTCAATACCCACATGAGCAACTCATTGCTACAACCCTGGAAACGTCATTTATCTGCTAGGTTTCAGTATTTGAACTAACGTCCTGGCAATTCCCAAGCAAGACCGGGCAAACGTTGTTCCATACAAGACGGCGAAGGTTAAATTGCGACCACAGATAAAAAAAAATTTTACTCTGATGGTGCCAACAAAAACGCTCTGAGCTGTCACATGTCAAAATTAAACAAAGGTGATTTTTCACAACATCTCAACTACTTACAATCCCTCTTTCTGTCCGTCTAGGAGAGCTTGACAGAGAGACTTGTTTGGCGGAATGGTTTGCAGAATCTGTCGATCAATTGTAACGTAGCCAATTGCCCATTGTCCAAGTCGGGTGCAGCTTAACCGAAATATATAGCTGCAAAAAAGCAGTAAAACGGATATAGTCACTGATACAGGAAGTTAATTACAATGCCACATTTAGTGAGCTTAAGTGCTTGCACAGCAATTAGGGTTGATTCAAATCAAAAGTTACAAAAAATATCTTATCAGCTCTTTGAGCCTTTGAATGGAAGGGAAAACAGTAATCGATTTAACCCAAAGTTTTAATATTTTTGATAAAAAGCAAAAACACTATGGGTTAGGTGCTGGAGATATACAAGGATAAAAAAACTCACTCAACTTCAGAGGAACAGAGAATTCAGGAAAGTGCGAAGTGACCTTTTGCGGTCTTTGCAGTGTGCAATCATTGCAGTCAGCACAAGTCATGGCTTAAACCCAAACCGCAACAATTCCGGAAGTTCCCCTCGGCCATGCCCGATTCAACGTCAATGTTTTGAGCGCTAAAGACGAGAACTATACGCCACTAGTCTGTTGCTTACTCGCTTGCGCCATGTTGGATACAAAACTGCCACTAAAAGCGACACTAGAAACTTGCTTTAACTCCCGCACCTATCAATTTAACCCTCTAAAGCAGAAGCGTGCAACCTGGAAAATCATGCGGTTTTTACCCTGTGCCTCTAAGTTTATCCTCCCCCCTACAAAAAAGATGTCTTCAGGGTAAATGCTCCTTGTATTCGAAAGACCTTCAACAAAAAAGGTCATCTTCACAAGACTACGGCCCGAGGTTTAATCCAGTTAAGCGAATATATTTCTTCTGTGCAAAACGTAGCATCTCCCTGCTCTATACCTGAGACAGATTCTTACACAATAAAATTTCTTTGCAAAAAGCAGTCGCGCTTATTACTTTCACCAAATTGCTTTTGAGTTACAAACAGACGGGGTTTAGCAACTAGCAATTACAGGCGATTTCATCGTAATTTTAACTGAAGTTATTAATATAATTAAGGTAATATTAGCAGTTTAAACAGCTTGCTGACTTCACTGAAAGCTGACGCGAAGAAAACATCTCCTGCATTAATAAACCTGTAGTAAAAAACAAAATCGAAGACCGAAAGGTAATATTAGACACGAGGTAGCTTTACTTCAAACTTTTGCAAAACCAAAACCTACTGAAAAGAGTTCCAACACGCAAAACTACGAATTTATAGTAAGCATATTGCAAACGACATTAACATCCGAAATCAAAAAGCGTGCTTGCTAATCAATAGCAGATGCAAAGAGCATGTGGTTAGCGATAAAAATACACCAGATTAGCAACGTTGCTTGTATTGTAAATACCTTGTACTATTCCTATTACAATACAATATAAACATTCAGCGAGTAACAACAGATCGATAAAATAATATCACAATATAGCTCTTCGGGTGTAATTGAAAGTTAAAATGAACTTTAGTCACTCCTGACGAAGAAAAACTGATTTTAGTTTTTCGAAACGTTGAGTTTTTGCGAATTTTATGTAGATTTTAAATCTAAATAAAGATCATTTTAACTTTAAATTACACCAGAAGAGCTATATGGAGAAGTTAAAAGATGCCTGGTGACAAAAGCAAAAAATAATATCACATTGTTTAAGTCTATATAAAGCAAAAAATAACTTCCATAAATCACAGTATTTACCTCCCAGGTACATTTATGTACTTTTGCAGTCTAGCTTTAACCTCGTCGTAAGTTAAAAAAGCCATGTAACCAGGATGAGTTACTGCTAACATATTCCAATTCTTCAACAGAGTAGGCCAAGGCTGGAATAACATAAAAAAACGTGGTTTAATTTTCAAATGGGTCAAAGTACATGCTAAAAATTCTTTCCAGCTGCCCGTGGCAATCACAAAGCTGTGAAAAGCTGTACTTTGAGCACTACTAGGAGCTTACCACCTACGCAGCAACCACTACGGCAGTAAGTCGTGTGGCCCAACATGGAGACGCCGGCACTTTGCCACCTGCGCAGCAACCAAACGCAGTGCTTTGCGACCAGATCCATCATTTCATGCCAAAGCATGTGCCAATAGGTTATCGTGTAAAATCTTATGCTTTATCACAGACAAATTATGAAGTTCATTCGTAACAAAAAGAAACCTTGCGGTAGCATGAAAAGCCAAGACAACTTTGGGCTACTTAAGCAATAATTGCAGACAAAAAGATTACACAACGCGAACAAGACGACTTTTAAAAATTAGCTTCAACAATGTCAAGGTCTAGTCTACCGTACAAGCTAAATACGTTTTGGACGACAGCCCTCACAACACGCATAGGCAATAGTTTAGCAGCCAATGAGTTTTACACAGTATAATATAAATAAGTGTATTGCATTACAGTCAATTTAAACCGCAAAAACCGCCATGATTGATTTGTTTCAACAGTTAAATATATTAATAGTTTTAAGGTCTGTAGACAATTTGTTACTGCAACTAACCTAAATATTTTCAAGCTTTAATATTTCATCCTTCACATACTCCATACTGGGAATAGGCAATCTTCAAAGTCTTTCGATTTTATAGGTATGAAGTGAATAAGACTTGCAGAAAAAACTTAAATTGGCATTCCAAGTCTTGTTTGACTTTTAAACACTGAGAGTAGGAGATAGAGGCAAGGAGTTCAAGCAGCATGCACTACTGCAGCATTCTTAACAACGTAAATTATAGTAAATTTATAGCGCCAAAAATGAACTATTTTCTTCTACACTACCAGCTCTGCTAGTGGCTATCAATGAAATAGAGCACCTTCCATGTTTTAAACGCGCCTCAAAAACCAATGCTACTAGTGCCAGTATTAAAAGTGGAGATTATGTGACGCAAAAATTACAAGCATTAAACATAAGCAAGGGCAAAGCATAACTCTTTATACCACACAGATCCTCAGCTAGCTGGTGAAGTGTAAAAGCATTGTAAGGCATTATGACAAAGCAATGTTAATGGGCAGGAAACGCCTACAATTTTGTCAGCTACATCAGCTATTACCGCCGGGTTCACGAGCATATTCAAATACACGCAGTGCAAATGTCCAACTGTGAAGCTTGTTCATAACAACATGATGAAAGGGAATAACGTTTTAAAACTTGTCGCATTTTCTATATGCTTTTTCTTCAAGTGCTTTGCAGTTAGCTTAGACGTGTATGCAGTATTATGCCCACATTAATCACTCGCATTAGCAACAAGCTTTGATTACGCTGTCATTGATTTCAAATGCTTTTCGTATCAAGTATTAAAGGAGTTGCAGTAGATTATGAACTGTGAGTTGGAGCAGGTACAACTGCGATTTTGTTTTCAATATTGAAAACAAAATTACACGAAAACATCACATGAAGTTGTCCAAAGCAGGCACTACGGTGAATTAGTTGCTACTCAAGCATAGCTAACTACAACACAAAATTCAAAAAAAATTCTGACCTGAAACAGCCTTGTAAAGACATCGAATTCAAAATTTGATATGTAATCATTGCAAACTAAATCAATGGTAGATTTTAAAGCAATGCATTCAAGACTTGAAGAAATAGGATGCACTTTGGTGAGCTCTTGACGGAAGTTCTTCCACGGAATAATGGTCCTGCAAGAGTATTACTCAACAATCAAAAACAGACGACACGGTCAACGCCAAAAATGGCTCTGGGTCCGTATGCTCTTTGCCTGAAGGCGTTAGGCATCTAGGTTCATATGCTCTTAAGCACTCTTACACGCACAGTGCAGCACCGCTTGAGGTGGACATGCACTGTGCCAGCACTATTGGGAGCTTTGAAGTGGACCAATGCAAAAGCTTCTAGGGGTGGCTCGCAAATCATATGACACATATTTATCCGATTTCTAACCCCTTTCGCATGTGATGAATAATATAAAAAAACTACTGAGGCAAACTTTCATTATTGCCACAAAATCCAGTTCTATCAAACGATTAAAAACTACAATTTTTTTAATGTAATATAAAGTTTGTCACATACAAATATCTCTTATCCCTTTGCCCCACATTACACCAACATGACGGTTTTGGTTCCTCTCCCCCCTTGAGGAGTAAGATCATAATGGAACGGCCCTTAAGAATAGCTGTACCAGTGACACGGTGTTCTATACATCATCATCAAGGTTTTCCTGTAACCGGATAAGTAAATGTAGAGCCGTTAATATTTAATACAACTGATATGCTGATATACTAAATGTTATTGTTCTACAGCGCTGGTAATTAAAATCGTTTTTAACGCTGCATTATTTACGTTGAAAACTACGAATCGCTTGTTACACAAAGAGATCATAACGCGTTAAAGGTCCTGGTATTTGTAACTTTTTGCAAGTTTTACGTGTCATCGTATTTCAAACCTCCATACCAGTTTGACTTGAAGAGGAGACTTAAATTTCATTCTCTCTCTCTGTAACATAATATGCAATCCAGAGCAGACCTCAGACTAAACCAGTAGTTGAAGCCTTGTTCTACTTAAGGTCTGTTCTATTTTCTTACAAAGAAAGGAAAGTCGTCAGTTGTTTTAATCAGCCCGAGTTTGATTCTAACCCACTTATTGCTGACAGCAAGTGTTCCAGGAAAAGTGAACTACATTTTTTGAAGTATTTTTCAGCACCTGATTCAAGTATTTTCAAAAATTCAATATTTATCAAAAAGTTTTCTTAAAACAACCTTAATTAAGATAATGCCAACACTTTTTCAAAAAATTTAAGAAATTGATAGCAAAATTAAGATGGTCATTCTTCTCCACCACACCTTTTTTATGTGGTCCACAAAATT
Organism: Trididemnum clinides; assembly: GCA_963675345.1. Lineage (NCBI taxonomy): Eukaryota > Metazoa > Chordata > Ascidiacea > Aplousobranchia > Didemnidae > Trididemnum > Trididemnum clinides. The sequence continues at coordinate 15,275,670 of OY776294.1, forward strand.
TTCCCATTAGTTAAAATGTATAGACTGCGGTATCAATAACGCAACAAGAGCGACCGACCTCTCTGCCTCAACACTTGATTACGCACCCGTAAAAAGTTGGAGATCAAAGTTCTATTGTACATTGCTGCATATTACCTTGTTCCAAAGGTATTTTGCCAAAATTGAGCGGCCTCTCCCTTTGTTATACGATATTCATCGCCTACAAATCTACCATCAGGAAATTCTGCTTTTAATTCGGCAAGCATGTGGCTGAAAACCAATGAAAGCTTTGTCAAGCTACGTCGATGAGGAGAGGTCTCGTCAAACATACGTTCTCTTCCTTCTTTAAACAACTTGATTGCCTGAAAAATCACATCCATTAAAGCAATATGCTCATACCCGGCTTAGAATGGCATGCAACTCCGCTAGGTAAGAGGACGCCGTTTGGTAACGGCCTTGTGGCAATGAGCATAGATTGATAGGTAACATGTGAAGTAACTTGTATCGTCATACAAAAAAGCAATGCTTGGCTTGAAATCGCCGAATGACGGCGCTGCGGTTATTTTAAGGCGCTTCACGGCGATTTTTCCTGCTAGCGGTAGGAAGGCTACGTGCGAGCAGTACTGACACCTTTGTGCCAGGTCCGAACACACATACGCTCTATGCGAGGCCGACAAAAGGCTTTCCTGCGACTTCACGATAAAAGCATGCAAATAAAAATAACTTCGCCGAAAGCCAGACTTTTTGACAGAAGCTAAGCTTAGTTCGACTGGGTGTAGGGGTTCTCAATTTGTTTCTGACCGCGTATTACCTGAATGTTTTTACTGTCCTCTCTTAGCCACACTCCCATAACCGCACGCCCAACAAACGTCTTTTGAAAACCAAGTGAATAATTTTTTAAAGACACACAAAAAACGTGCCACTAAATGTCGTGTAAAAACTGAATGTAAAAATTCCAAGTAAGGTACTGTGCAAGCCTCTCTTTTTCCTTCTTGCAAAAACCTTTGTTACGTTCAAGCGCAATCACGGTATTTCGTAATTTAATTCAAAGCAATCGCTGTCTAAGTATGCGACAATTACAACGACAGACGACATAAATTTGACATTCTGACTTTTGCAGGCGACTTGAATGGTGTCAGCGCGCCACTTGAACAGAGCCCGGTACCAGAGTTGGAGAACCAATGACTGCATAACTCTCTTGTTGCACGACTAAGCCAGATTTTGATAAGTTCAACTAAAACTTTAAGTCGAACATAAGTGGAGTTTCTGCAATTTTGTTGGAAACGGCAGTTAGAATTTCTAGAAAGAATTTAAGAAAAGACAAACTACAGTGCATTTTTGATTGGGTTTTGAATGGCATTTCTTGCCAGTTTACTAAAGTATTGTTTGCATTATTCTCTTTTACGTTTTTCTTGTTGTGTACAGTACTCGTCGCTAATGTTTAGCAGGAATCAGGAAAAGAACGACTCAGCTGCTTTAGAAGCTTTCTGTCGCAAATCACCACATCAATCGCAACAATTATTGCTTTTTTCCATTTGTGATCTACATTTTTCAAAGGGACAAATAATCCTACTAACTGACTGTAATATAACCTAGACTTCTCGTGTCTTGCAAAACCGTATACTCAGCATGATATAAGAAACGACAGGGGACTTGTTAGTGTTGGGAGCCTATTTACAACCACAACGAGCTTGTTTTTTATAAAAACAATGGGGATAGTTAATGGCTTTTTGCATCAAACGTACTGTCAAACAATAACGACCGTATCTGTTTATAGTTAACTATTAAGCAAATCTGATGCCACCGTCATGAAGGAAACAATAGATCTCATTAAATGAAACGTGTTTTTTAAGCTAAATCCAAACTCTACAATATTAGTCTTGATTGGCACATTTCAGCATTGTTATTATTCAGGCAGAATACCAAGTCCTCATAATGCAATGATGTCTTGAGTAAAATTATTTACATCACTTTTAAACTACCAGTATGACCAAAACCAGCTTTCATTTTTCTTAGTGAAAAGAATAAAACCAAATTGCTGATAAAGATTTTATTAACGCATTTCGCTTTTAGTGTAACAGCGAAACGTTTAAATAAAATGTTTACCAGTATTTCGGCTTTATTATTTTTACTAAAAATCGCAAATAAATCCAATTTTCATGTTCCGCTTTCACATTTCAAAATAGCTTTGAAAAACAATTTTTAGAAACAGATTCATAACTTTTTGCAGTAATTTAAACGTTATCGTCTGGCTCTCATCAGAAGCTAACGCCAGAATGAGGCGAGAAGAAAGCGTGGCTATTTCTTGTCGGCAAGACTATCGAAATAGTTGCGTTTCGCCATCACCAAAACCCAAGCGCCAGTGAACCAACTGCAGTGCGTATGTGAATTCTTTTAGGTGGCAAAGTGCGGGATGTTGGTTTTTGATGGAAGTAGCTTTTAGGAAAGCTAGGTGGAAGCGAGACCTCACGACAGCCAGCACTATGAATTAATTGTCACCGTAAGCGGCGACGCAGTCTCGGTTTTCAAGTAAATGTTGTCCAACTACCAAATCGAATTTGGTGGGAGAAGCCTTTGGAATGTGCGGCTAACGTACCGACAGTCACAGCGGCGCACGTATTCGTATACAACACCGTTAAAGGGAAGGCACGACGTCATTGTGGACGGCAGAAAGAATGGATTTGGTGGAAAATATCAGCCGAAGTTCAGTTGCTATGATCAGTGTACTAGCGCATAATACAAAGCAGTGTAGTGGTTCGAGTGTCCACTTCACAGTCACCTGACTTTAATTCAATTCCTTCATAAGGTCATGCTGAAGACTTTAAAAACCATAACCACAGCTTCCCCACATGACACTCAGCACCAGAAGGTTAAATGTAAAGAAAAAACCGGCAAGTTCACTCGTGGTGCCGTCGGAAAAGGCACTTAATGGGATTCCTTCACTGGTGATTGAGTCAAGCAGAAGCAGTCTACCAGTCACAGTTGCCCAGTTTGACAAAAGACAAGCCAACAGAGCACGAGCTCATATATATATATATAGATAAATGCGTGGTATGAAATGTGAGAAAGGAACATACTGAGTTGGATCTAATAAAAAAATTAAATAGAATAAATTCTGCGCCTTACTTCTTTGCATTTCTTGATCAAATTATCCAGAAAAATACGAAAATATTCACAGTCATTTAAAACTTGCAATCTGTCTTCATATCTGAAATCAATGCAATGCATAAAAGTTTCTAAAAGTATCAGGCTTTTACCTCGTACACAAAGTAAAAGAAGTTTATAGAGCGGAAGGTTGCTTCAAATAGTCGAAGCAAAATCTTCGAAATGACATGATCGGAACTTTAATCACTCGATCAAACACAAGATCAACAGCAAGTGAGGAGGCTGCAAATATAATTAAATTATTTCGGGTCCTTAAGTCAGCATTCGTCACTCGCGTAGTCGCGATCGGCACAAGTAACATTTTAAACTTAAAAGCAAATGACAATCTCCCGGAGTATGCTGCCCCCCCCCCCCCCCCCTTAACCTTCTCAGCAATGACCTCCAAGGTGTCAAATGACAACTTCGACCTTTAGTCCAGGTATGTGCAGCCTTTTTTGTAGACAGCGAAATTCACCTAATTTTATTGTGATGCAAGAGGCTAGCGATGCACTTAGCAATCTGCAGTCAGTGACACTGTTTCGACCAATCAGGTGCAGTTGGTGACCTATGAGAAGCTAGAGGCTTTTAATAAAGCATAGCTTAGACCGCCACACTTGTGGGACCTATACTAGATCCACTGTGGTGGATGGTTTGTCAGTACTCTGCGAAGCCGTATCACTCGTGAATGAGTGGCCGTTGTCGCAGGTGCACTAAGTCTAACAACTGCTAGAACAATAGTGCTGTCACAGCCTAGTGGTCATATGCTCTATTAGTAACGCTACTATAAAAGCTCGTGACCACTAGGATGTGACAGCACTATTGTTCTAGACTATGGCATTACTATAACAGCTTGTGACCACTAGGCTGTAACAGCACTATTGTTCTAGCAGTTGTTAGACTTAGTGAACCTGCGACAACCGCCACTCATTCACCAGTGATATGGCTTCGCAGAGTACTGACAAACCATCCACCACAGTGAACATAGTATAGGTCCCACAAGTGTGGCGGTCTAAGCAATGCTTTATTAAAAGCCTCTAGCTTCTCATAGGTCACCAACTCCACTGAAGAGACCTAATGAGTCGAAACAGTGTCACTGTTTGCAGTCACCTAATTTTGTTTATCAGATGAGACCGAAGGGCAAGCACAAGGCCTTTTCAAGATGAACCTCCTTTCTATTTAACCGCATTCAAAATTCGGATGAAATTTTTAAACTGAAGCAACAGACACACCACAAGCAGATAAAAACTTTCATCTGAGTCCTTTTCCTCTTTTTGAGAGATCATTTTATAGATACGAGCCAAAAGCCACAACATTTTCCAGGCCACACTAGTTTATCTCACAAGCTGCTCACTCACTATTACATAAGCTCACTTTGCCACATTACAGAGGTTCACCAGGTACTAGAACCCAAAAGCTAACAAACTAAAGTGTTTAAATACTTTGGGAAGGTATCAGGACAAATACCCACCGGACATATACCCCCGGACAAATACCCACCGGACAATTACCCCCCTTGGCAAATACCCACCGGACAATTACCCACCAGTTTTTTTTGTTTTGTTTAAGGGTTAGGGTTAGGGTTAGGGTTAGGGTTAAGGTTAGGGTTAGGGTTAGGGTTAGGGTTAGGATTAGGGTTAGGGTTAGGGTTAGGGTTAGGGTTAGGGTTAGGGTTAGGGTTTTTCCTCACATTTCATCTTGTGGTGGGTATATGTCCAGGGGGTATTTGTCCGGTGGGTATTTGGCAAGGGGGGTAATTGTCCGGGGGTATTTGTCCTAGAATCCTTTGGGAATGCGTCTTCCTTTTGTCTTCCCGATAAACGATGGATTGTCATAGCTGAATTTGGACGTGTGAAAAACATTTGCTCACATTACTATTAGTATTAAAACAGCTATAACTTAAATTGCAGTTATACGCTTTAAAAAAACACATTCTCACCTCATCATTATTAATCTCAAGTGACTGTATGTGTCCGGTAAAATGTCAAGAATATACGGAGGACTGTTTTTGAGATTCATTTTGGATTGTTGGCAGAATTTGGCAACCTTAAACAAAACAAGCATATCAATAAATAGTGAGCACTTATTCAACACATCAAACATATGACAAATGGAGAGTATAGGAGACCATAAAATTACCTACCTTCTAGTCAAGTGTAACTACCAATGCAGTCGGTGGAAACACAAACTACACTTTGAACATAAATGGTTGGAATGTTATGCTGCAAGCAACAAACTCTTAATGTAAGCAGCATAGTGTAATAACCTATGCATCACAAGTGTACCAATGGTCGAAAGTTTGTCTTGAGAAATTAGAGCATAACGTGGTGGGTGTGCAGTGGTTTAACCATCTGTTTTAAAGTTGGTAGACATGGGTTCAACTTCTACAAAATGGTATTCACAGCATAATTGCTTGGTGCTCAAAGTGAAAAAAACCTGATAATGTGAAAAAAACAGCCAAATTTGCCTACTGTGTCCTTTGATAAGGCACTTAATGAGATGCCTTCATCTTTATGTAGCAGATTGAAGGTGGAGCCACTCAGATTACCCATTGCGGAGGCCTAGTATGACAAAAGAATGCACACAGAACATAAGCTTATAAGCAAGAAAATGAAGTTCTCCTAGTTTTATATACAAGTTTGACGGTACATAATCAAAAGATCATTCTTGAACATGAAAATCAACACAGAAAAAAAACGTTATGTTCAAAGTTACATCGTTGTCAGTCAAAAACTCAATTTAGATATTAACTACCATGAGTTGCAATAACTTCAAAAATGTAAGGAAATGTGTTTTAGCAAGAACAAAATGGCCTAAATCCACTAATTAATGTTATCTGTACAGTACTTACTGGTTATCACCTCCAAAGAGAAAGATATCAACACCTACTTTATTTGAATACCACCAATGACCAATATTTAACAAAATAGCTAATAAGCATTGCTTTCTAAATTCTATTGCATTAATTTATAGTCATTTAAATTTATAGCAATACTTTGAAACCAATCATAATTGTTTCATTTGCATATTAATTTACAATAAATACTTGTCTAAAATCAATTAAAATCTATCCAATTAAAAAGTTTTCCACAGTTAAATTAATCCAAAATTTGATTATATTAATTGTGATTAAGATAACTCTTAGCAAACTGGATTACCTTATCCATAAATTTTGAGGCTTTATCAATGTATTTTTTGTCAATTGTAACTTTCTGGTTGTGTGACGAATCATTAAGAGCATCATGTAATCTAAACAGTTACAAATCTCAGTAAATCATAACAAATATTATCAGATAAAAATTCTAAAAACTAAAAACTTTTTATGAAATTCTGCAAGTTGATTAGCACCAGTGGGTAAATTTGCAAAACTAATATTCTAAAATTCAAGAACGCCGAAGTCAAAAATCAGAATGACTGGTACCACCATATGCAACTCTTTCTATCAACTCATATCCGACCCAAACCCTATTAAAAATTTGAAGCAATCTGCAAAAATTTTACCAAATTTTGCATTAAAAATTATTCTTTGTTCCAAGTAATAAGAAAGACAAGTTTTTGATTAAAGGCAGCTGATATGCCTTGATTCAATTATTTGGCAAACTGGTGATATATCTGTGCACATTCCATCTCAATACTGAGGTGCATACACACATTTAAAAGAACCGAAACTGCACTTTTACACAATATAGTAACATTTTTTTCACGTGCCTGGCATCAAGGAAACTCGACTTCTACTTTGACCAAAAGTGATCAGGTGATAGTTCTATTTTCGCTAGAAATTAATTTAAAAGTCAGGTGCAAATGATTTTCCAATCAAAACCAAGATTTTTGTCCACATGCCATATTTTCAAAAGCTAAGAGAAGTACTTGCAAACAGGCCTAATGAAAAAATGCATGGATCAATCTTGAGCAGCAAGCAAATGACAATACAGTATCTCCCTGCTATTTGCAGGAGTTATGTTTCTTCCCCTTCCACAAATTACGAAAAATCTGCCCTTCCACAAATTACGAAAAATCTGTGAATTAGTGATGCAGTTTTAAAAAGGTCTATGTATGCCAATATATATGCTAAAATATGCTTCCCAAACACATTCTAAAAACAGTCTTACTCATTAATACAGCAATAATGTAGTAATGATAAATTACAAACAGTAATATGTAGCAATGATAAATAAATATGTAGTAATAATGAACAATACAGAGTTAGGGTGAATGTAAGCATTTTTCTGCTAAAAAATGGCCTAAGAAATTCACGAAATTAAGAAATAAAAAAATTTTGAGAGCAAATTCCACGAGTATGCAGGGTCACAAACGGTGAACTGCAAATGAGTGAGGGTATACAGTACTGCCATTATTCAACCCAAAAAACATTTATTTTGCACTAGCGATTAGCAACAAAAAAAGAATTCCATGAGCTACCAGATACTAATAGCAATTCCCTATAGCGATATTGCTCAGATAGCATTATTTGAGAAAGCTGCTGCAGTGCAACCAAACAGAAGCCGAAAATTACTTGACATGCAATTGAGCATTCAACATGGAGTCTATTTCAACCAATAAACTTAAAAATAACCAGATCAAACCCAGAAGAACTTTTAGCAATATAATACAACACAGAAATCCACAGAAAAAGTTCCAGAAAAATGAATATGACTGCAATGCAGATCTGCGTTAAGGATGAGGTTAGTGTTTGAATTAGATCAGTAATCTCTAAGAGATTTTAGTCAGCGCATAACAGTTGGCTTACTTGCAAAATTGGCGGCAAATCATGTATAAACACTGCCAAACAAAATTTTGTGGTGTGGCTAAACAAAGCATAACACCAACCTAAGTTCTTAATATATTTTGAGATTATAAATGGATATTATTATACTGCTATTTATTCACTATATAGAGGTTATGCTAATCAAAAATTTAATGTCATTTACCGTGACTCAGTCCATGGTTCTTTGTCCTAAAGTTATTTTAGGGCAGCTAGAGTTAATGTAAACTGCATGTGATTAGGAGAAAAATGCAATCTACAACTATCATGTGCCATTTCCACACTGTTTTGCACAGTAGAATTAGTCTTCAACAGTTTTATTTAGAGCATCAATTTGCCTATAATAATGTAGCATTTTCCTTAGTCCCAGTTGAATTTCTTTATTTTTGTAAACATTAACTTTGCTTATACCGTTGATTTCCAAATAACGGACCCTTTATTTATCTCCAGACAGGTTTTGTTTGTTTACATTGACACTCCTAGTCTTGGCCAGTGGCCCATTTTCTAACTGGAAAAAGACATGTGAAATAATAATATATTTTTACAACTTTTGAGATTAAAGACCTTAAAAAGGAGACCTTAAAAAAGTTATTATCATCACTTAGGACGTAGGCTAAATGAATAGCAGTCGAGTAGTAAACCATGGCCTATCAGTAAAAAATTATTGGTCTAGGCTATCGTTTCTATCACAAATGATCATTATTTTTTAGTCCAGTTAAGACACCCTTTTTGTGTTGCCTCTTGTTCACTTTGCCATGTCTATTGTATCCAGGACTCAAGTTGACTGCAGGTCAAATGACCTAAATACAAGTCTAAACAACCATTATGGGAGCATAGGCACCAACATTTTTAAATTTTCAAGGAAACAAAATTGCAATCATATGGTTTGATGATGCAATACGTTGTGCGGTCATTTCAGCCCTAAAATTGACAAACAAGTAGCCTACAACTTAAAGATCAGCAGCAGCAAAAGACCAGGCTACGTTAGTTCAATGAGTAGAATAAAATGAGCTACTTCAACTTTACAACATTGGTGTGAGATGTTTTGCAAGTGTTTCATATTATTAGGTTAAGCTTATATGCAACTTGCACACGTGTACATAGCATGTAAGCTTAAATTTTGCTGACAATGTCACAAAGAGTGGTTGAATGGAAGGCTTTGTCTTTAAAGCATAGTTTTACAAAATCTTTTTGAAGTACCTTGCAAAAAAGACAAACCAGTCATTGCATTTTATGATAGCCATCGATTGCACCCAACATATCAAACTACTTTAAAAGCAAAAAATGCTGGAGTGCATATTGTTTGTCTTCCACCACACACACACCCAGCGCTTTGCCACCTCAGGATGTTTCTTCAATAAAAAGGGAATGATAGAGCATTCTCTTTAACTTTCACCAAGAATCTTGCCAAAACTGTTTAAAAAGTGGCTTTTTCCTAGCTTTTAAGTCTACTGTACAAAAAAGCATTTAACTGCAGACCATAAACCATCACTAGTGGGTTTTGAAATCAAGGGCTATTCCCTGTTAATAAAGAAGTGGCCTCAAAACCAAATTTAATTCCTTTCACTATTCTTCTATGTGCATCAACATCTGCAGAAGCCACTCTAAAGAAGCAACAGGCAGACCCCATCTCACCAAACAAAGTCATGCAAAAAGCAATTGTTGCAGCAGTTTGTTATATTGTTTCGCAATGGATCAAAGAAGCTTTAAGTAATGCCACACATGTGCAAAAAAAAAGCAGTGAGGCATTAATTCTCAAAGATTCTATATAAAGGCTGGATGCAGAAGAGCGAACCAGGGCCAAAAGTCTACCTCCTCAGTTCACAGATCTTTGGGAGTTGTTAACCACAATATTTGCTATGTAGGCATGATGGAAGAATCTATCTCTAACTACATGGGCTTGTTGTGAAAAGTGCTTGCAATGGTATCATACTCCTTACGTAAATGTTTCTAATCCTTGCATGCATTGCATTGACAAATAATTCTAATATTGCTGATATCTTTTTGCCATCTTATTTTAAGTCTAATTTTGTTTTTGCTATATATTTAATGTTGTTGTTTAATTTCACAATAATTGCTAACTAATGGTACTTTACTGTGTTAAAAGAATACAGGTGGATAATAAAACTTAGTCACGCTTTTGAGGTCAGAGATCAAGCCACAATGCTGTCTATATCTTTACTACCTTCAACTATCACAACTAGAGATGTACCACCTCCTTCTACTTGGCTCCCGCCTCCGTTTCAATCCCACTCCAACTTTTCTTGGGGTCACCTTCGACTGCACACTTTCTTTTTCTAAGCATGTATCTTCGCTGAAGGCCAAGTTTTTCCCATGTCTCAAGGCCTTACGCTGTATCTCTGCTTCCTCATGGGGACCCTCTAAGGAGTCCTTCTCTCTTCTGTATAAATCTTTTTTCGGCCCCTTCTTACTTACACTTCACCCGAATGGTTTCCTTTCCTAAGTGCTACCAATTTCACCAAATTGGAACGCCTCCACCGAGTGGCCAGTCACACCATCACTGGCTGTCTCTCATCCTCCCCTATCCCTTTACTACTCTCCGAGGCTTCTTTACCTCCGCTACGAGTCACTCTGACTCATTTCACTCTTTTATTGTATGAGCGGGCTCTACATCTCCCAACCTCATTTCCTATTTCAGGTTTGGCCAGACTAGGAGTGAAACCAAGACTCTGCAGATCGTCCTGAAGAGCTTTTGCGTCCGCTCACCTGCTCATGCTTCCTTCTACCTCTTCTAGGGAGGCTCTTGTTGCATGCCCTCCCTTTCCTCCTTGGAATCTGCCTTCGTTCACTGTGGAGTCCACCCTTACCTCTCCATGCTCTTGCTCTGATCCCTCTCTCTCGCCAAGGTGCAGCTCTCACCCACTTTGACTCTCTCCCCCTCATGATCTGGTACTCTGGGCTGACGGCTCTGTTCCTTTTCCTTTTGGCAAAGGCAGCTCCAGCATACTTGCCAACTGCTCTCTCTGTGGCAAGGTGGTCACTTTTTCCTTTTCGGCAGGCCCAGTATGTTCAAGTTTTTCCGCTAAACCCTTGCGCCATTCTGCAAGCTCTTTGCTGGTCTTGGCAGCGCCATAAAGTCTGCCATTTTTCTTCTTTTCTCCTCCTGTCTGACTCTCATTCTGTCCTCGCCACCCTGTCCTCTCCTCCATCTTTCCTGTTATCTCAAACTCTGTGGCAGATCTGGCAGGAACTGTCTACTCTCTCCTGTTCTATCAGACTACAATGGGTCCCTGGACACTCATTTCTACCGGGGAACGACACAGCTAATGAGCTAGCCAGACAGGGAGCGCTACTTGCACCCTCTGCAATCCCTTGTAGTCTCTCTCTTCTAATCTCTCGTATCCACTCTCGTCTTTTCTTGGACTGGAGGCATACTGTCTCATCGAAGTATTTTTACACACAGGCTCCCTTGATTTCCACTTCAGGAGGAACTTGTACTCTCTCGTCTTTGCTGCAACGGACACAGCCTTCTTTTAGGTTCCTATCTCTCTAGGATTGGCAGAATCAAGAACCCTTCCTGCAGCACCTGTGGACACTCATCCCAGGACATCTCTCATCTCATTCTGCACTGTCCAGCAATGAACTCTTTGTATTGCTCACTCTTTGGTGACTCTCTGTCTCTCTACGATCTCTGGTCCAGACCCTGGGGAGTTGCCCAGCTTCTGGGGCTCCATGGTCTCCCACCATGCCCCCATCCCTCGGAAGGGATCGGGTAAGCAACAACAACAGAGATGTACGATTCCACGTTTTTAGCCAATACTACTACTAGCGATACCAGCATTTAGAGCCAACACTGATACTGTTGATACCACTGATACTTTTTATCTATTGAGCACCAGAAATAAAAGCTTTTGTAAGCAGTACCAAAGAATGTATTTAGTAAATCTAGCTTTTTATTGCATTTTGAATTTTTTCTAGGTATTTATCTATCATTAGTCATTACAATATTATTGCAAAACTATAAATGAAAGTTGAACAAATCAAGCAGTACTTTTTTATAGCAAAATACTAAAACAATGGATTGAATACTATTATTCAAAGAAAATAGGCCTACATTAAAAACACAAAAGATTAAAAAATAAAATAAAATGGGAAAGTAACAATGTCGTAACCAAAAAAAAAATAAACTTGACAACATAATGAAAACACCTCAGCAAGTGAAAATTTGCCATAGACGTATTAATAAAAAAGTATTTGCCAGTTGCAGCTATTATCACACAAACAGCACTCACAAGTCAAAACTAAAAATATACACTACCAAACTGCAGCTTTTCTAGCAAAAAAAAACAGCTTGGTAAGTCAAAACTGAAAAATGTGTTTACCATACCTAAAAGTATCAAAACCATTCACAAACTGCACACTCGTTTTATCAATTAAACTGCCTTCAAATTAAAGTTAAAACCAAAAACTTTTTACCACTCCCTCCTCTCAAAAATTCATTGTTACATAAATTGCAGATAACTTTTTCGACATCAGAAGCTTTAACATTAAAAATTTCCATACAATGCTTTTATTACAAGTGATTTTTATTAACCACTTCCTTTGAAGTTAAAAGAGAAACTGAAATTTGTAGAATAATAAATAATATGACTTTTAATATGTATATTTATATAAGCACAATATTGAGTGTTACATGATGTTTGGGTCCTGTTTAAAAGACCGCCCTCTTTCTGGGCATTGCTGATACACTACAAATCATTAATTATGTTACAAATGCAATCCAGTTCCAGAGTAGGAACAAAAATTTTTTATATTTATTCTATGAAAAAATTAAACAAAAAATTTTTATATTTATTTTGTGCTTAATAAGTATTGGTAGGTATCGGCTATATTTAACCAATACCGATACTACTACCTGATACCATAAAAATAGGCTGATACCACTGATACCGATACTGAAGTATTGGTGCATCACTATTCACAACATGCTTTTCAACCTTGATGCAAGTTACACCATTTACAGGGTAATACAATTTCGGTAAAGAGGTGATTTACAGGGTAATTTATGAGAGCGGATTTGCTTAATTCAAGAACCCTTCTTTCTGGATCTAAAAATAACTAAAACAGATGGTTGAGCTAAATGGTAAATAAAAAGGCTGTGCAAATGATCAAAAAAAGTGGTTAGATTAAAGTTGCAATAGAAAAAACAGTAGGTAAAAGGGAAAAAATAGTAATCCCATCCTAAATTACTCCACTATAACCTACGTGAAATATTGAGAAGTTAGATTGGTTACCATGACCATAATGCAAGAAAACTTTAAGGCAGTGGCTATTTCGCCGTCGACGGCAATTTGCCCTTGGAATCTATTTTGCCGTGATCATTCACGTGTGTTTATATAGCCAAATTTGCTATTATCGCACCAGTGACTCTGTGATGTAGTGGATAGAGCGCTGGTCTTGAGATACCGAGGTATCGGGTTCAAATCTCAGCTGGCCAGGGCTTGAAAAGAAAGGCAGTGTACACTGAAGGGGTAGGCCCGGTATGTAAATGTATGGGGCAGTGTACACTGTAAGGGAGTGTGCAAGGTGGGGGATAGAGACCTGGGGGTGCAAAATTTTTTTTTTGGTTTTTAAAATTGACCAATCAGAGACGACCAAAAGTTACATGTTTAGTACGTCATTAAGATTGACCAATCACAAACAACTCACGGCAAAATAGTCTCTGAGGGTAAATTGCCGTCGACGGCAAAATAGCCACTGCCAAACTTTAACAATTGCTGCATTATAGCAAATAATTCAACCTCATACATTTGCCTGTTGTAATTAACTAAGCATGATTTTGCAATTACAAGCATGCTTTCAATCTAAAAAGTTTATAATAACAAGCAAAGCCACAACTTGAAAAACATAATTTGAAATTTGGACAATATAGCCCTAGATGTTGCAACTGTCCTGCATTCTTTTTCAACGTACCTCAGATATGTTACTGCTTACATATAACTGAGGTACGTTTTTCAATTATTACATAGAAGAACATACCTCAGCTATTTGTAAGCAATAATGATTTCAACAGAGTCTTGTCAACCACTGGCAAAATTAGGGGTGGAATGAAGGGTGAAAGGTGGAATCCAAACTTATATACTAAGATTGAAATTGTAACCAAAACTCATAATTAACTTAGCCAATAAGACGATTGCTGTTTCACTACAGTATAGGTTATACAAGGTATACAACATAAATAACACAATAGCATACCCTCTAATATGATTCAACAAACCAATTCCGGCTCTTGGTACACTTCGTATTCCTGCTTGTAGATGATTAGAGGTTGAAGATGACATATTCAAACAAAAAAACAAAGATAAAACTTGATTGAAAAACACAACAAAAGTAACAGTAGGCCTACTGCCTGCCACAAAATTGAAGGGTTAAACACTAATTACACAATTTGACTACAAGGCTGGCTTTCCAGATACATACTACCAATACTTAAACATGAACACATGAAGGTGCTAAAATAGGCCTATAAAATCACTAAGGCGAGCAATCTCTATGATGTTCTTGTTGCTTAATTTAAGCGCTAATATCAACGCGTATGTGAATCTATAATTTCACTTACTGGTAGGTTACTTTAGTCTCTTATACCTTGCCCTCACAATATTAACAATAGCCTACTACATACAAACGAATCTACTAAAATTGAAGGAAACGAAAACTAAGACATCTGCGGAAAGTTTTCCATAGAACAGGATACAATCAAAACAGGGAAATCCCAGGAGCGGATCAGCAAGTTGGGTTGGGGTTAGATTGGAGTTAGGGTTTCTTAAAGATGGTTATGTTTGGGGTTGGAGTTGGGATTGCAATTAGAGCTGGAGAAATTCCATGATATTTCAGTATTTTGGTGGTAGGCCAATCCACAAAATTTATACCATGTCCTTATTAGACTAAGCTTACAACATAGCGGTAGGCTACAAGTGTGCAACAAAAACATAAAAGACTAACCACACTAAAAATGACTAATGCAGTTTAAATGAATGCATTTTCTGGAGTTGTTTAAAAGTAGTTTTGGAGTGAATTGATTTAATACTGTCAGGTAGTTTGTTCCATGTTGGCTACACACTGGTGCACAGTTACCGAAACTTATTTCTCCCTATTGTCAGCAGTGTGATCAAGTGTATTGACTCATCATTGCCTTTGATGACAATAATGGTCAAGAGTTGAAATTTCTCGATGGCTTCGTCGTTACATTTTCTGGAAAGGCACTTTACGGCAACTTTTGCTGCTTGGATGCAGGCTTGTGGTAACAATGCTCTTTGTCAGCTGTAATCTTACTAGTAACTTGACCAAAAATACATGGTAAAGATTTTTGGTGCCAATAGACTCCGACTTAATTAGTTAGTTGATGAACCAATAACTTGCATGTTTGTAGAAATATTTATTATTTGTTACTCAAACAATGCAAACTATTTGGCTATTGCAGCATCATTTTTACAACACATCAATGCTTTATTATTGCAAAATTATTTTATTCTACAAATACTGTGGCACTGCGTGTCAAAATCTCATAGTGAATTTCTTCCCCCGATATAGATCACGCTTTTTTCAACGATCAACTCAACCAGAATTACATTTCAAATAATACATGTTCCCATATGCATATCACCCACTAAGCCTGTTTGAATCATAAAAACGAAATCTAATTTTTGGTTAACGTACACAAGCAACACAAATGTTACTCATAGGTAAAAACATTAAAATGTGGATCAAACATTCGACGTCCATATTCGCGTTACTTTCACCATAACCTACTGATCAAACTTCGCCCTTAAGCATACTAAACGGCCACAATATTTCTAAACAGGTCTGAACTCAAAATGTTTTGTACATAGCCAAAGAGGTTTTATCGTGACTGGATGACAACAATATACAACTACTACCACATTATAAGACATTTGGTTTGTGCAAAAGTTGATGGAAAAATTGGTTAACATTCATCAAAGAATTTTTGTCGATTTTTTTGAGCAAGTCAATTAAGCCAGTCTGTCTTGGTTTGTATCCGGTAATTCTTTTGTTTTTTGATAATCTGAACAAAAGTCATACTGACAGGCAAATGCAATGAAACACACTTTAAAATTATGATGATATGTTACAGGTGATAACTTACAAGTGATTTTGATTTGTACATACTGAATGATTTCTTTCTTTTTTGAGGTTTGCAAGATACCAGCGCCTCATTTCGTTAAAATTCACATTATTATGTTGTTCGTCCACTGGCATAAAAGCTTGAATTTTTTGACGTAGTTGAAACAATCTCGGTTGTTGTGTATTGCTCCCCAGTAATGTCCTTCAACTGTAAAGGTACGCAAGAGCTGTAAGTTGTGGTCCCCGAACCTTATCAAGAAAGTAATAGCTTTTTATCTATCTGAAAGAAACTTGATATCAGATAGCATAAATTAATCTAAAAATCTTTTTTAACCAACATTAAACTGCCTACAATGACGACCTTTAGTCTGTCTTCACTGTAGGCCTACTTTTAACGAATGACGCAATATACAAAATCGAGAAAGTCTTGGGATTGTGCTTAGGGTTAGGATTGGTTAGTTACGGTCATTGAACGATACGATAGTGTAGTGGTTATAACGTCAGCTTTGCAGTCGATAGGCTTGGGGTTCATTTCTTTTGTCGAGTCATACCAAACAACTTTAAAAAATGGTAATCACAACCTCACTGCTTGGTGCTCGGCATTTAGGGGAGGTTGTGGAGAACAAGCCGGCAAGTTCGCTTGTTGTGTCCTTGGGCAAGGCACTTAACGAAACACCTCGCCTTTATGTGGGAGGTAGGTGGCCCAGACGCCACAAAAATGGCAACTCCCAAGCGAGTGCGGACGTCCCGTCCAAAATATAGCGATACAATTAGCTTTCTCGTCAATGAAGGATAAGGATCGACAATACAATAGAGAATTAGGATTGGGTTTAATCCGCTAAATTGTTGCTTTTTGGTTGGAGCCCGAATGACAAGTCTACCATTGCGAAATTATAAGCCAGCTGTTGTTTTAATAATAGAGAGAAAAATCTGTGAAAGTGGCAAACGCGTGACCAATAATAGTACAGAATGACGTTATAAGAATCTGAACCACTCCTAGCAAGATTAAATGTTTCTCATTTTTCACATACGTTGTCATTCCGTGTTGGCCAGAATGTGCCTGCTAGAATGAGGATACAAACTAAAAAAAGCACTCTACATCAATACCTTGCTTTATTGCAGATTTGTAAATTTTATTGTTCACATTTATCCTCCATTCACGAGAAAGCGAATTGTATTGCTATATTTTGGACAGGACGTCCGCACTCGCTTGGGAGTTGCCATTTTCGAAGTGTCGGTAAAAAAAAGCATTGCAACAGCAGCAGCCCATTCCAGCGGACAACTCCACAGCGTGTTTGACTCTAAACTCAAGTTGGTACCGGTCCGCGTACAATTTTCGCCGGTCCGCGAAGTATCTTATTTTCTGCCAAGATAATTTTAATATGGAATCATAACCATTGCGAAGATGTTACTCTCTGTAAAACTCATTTTACGCCTGGCCGATTTGCAGCAGTAAAACTGACGCATCTCGCCTTTCATCGTTGATACCGCAAAATTGTTTTATAATAATCAAGGTAGATCTTCCGATTACCTTCTAGATTCATGTTTGACCTAAGTTTTGTTTCGTCATAAGTAAGTTTGTTAAAATTGCTTCGACATAAACTACGTCTAGCGTTCTAAAAGTTTATTGATGGAATGCTGTGCAAAGTAATTTTTTACTTGTGAGATGCTGTAATAGCTTGTACTGTGACACTGAAGAAGGATTATTATGGAATCAACAAAACAACAAGGTATTATGGTGTATTTTAACAAAAAGGATAAAACTAAGACTTCTGAAACAGATAATTCTCAAAATGGAGATGAAGCTAGTATTAGTAGGGCTACTGTAAGTGTAGAGCAAACTACGAAAAGGATATGTGCAGATAAGTCGAATGTCACAGGAGGAAGTAAGAAACTAAAAGGGAAATTTGTCAGGCAATACGATAAAAAATACTTGGAGCTTGGTTTTACTGTAGCTCCGTGTAGTGAACAATCGCACGGCCCTTATGTTTAGTGTGCTCCCAAATTCTCTCAAATGACGCTATGAAACCTTCCAAATTTGCTCGTCACTTCCATTCAAAACACAACAATCTTAAAGACAAGCCCCTTGATTATTTTGAACGACTACGCTCTAATATGAATGACCAAAAAAAACAAATGAAAAAGATGACAACTACCGAAAAATCTTTTCTACATGCATCCTACCTAATTTTCCTACAAATAGCTAAAACAAAAAAACCCTATACAATTGGGGAAGAGTTAATAAAGCCGTGCATCTTATCTGCGGCTGAGCAAATTTTGGGTCCTGAAGCAGCTCGAAAATTTGATGGCATACCACTCTCCAACGATACAGTTCAACGAAGGATTGAAGATATTGCAATGGACATTGAACCGCAGGTAATAGAGGAGGTAAAGAAATCACCCTATTTTGCTATTCAACTCGACGAGTCAACTGACGTGAGTAATTGTGCCATTCTTCTATGTTTCGTGCGCTATAAGGGAAAAACAGATTTTAAGGAAGAACTTCTTTGTCACATTGACTTACCAGGACGTACCACCGGTCAGAAATATTTAGGCTTCTTAACACGTACTTTAGTGAGAAAGACATAAACTGGGCAAATTGCGTCGGAGTATGTACTGATGGAGCTGCGAGCATGACTGGTTATCGCTCTGATGTGGTTGCAAAAATTAAAGAAGTTGCGCACAAAGAAATGCTGTTTCCTCACTGCATCATCCACCGAGAGCATTTGGCTTCAAAGAAGCTTTCTCCTGATTTGAAAAACGTACTTACTAACGCTGTGAAAATTGTTAATGCAATTAGAAGTCGACCTCTGAACTCCAGACTCTTCCAAGCATTGTGTGAAAGTATGGATTCGCAGCACGATCATCTTCTCCCTGCAGAAGTAAGATGGCTGTCACGAGGACGAGTTCTTTCTCGCCTATTTGAACTTCGTGAAGAAACAAAACACTTTTTGAGAGAAATGAACTCTCTATTAGCAGAATTTTTGTTAGATGAGATGTGGTTGTGTAAGCTTGCGTACTTGGCAGATATATTTGGCCGTTTGAACGAGCTTAATACTTCTCTGCAAGGCCCTTGTACGAGTATCTTTGTACTGAGAAAAAAGACTGATGCTTTCAAACAGAAGCTGGCACTTTGGGATAGTCTTGTGCAAAAGGAAGATACAATTATGTTTCCAATTTTAAATGAGTATTTGGCAAGTGCTGATGTTAACTGTAAAGAGTTACTGAGCGTTGTAAGTCAACACTTAAAAGAGTTGGCTAACAGTTTTGACCATTATTTTCCGGAACATGAAGATCCTCGACGTGGAAACCTTTGGATCAACAATCCTTTCATTGAAGATGTCAACACATGCGACCTTAATCCCCGTGAAAAAGAAAGTCTGATTGAATTATGCTGTGATTCTACTGTACTTTGCAGTTCAGATACAAAAAAGAATCATTGTCGCAATTCTGGATATCTCTTGAAAACGAATATTCGTGTCTAACTCACAAAGCAATCAAATAGTTGGTGGTATTTTCAACTAGCTATTTATGCGAGAAATCTTTTTCATCGCTAACTTTAATTAAAACATAGCAAAGAAATCGGCTGGATGCCGAAGCACAGCTACGTGTTTCAGAAACTTCTTTTATGTCTCGCTTGGATCGCATACTGACTGCGAAACAGCATCAAATTTCACACTAACATTGATTTTGTATGTAAATGAATTAGCATTTCGTTGTTTGAGTTAATTTGATTTCCATTTAGTTGTAATTTTTCGTCCTAAATACATAGCTTATGCCAAAATCTTGCAGTATGTTACGCAACGACAACTGTGGTTAACAGAAATGTTACAAATATATGTTCTACTCTCTACGGATCTTTTGTTGCCGGTCCGCGAACATTTTTTAAAATTTTTACCGGTCCCCGGTGTAAAAAGGTTGGGAACCACTGGTCTAAATGATATTGAACCTAGCGTGGTGGTATTATCAATAAAACTAATATTACGAAATTATTGCCTAAATAGAATTTTGGTTCTATCTTAACTTTAATTTTTTTCTTAAAATTGAGGCGACTTATAGTATCGCTCGAATAATTAATTCTGACTGCAACTTAACAGCTAGGTGAAGATTGACTTCTGCTAAATGTTTAATCACAATACTTTAAATCACTTTCTTCTCGATCAAGAACAGAACAAAATATATTGACAAAATACCTTGAGACTTTAAATTCCTTCACTTGTCTATCACACAAACCAATACACTCTAATATATCAATCAGAAACAGACCAGAAAACTAAATCAATCAATTAACCACTTGATTCTTGTCACGCTAATAACCCACAACAATCCAAAACAGAATAGAACGCTATCAGTCTCTCTACGCTCTCTGTTACTCTCACTCTCTTTCTCTTCACTTTAACTCTGCATGAGTAAAAATCTCGCCGCCTTGTATATATGAATGGGACGCGATCCAGAAAATTCAAGAACAACATCACATGACAAAAAAAAGCACCTAGTACTAAATTATATCGGCAATCGAAAACCTTCGAGAAGAAAAAGTGTGTTCTGAATCAGTGTTCAACGAAAACACATGATTAATTATTACGACGTCAGGAGAAGCGTGTACGAACAAATCTCAATGAGAAAGAAAAAAATTTTTTTTGCAAAAAAACAACCGAGATATAAGACCAAGTTTGGACTCCAGACAATTCTAGATTTACAAATAAAATAATTACAGCAGAACAAAAACAACAAATTAAGAGACTATACGTAAATAAACTATTCCAACCAAGCAAATTCACTTATTCGTGACAGAAATAAAATTACAGTTAAAAAGACAAATTCCGTGAACCATAAGCATGTTAACAATAAATGGGACCCAGCTGGGCTAATCTGGCTGCCGGGCCCTTTCAGCCCAATAAAAGTTTCGATACTTGTGAAACTTGATAATTCATGCAAAAATGCCCTCACATTTTTGAGTTTGTCTAATGCATGTATGGGTAATTAGCGATAGACTGCGCTGGTTAGACGGTTGATTCCATTGTGCTCTACTGATATATTTTTTACACAATTGCTTACCAGATTTCTGTTTGCGGTTTGTAGCCGATGCTGCAAGAGCACTGTTAATTTGTACCTTTTTACGTTTGGGTCATATCGTTTACTTTTTGTGTTGCAAAGAATGTAAAAAATCTCGTTTTATTACTTTTTGCACGAAATAGTCATTGAAAAAATCTTTAGAGAAAATGAACGACCACTGTTGTGTCTGATAGACAAGAGGGAAAGCTTTGGAAGCAGAGGTGTTGTTTCGGGCAATTATTCATGAGTAAAAATATTTTCATCTAAAACTACTTTAAACATAGAAGGCTTATTGGGTGAAACAGTTTCAACGAACATCTCCGTGAAAGCAACTGAATCCAGTTACCTTAAACTTTCATCGCTCGAAGTTTGATCTTGATTAGATTACGGTACTGTACTATCTACTGTAGAAGGAATTCTTGGAGTGACAGAGCTTCCTTTCATTCTAAGCTCCCCTCTTGCAGCAGCGTTTTATTTTGGTGTAATATATTAGTAGTGGCGTATTCAAAAGAACAATTTGGGGGAGGCGGAGTTCTAAGTAGCCTGTATTTGATATTATTATGACTCAATCTTACAAAATATATATCTCAAATTTCTGCGGGAATTTTTCCCATTTTTGCAGTCTTGAACATTGTGATTCAGGATCTGTCTACCACCACACAATCGCTTTCAAACCTAACTTTTTGTTAAAGCAAGGCAGCCTTTTGAACTGTGGATGCTTTTTTTGATGAATGCCAATAACGCATTTATGGGTTTCTATCTGATACGTTTTGTTCCATAGTCAAAAACAATTACCACCACACTACGGCGAAAAAAAAGAATGATACAAATTTCTTCAGACTGCTTTTGCACAAAGAGGTTAGCGCAACTAGGAAAGAAAGTTCTTGCCAGTGCAAACGTATTATCACGTCTCGAAGCGAGGAACGACAACCAGGTATCTAGAGTAGGTTTGGAGACAAGATTTCGCTACTTGATACGAGTGCGAACGGCGCAGGTCGCGAGACTCACATTTCACAGTGAGAACGCTGCTTGGTTATGTAACTCAGCCTCAATCGAGAAACATCTTTTTGACAAGAGCATGGCCCATTTTATCAAGTTACAGCATGCTCCAACGTAACGTAAGATGCATCGTTCAGCACTGAGCAAATTAAAATGTCATATTTAATTACGTTGGGTTATCGTGAGTAAATGCCATTTGAAAGCTAGCTGCTCGATAGCTTTTCCATTAACAATGTAAAACAATTTACGGGTTTTTAGGATTTTAAGCTCATAACTAATTGCGTTATCTCTTCATGCCCTAGCGAATAAAATCCAGGGCTTTGCCTTAAGCATTTTGATAAAATTTGAATGCTCTAAAAATATTTCACTGCTAGAAGCAACCAAATCACACAGAAACAATTGGCGTTACAAGAAGCAAAACACTTTTTAAGGTTGCTTTTTCAGCACTACACCCAAACTACTTATCATATTACGCTCTTAATTGCTTGATAAAAGCCGGATCATTAAGTATAAGTTTTTATCTCAACTGTCCAACTTGATAGATGCATCTCTTGTTTCTTCGATTTTAATCGCAATGGCTTTTTAATCTACTTGCTGTGAAGCATAGAAGTGATCGAAGGAGAAAAGGCTGCACCAATCAACAGCCGCCTCAACGTGGTGGTGCGGTCCCCGACCCCGTTTGAGTTGGGTCGAAATGGCTGTTGGCCTTCCCGACAGTTCAGTCACCCTGGGGACACCCCTTCATTTTTTCGCTATGCTGCTCTCTGAACGACCGCAGTAGGGCAGCATACAGCTTCTTCAAAATCGGTCGCCTGTTATCTCTTTCTCGTTTCTATTGCCCTTGTCTTTCCCTTCTTCGTCTCCGCATTCTTCTTCTTCTCTTGATGAGCGGTAATGTTTATCCCAACCTTGGCCCCATCTTTCCTTGCTCTGTGTGTACTGGAAATGTGACCTGGTGGGGCAAGTCACAAATGGGTCCATCTAAGGTGCTCACAACTTTCCTTCTCCATATTCAGAGCTCTTGGCAGCTCTCACTCTTGGAGCTGCCCGCCCTGCAGCAACACTGTGACTCCTTTCCCGGACTCCTCCGACATGTATACCTCCACTGTGCAATCTGGCCCCGCCTCTGCTAATGCAGCACTCTCGCCCCACCCCCGTCTCCAAACCTCTTATCCCCCGTCTGCCCATTATATATATCTTCTCCCTCTGACCCATCACTACTGTCCCTTGCTCCTGGTTTTTCTTTTGTGCCTCCTGCCTCTACTCCCCCTGACTCTCTCAGGGTTCTTCAATGGAATGCAGGAGGTCTTCGAGCCAAGAACACTGAACTACTTCACTTTCTCTCGTCCTATCCTGTTGACCTTATCTGCATTCAGGAATCCAATCTTAACTCCTCTTCCTTTTTCCGGATTCCTGGATTCTCTGCTCTGCGTTCTGATTGTATCCACTTCCTGTCTGGCATTCTCTCTTCTGATACCACGCGCGCTAGCGGCGGCGTCGTCATTTTTTTCGGGCAGGGCCTATTCTTTTCTGAACTTTCAACCTCCTCTCTTTCTTCGCTCGATTCCTACTCTGATTATGTGGGGATCAACATCTCTCTAAACAACTCCTCCTCGCTCTCATTCCTTAATGTGTATGCCCCCCCTATTCGCATCTCCCCAACGGATGGCAGAACCGACTCCTTTTTTCCCTCCATTCTTCCCTTCTCCAGAAATCTCTTCATTCTGGGGGACTTCAATTGCCATCACCCCCTCTGGGACTCAAGAGTTACTTCTGACCCCCGCAGAGAGGAAGTATTCGACTGGGTCATCTCCTCTGATCTCCTGCCCCTCAATGACCCTGACACACCCACCCTTCTCCATCGATCCCCTGGCAGTCGCTCCTCTCCTGACATTTCCTTTGCTCCCTCTTCTCTTGCCCTTTCTTGCTCCTGGGAGGTGCTTCTGGACCTTGGTTCTGAGCACCTACCAATTCTTCTCTCTCTCTATGATCTATCGCCCCAACAGCGCCCCGCTTCCTTCAATTTTCAGAAAGCTCGCTGGGATGGCTTTGCCTTCTACATTGACTCTCACTGGCCTTCAGCAGAGGAATACTCGTCTCTTTCCTCTGCTGCTGCTCTCTTTACCTCTCTGGCACTGATTGCGGCCAAATCTTCCATTTCTTTCGGCCGCATCAAATGCTCTCCTAAAGCCTGGTGGTCTGCTGAAGTGGAAAGTGCGGTTAGTGAAAGATGCAAGGCTTTCGCTGCCGCTTACAGAAGTGATGAAAATCGCTAGGCTTACATCTTCACTTCTCGACGCGCCTTGTCAGTCATCGCCAAGGCCAAGGCGGAGG
Organism: Trididemnum clinides; assembly: GCA_963675345.1. NCBI lineage: Eukaryota > Metazoa > Chordata > Ascidiacea > Aplousobranchia > Didemnidae > Trididemnum > Trididemnum clinides. The sequence goes on from OY776294.1 coordinate 15,300,043, forward strand.
CATGGCAGACGACTTGCTCTTCTCTTTCATCTATATCTAACCTTAAATCTGTACACTCTCTTCTCCGCTCTATCGCTGGCTCATCTTCCTCGTCTTCTTCCTCTCCTAACTTCCTCAACTGTTCTTCTCCTAGGGAATCGGCATCGGTCTATGTCTCTTACCTGAGATCCCACTTTTCCATTTCTCAGCCAAAGGCCTTGCGTAGCAGAGCCAGAGGCTACCTCTCTGAGCTCCGCCGAGCCACGTGCCCTGTGGAGTCTCACTTGTTCTTTTGCTCTCCTTTCACTCTCGCTGAATTTCTTGCGGCTGCCTCCAACCTTTCCTCATTCACTGCCACTGGCCCAGACAAAGTTGCCTATCCGATGCTAAAGCACCTTCCTCGCTCTGGCATGGATTTTCTTCTTCACCTTTTCAATCTCTCCTGGTGTTCGCATTCCTTTCCTTCCATCTGGAAGACATCTTCCATTATTCCCCATCCACAAGATGAGAAAGCCTCTCGACTCTCCTGCTTCCTTCCGGCCTATCTCTCACACCTACTGCGTATCAAAGCTGTTTGAACGCATCATTCTATCCAGTCTACTCTTCTTTCTGGAATCTAATTCCATTCTCTCTCCCCGTCAGGCCGGTGTCCGCCCTGGACGGTCTACACTTGATCAAATTCTATATCTATCTCAGTCCATTTCGGATGTGTTTAACAAACACCGGCCGGGCTCTCGGATGATCCTGTCTACTATTGATTTCTCGAAAGCTTTCGACTCTGTCTGGCATCCCGCTCTTTTCCACAAACTGATTTGAGCTGGCCTCCCTCCTTGCTTTGCTCATTGGACACAATCTTTCCATTCTGATAGGCGCGCTTGTGTGGTTTTTCAAAATCACAAAAGTCGTTCCTTTCGAGTCCGTCGAGGATCGGTTCTTGGCCCTGTACTTATCTCTCTGTTCATTAATGATCTTCCGGCCTCTCTGCCTTCTTCTGCCAGCTGCTCTCTTTACGATGACGATCTGGCCATTTGGTTCGCCTCCCCTCGGTCCCCACTGCGATGGAGGCCACACACGGAGCTCTGTTTCGATTGGAGTGCTGATCTGAGTACTGGTGTCTTCCTCTCAATCCGAGCAAACGTGAGGCCTCGTTCTTCTCAGTGGATCCCCACCAGGCTAACCTCCAGCCAATCCTGCTCTTACTCGGCTCTCGCCTCCGTTTCAATCCCACTCCAACTTTTCTTGGGGTCACCTTCGACCGCACACTTCCCTTTTCTAAGCATGTATCTTCGCTGAAGGCCATGTTTTTCTCACATCTCAAGGCCTTAGGCTGTATCTCTGCTTCCTTATGGGGCCCTCTAAGGAGTCCCTCTCTCTTCTGTATAAATCTTTTCTTCGGTCCCTTATCAGTTACGCTTCACCCGGATGGTTTCGTTTCCTAAGCGTTACCAATCTTACCAAATTGGAACGCCTCCACCGAGCGGCCAGTCGCGTCATCACCGGCTGTCTCTCATCCTTTCCTATCCCTTTACTACTCACCGAGGCTTCTTTACCTCCCCTACGAGTCACCCTGACTCATTTCACTCTTTTATTGTATGAGCGGGCCCTTCGTCACCCAACTTCATTTCCTATTTCAGGTTTGGCCAGACTAGGAGTGAAACCAAGACTCTGCAGATCGTCCTGGAGAGCTTTTGCGTCCACTCACCCGCTCATGCTTTCTTCTACATGTTCTAGGGAGGCTCTTGTTGCATGCCCTGCCTTTCCTCCTTGGAATCTGCCTTCGTTTACTGTGGAGTCCACCCTTACCTCTCCATGCTCTTGCTCTGATCCCTCTCACTCTAGCCAAGGTGCAGCTCTCGCCCACTTTGACTCTCTCCCCCTCATGATCTGGTACTCCGAAATAAGCTTACTTCTTTTTACAGCTTAGACGCAAGCAATATGTGACCTGAAGTAAATAAATTTGAAAAGTGATACTTCTTGAACAAACCTCACACTTTTTGTAAGACCAGTCTTAATTTAAGAGTAGGGATATGGGAAATTGGCAGAGGTGGGCACCGCAAATTTGAACTCAATTCCGCAACCGCAAATTCTGCAAAACTGCAAGAGGTGTTCCGCAACCGCAAATTCGCAAGTTCGCCACAGGTTTGCGACAATTTTCGCACGTCCTCATCCGCTAATGCACATTGCACTTCCGTAATTTTAGACAGCAATATTTACTATTATTTTGTCTTCTCTAGATGATCTTTTTTTTTGGAGATCAAATTTTGCCGTCGACCAGACGTTGACCTTCAAAAAAAACAAAAACAGGTTATGAACACGGGGATTTTAACCTCCTATCTAGGTAATGAGGTCGTCCACTTCCCAAACGGATTTTACAGCAGAACTTGCAACACTGTCTATTGCTTTGCGGATTTGCGGTAATTTTCAGTTTTTTCACCGCAAATCTGCAAATATTTGCGGTAGGAAATTAAGTTCACAAATCTGCAAATAGAAACGGGAGTTTACAATTTGCGGATTTGCGGACCGATTTGCGGAAGTGCCTACCTCTGAAATTTGGGTCACTTCAGCGCCCATTTTTTCCGCTCTCTGTGACAGCTAAGTCTATAAAATAGAGCACTGCATATAATATTAGCCTTATATTTACAGTTTAATTTTTATTTGACCGACGCGATGGCGTAGTGGTTAGAGCGCCCGCTTCGCAGTCGGTAGACCTGGGGTTCATTCCCCTTGTCGAGTCATACCAAAAGACTTTAAAAAATGGCATCCGCAGCTTCCTGCTTGGCGCTTGGCATTTGCGGAAGGTTGTGGAGAACAAGCCGGCAAGTTCGCTTGTTGTGTCCTTGGGCAAGGCACTTAACGGGACGCCTCCGCCTTTATGTGGAAGACAGGTGGCCCATAAACCTCGAAAAAGGCAACTCCCAAGCGAGTGCGGACTTCCCGTCCAAAGTATAGCAATACAATTCGCTTTCTCGTGAATGGAGGATAAATATGGCAAATAAAGCAAATAAAATATTTTGCAGATTGTGATAATTAAATGTATCCATAAATCAAACAAATTTTCAACCTAGATACATTGGCCTATAGGCTAAAGAATTTTTCAAAAACTGATTTTACATTTTTTCTTCGATTTACAGGGCTTCATTGTGCACTTTCAGTTCTCATTGTATGTGTGGATTTGCGAAACTACTAGGGAAGTATCGATGTGTAGGAATCAATGCTTGACGCCAGCGAAGCAAAATAGCAAAAATTAGCAAAACTGCCTTTCATGGTAATTTATGTTATTGAATGCCATGGTTCAGAGTAATTTTGCTCTCAACCCTGGATAACAGAATTAGTAAGTAATGTTCACGCTTAATTTAAGAAACCAAACAAAAAGGCTACTTTAGTTCAGGTTTCCTTTGCTTTTTCAAAAGCTGCTTATTATTACGGGCAAAATGCTATAGCAATATACATACACGATGTAAAATTGTTTTTGATGCGATCGCTCAATTAGGTGACAGCAAGTAAAACTAAAAAATATCAAAGACAGTTGCAGCATTGTGAATTAAATTGCGTTATCTCATCGAACGGAGCCAAAACAAATACAAATTTATTTATGCATATACATAAGTATACAATACAAAAAAAATGTAAAATGAGCACTGCATACATTTAGCTATTGGTACCTACTGCATTGATCATGTTGATGTTATTTGAAAGTAATACTGCTGATGAAAACATAATTTAATGTTGTTATTCCATTTGAAAGGGGAATCTTACCAAAACTCATATAACTACATGCCCTACCTACAGGAGCTTTGACTCCTGAGACATTTCTTTGCCAAAAGTTGATTAATTTAATACGACACCAAGCGGCAAATTTTTGGTTTCCTTTGTTAACTATTTTTAGTCTTTACCAAAAAGTTTTGAATAACCAGGAAATAGTAAAACTAATTACGAAAGGGTATTAAAATAGGTTAGTTTATACCGATATCAATTTTAGCGTGATGAAGGAAGTGAAACAATAGTTTTCATGATATTTAATAGATGCATTTATCTAATTTGTTCCTTTTTTAATCTTTGCCCTGTGTTACATGTGTTAGACCAGCCTAATTCTGCAGATGTCTAAGTTGCATCAGGGTTGCCTTTTCACCTAAAGGTGGTTGTACACAGTTTATACTTTTGTCCAGTTGCGTATGTTTTTTGCTCTAGAGCATTTTTGTGCCGAAATTTTCATCTGGGATTTTAATGTGGTTTTATATACCATAGAGTACGGTACCTTGTGTAAACTTCTTGGTTTATCAACAATAATGTTTTTTTGTTTGCAACAACAAATATGCTTTTAGAATGTACTTTGCAGAAAAAATCAGAATATCAAACAACAACATATGCTGTAAAGCACCATATATAGGCTATCCAAGCAAATGAAAACTTTTGTACAACAATGCATGAGAGCAAAATGTAGACAAAACCAAACAAAAAGGTATGGTATAACAGTATCGTGTGCAGTGACACATAAGCTAAGGCTTCATTACCATAAGCTGATGGCCTACATAAGTCAAAAATGATTTTTTACTGAGAAATCATTGTTTACTTCGAGATAAATAATAAGCTTTGCTGTTTATATTCAGAAGATTGTTAACCTGCATCACATGGGTGGAATAAAATTTTAATCACAATTTCTATAACTAACTTTGCTGCTTTGGTCCATCTTAAACACAATTTGTTGCCAATGTTTATTGCAAAAGCAAAACTATATCCAAAGGCAGCTGTCACTTTTCAGTAATTGTGCAAATAATGTAGTGGGCTACCTCTAGCTTTATACTAGTGTAATAGCAGTTAATTTTGTAATAAACAATTTTTTGGTGAATATTGACCATCACCAGATGCAGTTATTACAGCACTTGTTTTTAATGTAGGTTTTGGTGTGGTGGAATTGACTGTAAAGACTATTTTTTAGTTCTGGTGTTAATTAAACCAGTGGCTTGATTGCTTTGGGCTAATTTTATTGCAAAGTTTGAGAACGTCTTGTTATAGTGTTATAGTCTCTGGTGTTTAGGGATGACCCCTCAATCTGCCAAAAAAGTTGTGGTCCAAACTAGATGAGTCCTTTTTTTGTAATAAATTAGTTAGATTCAGAAGTTGTACGCTTGGAATCACATGCATCAAGTCATCAAAAGTTTCAACTCTTCAAGAGTGTGCTATAAACTAGTAATTCTTGCCGCAAGCATTCAGTGTTAGCTGCATTGTGCGATGAATCAATTTAAGGTTTTTCATTGAAAGAACGCTGGTTGAGCATTCAAAACACTGCATTGCATGTGGCATGGCTGAGCTCAAGTAGTACTTTTGTTGAGACCCACATTTGTAATTTCTGCTAATGCTTAAGCTGAACAAAATGGCATGTACTGGTGATTGCTTACTCAAAGATTGAAATGTGATTTTGCAATCTCCCAAACTATTTAATCATCTTAATTTCAATGATTTAGAATAGTAATAATAATTTACACATTTGTATACCCCACATCAAACAATGACATTGTTATCATTTGGTTTAAACTAAACTATCGCTTAAAAGTTAAAGAAATATTAAAAACGTGTCAGCAATAAAAATTAAAACAATAAGTTGTTAGTTTTGACTTGAAAATTGTGATTGTTGATGCTTTTTTAACATCTGTGGACAGATTGTTTCAAATAATTGGTGCAGCAATGTAAAATCTTCTGCACTTATAATCAACTTTATGAGGAGGAGGTTGTTTGATCATCATTTAACTTACAGAACTTTTCAGTGTAACACTACAAATGACTTCTCTCATAAACAACAAATCTTGCAAATAAATGATATTTTGTCCATTTACAAATTTGCAAACAATTTTAAAATCTATTCAAAATTCAAAAGGAAAAAGTGCAATTTCTTTAAATATTAAGTATGCTGTCAAATCTGTTATCAGCAGTGAGGTGAAAATAAAAGTTCTCATCATTTCTTGCAGGTTAATTGGAAATGAACTGAAAAACGTGACTGATAATGTAGGGCAACCTTAAATACCAAAGGCTACCTATGCAAATAAGTGATGATGAACAGAAACATTTGATAATTGCTTCTTGAATAGTACATGGTGGCCCACTTAAAAGTAGCTCAGAAAATGTAGTAGAGAAGAGGAACATTCTTTCATTGTTTAAGTTACCTGTAGTGTTATAAAAGATTGTTTTAATTACCTGTAATGTAATGAAAGATGCTGGAAGTGCACCCTGTTGACATCTATGCATCTGTAATGTTATAAAAGATGCTGGAAGTGCTCCCTGTTGACATTAATGCATCTGCAATGTTATAAAAGATGCTGGAAGTGCTCCCTGTTGACATTAATGCATCTGCAATGTTATAAAAGATGCTGGGAGTGCTCCCCGTTAACATCTATGTGTTCCTGGCCATGTTTAAAAACGTTTGCAGATACTGCCTAACCCTAACCTGTTCGAACTAATTTAGGTCTTTGCTTTTTTACGTTTTTGACAGAGACGGTTTTGTGCCATTTCTTTACCAAGCTCTGAACAGAACGTTTTGCTGGTACTTTTATCTTTGGGTATTTTTCCAAGAATACTTGTTGCGTTTCCTTAATTGATCCAGTGCACAGATAGTCTTCCACAATCACTATTCTCTGCTGCAGTGACAACACCATCCTTAAAATATTTAACTGTTGATTTTAAGAACTTTGGAGCCTTAATCTGAAAAAAATTGATTAGAGAAAAATAACATATTTTGTATATTGGCCTACAGCCTATCGAGGCCATCAACTACATCAACCTATCACCTATACAATCTATCGAGAGATCAGGCTACTTTTGAGTGAGCCGCAACCTATCAAGAGATTGGGCTAATTTTAAGTGGGCCACCCTGTATATGTAAAACTTCTGATTTTGTCAACATATATGCAGAAAACAAGAGAATTAGCTAACCAATTTTGCTTTTGTGGAACTAGAATCTATTGCAAAACATGGCACCTCCACCTTACCACTTTGCTGTGTAGTTATATCAACGTGCTTCAAGGTTTCAAAAGTGCTTTAATGCTGTTACATCACTAGAAAGATTTTCTGTGCTGATGTTAATAAGTTAAGAGGTTTGTCGCTTATATTTTCTTGAGCTATCTTTGAAGGTTGATTATTTTTGGCCAGGTGGCAATTTATTAGTACCCATAAAAATATTTTATGTTTTGGCCCTGATACCTGTTTTTAAGCAACTGCGATAGCACTTTTTTTTTGAGTTAGCATAAATCAATGAGACTAAAATTTGCATACATAATGATTTTTTGAAAAAAATTAACTAAGTTTCAAATATGTTGTGCGCACTTTTGCTATGATTTTTGAGCAGGTGACAACTTTTATAAAAAACATTGTTTTAAAAGCATTCCTTCACCATTCTAGGTGTTTTTAGGTTTTTCATATCTGTGATTTTCATTATTTTTGATATCAAAAAAACTTTTAAAATTACCAAATTAGTAGAAAGCAGGAAAAAGAAAAAACAATCAATCCAATAAATAGAATACCAAAGAAACCTTGGATCAGTAGTTCTCAACCGGTAGACCACTGCACAAATTTGGATGGACCACGACTTCAGTTCTAACTTTTTTGGACTGTACTTTAAACATCCAGAAAAATGTAGACCTCAATAAAGTCTTACAATATACAAAAAATGTCTGCTTTTAATTTAAATTCAGAATTTAAAAATGTACATTTCAAAAAATCCATTTTTAAAAGAGTTTTTGCCCAAATTTAGATTCAAAATTTGAAAAATTATGAACGTGAAGGAACCAGGTCACAAAATATTTTACTGATCAAAATTTGGCCACGGACAACAAAACATTGTAAACCTCTGCCTTCTATTCATTTGATGGATGGATAAATTGGATTTCTGAGTTCCATTTTTGTATTTAATCATAGTGTTGCTGTATATTAATTTTGTTTATTTATGTTAATTATAACGTTTGTTTAATTTATTATCTTAGAAAGTAGTCAATTGGAAAAAATAAATCGGAATCAATTTTGCGCTTAATTCAAGTAATAATTTATTTTTAATGTAAACATTTTACATCCAGATAACATAGGAATGGTATGTAGTATGGCTTTTGACAGAAAATGGGTATCCGACTCTAACTTGGATAAATTGTGGAATGAAACCATCGAGAAAAAAGAAGCCAACAAGCAGCGGCGGTCACCAGATTTTTGTAAAGAAGCCATTCTGAGTGCCACTTTAAAACGTATCTCTTCTGAAATGCTTATGAGACAATTTGCATCACCTTCAGTCGACATAGATATCGATTCTGATGATGATGATGATGATGATGATGATGATAATACAATCCAAGTCTTAACAAACTTGTCTACAGTGACAGAAAAGGAGTTTGAAGATATTAATATTGATGCAAATGATCCTTCTTTGTCACATGGTTCAAACTGTAGTGATTTTATCTGCCATTCAATGCAGTTATCAAGTATAGATGACATATCTGACTTTGAATCAGTGTCTAGATCACCGAAACGAAGGTGGAGCGACACTGAAGGAGATGATGTAGGACCGTTAAATTCTTCTGCTCCCTGTTCCCCAGCAAAGCGAACAAAACCGGAGTCTTCAGAAGAAATGTCCTGTGTTTCTCCTGCTCGTAGAAAACGCTCACAGAGCCCAGCTCGCTCTGGTTGCAGCGGAGAAACTTTAATGAAAGTTCAACGACACTTAAATTTACCCAAAGTTAAAATAATACCAGCTGACAACGAAGCATCACCACCGCCTAAAACTCAACTAAACACCTCTTTATTGTCACCTGTGCGATCAGTGGTTAACAGTATATCGGAGCTTTCAATTGCGGTAAATTCGCCAATACGTTCAAACGAAAGTGAACCATGGTGTATCAATCTCGCTCCTGAACCTATTCATAGTGACCCTTTAGAATTAGATGGTTTTTTTAATAACCTTAGAAAAGTAACGTCGTAATTTAACACTATTCTTGGTGTTGCGTTTTACTAGTTACATTCTCAATGAGCGTCAGTGGTTCAAATAATGGCATGTGCTGCACATTTTATTTCGTTTGACTATTTATTATCACATTGTTACTGGCATTAGTAATTCCGCCTGCAGAACTGCTTTTATCTATGGACAGTTACGGGTTAGTAAGCAAATATTTAATGATGATCATAATTTCCATTGCATTGATGTTCATTGCTCTGGATTTGTTTCCTTACAAAAAAATTTGTGTAATTGTAGTCGTATATGCAATTTGCGGTGTTTCCTTTTTAAGGATTTGATAGTTATTTGAGACCAATTAAATGTCTTCCGTGCCTTAAGGTAGCATTTTCGCAGTCTGTCATATTGCCAACAAGACAAAATTCTTTGACGAAAACTTATGCAGTGCAGTGTGAACCCATGTTTGAATTATTGGTGCCTCTTAAACTCATAGAACACAATCAAGTACTGCCTACTGCTATGTCTTGAAACAAAAGGTAGCAAAGCGTCTTTGTTGCGGTCAGCTTGTCTTGATTTTTTATTAAATTAAGGTATTTTTAGCTCAGTATTTCACGTATATTGCTTTTATTTTTGCAATGAAGTGATAATCAACTATGTAGTTGTGGTAAAAGGTGATATATTTTAGCATAAGTGTAGTTTCATTTAGATAACTGCATAAAGCTTGACAACTCATTCATTAAAGTGCCGAATTTTTTTACTGTTTAAAGATCGCAATATTTTGGCTTTAGAAATAGTATCAATTTATTGATTTATTTATTGCTTGGAGCTTTAAAGAGCGATCTTAACGCCATGTGATATCGTAATCATAGTTTTATTGCGCGATGACATCAAACGATGTAACGTCATGTAATGCAACCGACAACATCTGCATGATTTCAACCGGCCATGTATTTGCAGCCACAACTATTTTGATGCCAATTTTCAGTTGTGTTTTTTAAGTTGGCTTTTAATGCCTCTTAGTAAGCCCGAAGTCTTCAATGATAATTTTGTGTGGCACCATGCAAAGACCGAAATGTGTTACTCATCTTAAGCTTGGACTTAATATTTTGATTGTTTTATCATTGACGTAATAGCATACATTTGTCGGAGACATATTTCATTTTACGACAGGCAATAACAAGTCTTCATGCTAAGCGGTTATTAACGATACTCGCTACAGCAGCATACATTTTGTTCTGGTGATGTCATAACTGACGCAATAGCTGCACGTTTGTGTTTGATGACTTAGTACGTTTTGTGTCGGGCAGTTGCAAGCTGTTCACTTCTAGCCTTGCCTTAAGTAGTTGTCTCATCAGAAACTGAACCGTGAACGGTCTTGTTCAGTTTACTTTTGGTAGTTTTCACTCATTTCACAGTTATTTTTTTTTTTATAACAAGTTGCAGTTTTGAGCTGAGTTGTAGCTTGTTAAACAACATAAAGTGCTTTCGTCTACGCTTGTAGAGGAAGTGATAATCATGGTCATTTTTTGTCTCATAAAGAAATTTACTTCACGTTGAACTATTAAGCTTTATTCAACGAGTTTTTGTAAACGAAATCTGCCAATTAGAAAGAAATCAAAAGCATACTGTTATCTTAAGACCGTTTTCGACTGCGTGTTTTAAATTTTTCTGGTACATTTGAAATGATTGACCTGAGATTGGTGATAACTTTGTGGTACATTGTACATATGTTTTGTGCATGTGGTTTGTGTTAACTGCTTGCATTACGAGCAGTTGAAGTAGTTTATAAATGGTCTTTGTGTAATGCTTATTAAGCATGTGTGGCTGATTATTTTAGTGCTGTATGTGTTGACAATAGTCTTTGCAAGTAATGTAAGTGCCTACGTTTTTTTGATAGTCACAAATTCGGCGTTTTTTAAAATCAATTATACAGTGAATGACCTTGCCAGATTCGAGTGTTATAAACCAGTGACATATATTTAAACGTGCGTTCATGTACCTAGGTAATTCGATCTCGGGGAAGCTTAATGTTATTTTGCATAAAGGCTAGTTTCTATTAACCCCTCCGCGTCGCTTATCATCATATGATGATGGCGAAGAGAACGCCGCTCATCCTCATATGATGATTTGCCGGCTACTGCGAAATGCGTGTATTTAAAGCTCGCTTGGGCGAGATCTTCCTTTCCTTTTTGACATCTCTCTTTTTCCTCTGTACTAGCATGCCCCTCTGCTATATTAGCATTCAGCCGGCAAATCATCATATGAGGATGAGCGGCGTTCTCTTCGCCATCGTCATATGATGATAAGCGACGCGGAGGGGTTAAGCGTAGATTGCAGGCGTGGCGTGAAAAGTTCTTTTTTCTCTATTTAGTTTTATGCGCGCTGGGCAAAAACAAAGAATTTTTCACGCCGCGCCTGCAATCTACGCCGAATGGAAACCAGCCTGGAGAGTATGAAGTCTCGATTCGGCCAAATTTGTTTGTAAAATACGCCTTGCGACTAACCAGAGGTATTCATCGTTAACTGCTTTGTCCCGAAGCAACGCTGTAGTTTGGATGCGAATTTCGACATTCGTACAATTATTTGTTTATGGTATGAAAATAACTTTTGCTACCAATGCGATAAGAGTTGCATATTTTTATTCTGCGGTCCTGCAATCTACTTGTGTTTATACCTGCTTCGGAGTTGGCCGTGCTGCTGGCAGAGTGCATTTTTAACCGGCGTGGTGAGGTGTAGTCGTTAGAGCATCCGTTTCACAGTTCGGTTTAGTTTTTTGCCGAGTGACGCCAAAGAATTTATAAATAGTATTCATGACTTCCTTGCTTGGTGTTCATCTCGAAAAGAATGGTGTTTAAAAAAGCCGGTAAGTTCGCTTGTTTTTTTTGGTAAGAAACTAAATGGTAAACCACATCTTAATGAAGCAACCAGGTGATAGGGTCAAGCAGTCTACTTGTTAGTGTGGCCTAACTTAAGCAAAGGCCAACAAATATCTTGCTCAAGCAAAGACCGACTGCATTTCTTCCACAGCAGCGGCAATTGCCATAGTGTTTTTCCAAGGACTTTAGCAACTCGCAACTGTTTATTCACTTCTCCATGATCCTTTCAGATGCTCGGCGTAACCAACCAAGTTAAACATCTAAAATACTGACTCACAAACATCCGATTTCTGCACCAATCAACAGCCGCCTCAACGTGGTGGTGCGGTCCCCGACCCCGTTTGGGTTGGGTCGAAATGGCTGTTGGCCTTCCCGAGGGTTCCAGTTACCCCGGGGACTCCCCTTCATTTTTTCGCTATGCTGCCCTCTGAACGACCGCAGTAGGGCAGCACACAGCTTCTTCAAAATCGGTCGCCTGTTTTCTCTGTTTCTCTTCTCCTGCCCTTCTTCGTCTCCTCCTCTTGATGAGCGGTAATGTTCATCCCAACCTTGGCCCCATCTTTCCTTGCTCTGTGTGCACTGGAAATGTGACCTGGTGGGGCAAGTCAGTGCAATGCTGCGCTTGCTCCAAATGGGTCCATCTAAGGTGCTCACAACTTTCCCTCTCCATATTCAGAGCTCTTGGAAGCTCTCACTCTTGGAGCTGCCTCCCCCTGCAGCAACACTGTGACTCCTTTCCCGGACTCCTCCGACATGTATACCTCCACTGTGCAATCTGGCCTCGCCTCTGCTAATGCAGCACTCTCGCCTCATCCTCGTCTCCAAACCTCTTATCCCCCGTCTTCCCAATATATATCTTCTCCCTCTGCTCCCCCACCACCGTCTCTTGCTCCTGGCTTTTCTTTTGTGCCTCCTGCCTCCACTCCCCCTGACTCTCTCAGGGTTCTTCAATGGAATGCAGGAGGTCTTCGAGCCAAGAACACTGAACTACTTAACTTTCTCTCGTCCTATCCTGTTGACCTTATCTGCATTCAGGAATCCAATCTTAACTCCTCTTCCTTTTTCTGGATTCTCTGCTCTGCGTTCTGATTGTATCCACTCCCGGCCTGGCATTCTCTCTTCTGATACCACGCGCGCTAGCGGCGGCGTCGTCATTTTTGTCGGGCAGGGCCTATTCTTTTCTGAACTTTCAACCTCCTCTCTTTCTTCGCTCGATCCCTACTATGATTATGTAGGGATCAACATCTCTCTAAACAACTCCTCCTCGCTCTCATTCCTTAATGTGTATGCCCCCCCTATTCGCATCTCCCCAACGGATGGCAGAACCGACTTCTTTTTTCCCTCCATTCTTCCCTTCTCCAGAAATCTCTTCATTCTGGGGGGCTTCAATTGCCATCACCCCCTCTGGGACTCAAGAGTTACTTCTGACCCCCGCGGAGAGGAAGTATTCGACTGGGTCATCTCCTCTGATCTCCTGCCCCTCAATGACCCTGACACACCCACCCTTCTCCATCGATCCCCTGGCAGTCGCTCCTCTCCTGACATTTCCTTTGCTCTCTCTTCTCTTGCCCTTTCTTGCTCCTGGGAGGTGCTTCTGGACCTTGGTTCTGAGCACCTACCAATTCTTCTCTCTCTCTATGATCTATCGCCCCAACAGCGCCCCGCTTCCTTCAATTTTCAGAAAGCTCGCTGGGATGGCTTTGCCTTCTACATTGACTCTCACTGGCATTCAGCAGAGGAATACTCGTCTCTTTCCTCTGCTGCTGCTCTCTTTACCTCTCTGGCACTGAATGCGGCCAAATCTTCCATTTCTTTCGGCCGCATCAAACGCTCTCCTAAAGCCTGGTGGTCTGCTGAAGTGGAAAGTGCGGTTGGTGAAACATGCAAGGCTTTCGCTGCCGCTTACAGAAGTGATGAAGATCGCTAGGCTTACATCTTCACTTCTCGACGCGCCTTGTCAGTCATCGCCAAGGCCAAGGCCAAGGCGGAGGCATGGCAGACGACTTGCTCTTCTCTTTCATCTATATCTAACCTCAAATCTGTACACTCTCTTCTCCGCTCTATCGCTGGCTCATCTTTCTCGTCTTCTTCCTCTCCTAACTTCCTCAACTGTTATTCTCCTAGGGAATCGGCTTCGGTCTATGCCGCTTACCTGAGATCCCACTTTTCCATTTCTCAGCCAAAGGCCTTGCGTAGCAGAGCCAGAGGCTACCTCTCTGAGCTCCGTCGAGCCACGTGCCCTGTGGAGTCTCATTCGTCCTTTTGCTCTCTTTTCACTCTCGCTGAATTTCTTGCGGCTGCCTCCAACCTTTCCTCATTCACTGCCACTGGCCCAGACAAAGTTGCCTATCCGATGCTAAAGCACCTTCCACGCTCTGGCATGGATTCTCTTCTTCACCTTTTCAATCTCTCCTGGTGTTCGCATTCCTTTCCTTCCATCTGGAAGACATCTTCCATTATTCCCATACACAAGATGAGAAAGCCTCTTGACTCTCCTGCTTCCTTCCGGCCTATCTCTCACACCTCCTGCGTATCAAAGCTGTTTGAACACATCATTCTATCCCGTCTACTCTTTTTTCTGGAATCTAATTCCATTCTCTCTCCCCGTCAGGCCGGTGTCCGCCCTGGACGGTCTACACTTGATCAAATTCTGAACCTATCTCAGTCCATTTCGGATGTGTTTAACAAACACCGGCCGGGCTCTCGGATGATCCTGTCTAGTATTGATTTCTCGAAAGCTTTCGACTCTGTCTGGCATCCCGCCCTTTTCCACAAACTGATTTGAGCTGGTCTCCCACCTTGCTTTGCTCATTGGACACAATCTTTCCATTCTGATAGGCGCGCTTGTGTGGTCTTTCAAAATCACAAAAGCCGCTCCTTTCGAGTCCGTCGAGGATCTGTTCTTGGCCCTGTACTTATCTCTCTATTCATTAATGATCTTCCGGCCTCTCTGCCTTCTTCCGTCAGCTGCTCTCTTTACGATGACGATCTGGCCATTTGGTTCGCCTCCCCTCGGTCCCCACTGCGATGGAGGCCACACACGGAGCTCTGTTTCGATTGGAGCGCTGGTCTGAGTACTGGTGTCTTCCTCTCAATCCGAGCAAACGTGAGGCCTCGTTCTTCTCAGTGGATCCCCACCAGGCTAACCTCCAGCCCATCCTGCTCTTACTTGGCTCCCGCCTCCGTTTCAATCCCACTCCAACTTTTCTTGGGGTCACCTTCGACCGCACACTTTCCTTTTCTAAGCATGTATCTTCGCTGAAGGCCAAGTTTATCTCACATCTCAAGGCCTTAGGCTGTATCTCTGCTTCCTCATGGGGCCCTCTAAGGAGTCGCTCTCTCTTCTGTATAAATCTTTTCTTCGGTCCCTTATCAGTTACGCTTCACCCGGATGGTTTCGTTTCCTAAGCGTTACCAATCTTACCAAATTGGAACGCCTCCACCGAGCGGCCAGTCGCGTCATCACCGGCTGTCTCTCATCCTTTCCTATCCCTTTACTACTCACCGAGGCTTCTTTACCTCCCCTACGAGTCACCCTGACTCATTTCACTCTTTTATTGTATGAGCGGGCCCTTCGTCACCCAACTTCATTTCCTATTTCAGGTTTGGCCAGACTAGGAGTGAAACCAAGACTCTGCAGATCGTCCTGGAGAGCTTTGCGTCCACTCACCCGCTCATGCTTTCTTCTACTTGTTCTAGGGAGGCTCTTGTTGCATGCCCTCTCTTTCCTCCTTGGAATCTGCCTTCGTTTACTGTGGAGTCCACCCTTACCTCTCCATGCTCTTGCTCTGATCCCTCTCTCTCTCGCCAAGGTGCAGCTCTCGCCCACTTTGACTCTCTCCCCCCTCACGATCTGGTGCTTCGGACAGACGGCTCTGTTCCTTTTCCTTTTGGCAAAGGCGGCTCCAGTGCATTTGCGAACTGCTCTCTCTGTGGCACTGAGGCCACTCTTTCCTTTTCGGCAGGCCCAGTATGTTCAAGTTTTTCTGCTAAAGCCTTGCGCCATTCTGCTAGCTCTTTGCTGGTCTTGGCAGCACCATAAAGTCTGCCATTTTTCTTCTCTTCTCCTCCTATCTGACTCTCGTTCTGTCCTCGCCATCCTGTCCTCTCCTCCATCTTTCCTGTTATCTCAAACTCTGTGGCAGATCTGGCAGAAACTGTCTAGTCTCTCCTCCTGTTCTATTATACTACAATGGGTCCGCGGACACTCGTTTCTACAGGGGAACGACGGGGCTGATGAGCTGGCCAGACAGGGAGCGCTACTTGCGCCCTCTGCAATCCCTTGTAGTGTCTCTATCCTCTTACCTCTTTTATCCATCCTTGTCTTAACTCGGACTGGAGACGTTCTGTCTGATCGAAGTTCTTCGACACACAGGTCCCCTCGATTTCCACCGAGGAACTTGTGCTTCCTCGTCATGCTCGCTGTGTGCTCTCTCGTCTACGCTGTTAGGTTAGGTTAGGTTAGGCAACGGACACAGCCTTCTGTTAGGTTCTTATCTCTCTAGAATTGACAGAATTGAGAATCCTTCCTGCAGCGCCTGTGGACACTAGTCCCAGGACACCTCTCATCTCATTCTGTACGGTCCAGCTACGGACTCTTTGCATCGCTCTCTCTTTGGCGACTCTCTGT
>OY776294.1:18617311-18726212 GCA_963675345.1 Trididemnum clinides
GTCCAAAGAAATGCCCAGTCTATTTACACTTACCTTGGCTTGGAAACGTTTCGACGACGTTCGAAACGCAAATCAAAACAGCCGTTAAACGTTGTTACTTTGCTGTCGAACCGCGAATTGTCTTTACCACCAGACAGCTTCTCCCTGCAACCACGAAAGATGTACTGCCTGCTTCTCACAAAAGCAATATTGTTTACCAATACCTGTGCCACTGCGATAGTCGGTACGTGGGCCGTACTTCCCAAAGATTGCAGCAGAGAATCACGCAGCATGTGCCGAAATCTGTTCGAGGTGGGCACACTTTTCAAGATCGAACCTCATTGGCCCGTTCCTGTAAGCCAATCAAATCCCTCAACACCGAAATTTCTTCATCAGCGATTGGACAACATCTCCTACATAACCAATTATGCGCACAAAACTATTCAGATGATAAATTTTCCATACTTGCACATGGCCGAACAGCTTTCCATCTTTCAACTCTTGAAGCTACTTATATCAAAACATCAAAACCAAATTTGTGTAAGCAAAAAGAATTCGTATACAGCTTAAAAATTTCACATTAGTTTCCTCTCTTTTCATTGGTCGACCCATCGACCAATCACTATCGAGTATTCCTCTATATAAGCGAGTAACACTTCTATCTTTTTCATTCTGACGTATTTCTCCTGAAGACGAGTCAGACGAAAAGCTTCGAGAAAATGAATGTATTACTTAACCGCAAAACAATAACAATAACAACTGTCACTTACCAGGACTATTTTCCAGACAAGCATCGAACAAATGACCACTTGAACTTCTGAGTAAGACAACACTTTTCAATTGTATATACTTATCGCAATTACTTATCAGTTGTCTTACTCTACAAAAGATTAATATGTTGACTAATTAGTTATGTGACACAAAACTCAATAATAACAATTTGATACTTAACTAAACAAACTCTAGCGAGCGCCGTTTTTTATTACTTCGCATGCAGGCGCGTTGCATTTGACTGAACAACAAAACGCGAGCATTTTACCAATACTACGCGTTGACTACAACGTCAGAAAAATGAACCAATAGGCATAACAAATTCCACAAACTCAGCAGAAGGTTACAACAAAAGTATTTAACACAGTATATAAAAGTTTTTACATGTATCGGCGAGCCGCACAAAATGTTCTGGCGGGCCATAATTTGCCCACCCCTGGTTTAAAATCTACAAACCACACAAGCCAACCGTTCAAAACCTACAAGCCAAATATTTGAAACCTATAAGCCACGCAAGTCAAGTGTTCAAAACCTACAAGACACACAAGCCAACAAGCCACGCAATTAATTTTATAGGATAAATGACATTAATTTATTTGTTAAAAAATGCATGCTGTAGCATTACGGCCATGTTTCTATAAACAACTTCAAAAGGTTAGTGGAGGTTGGTACAGATCATTGTTTAACAGTACCTGCAAAATGTTGTTCCGTGAACTCCTAAAAAGAATTTCGCTATAGTACCAATATTTACTCTTAAAGTTAAGGGTGCAATGTTGATAACATATTCTTCTTCTTAATCTAGCTATCTTGTTCAATAATGCTTTTTCATTTTTTTGCTTCTTGTTTTGTTCGATTTTTGATGATTAAATTGGTTAATCTTCTTTCCGCTGTTAACTGATTGGAGCGGAGTAGTAAAAGTTTTATCTGTTGATTTAGAAAACATGTCAGTTCACACTGTACTAATTTTATTTAATAGTAGTTTATCTAGTTACTTAATTTTAAGCTCTGGTGCGATTGCTGCCAGTAGATTAGAAGATAACACAAGTGATCGAAAACCGGGGCCCAGATGGTAGGGTCCGATTCCTAGCAGAGCTTTTTTTTCATCGTTGTATTGAGCGCTTACACATTGTTCCAGCATTTTTACCTAAATCGAAAGTTTTTGCTGCCACCATCCTGCTGTATATTTTAGCACATGGTTTATGGACTCCTCATTGTTTTTGTGCATAGCCTATGGGATGTGCGATCCAACTGTTTTCATACATTATCCGGATTTATCCCACTCGCGAAGAAAATTTCAGTCTGGCTTTGAATGAAACTTGCTGTCCAAGCGAAAGGATCGAAAGTGTTATACAATAGTTCTATGTTACGAGCCATCCGAGTTTGCAACGGATTCTCTTTTGCTCGCCAAGCATCGCGCCATGTACCGCAGATACAAAGGTGGGAAAATTTTTGCATTCGATTGTAGAAAGCAAATCCGTCTCACAGCGGCATACAAAAAAATCATTTGGCCAGGGATAGGCCGCAACCTGCAGCAGAAGTGTTGCTCATCTGCATCATATCTTTCGAGAAATTGTTATTATTTAATGAGCCAGATGGGCTCAATTTTTCCATAAGCAGATACTTTGCTGCTTTTACTGCGACTTTAGCCCTACCGTTGAATTGAGAAACGTATGCGGACGAAAAGCGGTGGTGCGCGCCCCATTCGTTTAGGAAAGCTTTTGTTGCTTCGGAAGAATTCTCGGCCTCGGTCTGAAGAAAACTGAGCACCTACATGAAAAAATTTAGATATAAGGCCACAATTTCCAAATAAGTCAAAAAGGATAAGCAAGTGTAGAACCATAAGCAGGCGAGAAAATGTCTTTTTAACAATAGGGACGGTCGCCAGTGAGAAGTGGCGTCCCTCGTAACCGATATAATCTGCATTGATTGATTCAAAGGGGGTTGATGGGGGAGGTGAAGCTATGGGTGGTGTGGCGACCTGGGATAGAGCATTGCAGTTATAGGGCATATATATAATTCCCAGCGCTTAGTTAAGGCAATTCATATTTTCAAGCTGACGGCCACATCTATGCACCTGTTCAGTTTGGAGCCACGGTTTAAAGTAGCTGAGTGCAGCTGGTCTGTACGATGAATACCGATTATAATTGATGACTGACAATGTGGCTTTGGAGCACGACACAGCAGTAGCTCAGTTCGAAACCGGCATGGCAAAATCACATTCCGAAATAGCACATTTTATTGCAACTCTAACTGCGAATGAGTTATTCCATACAGAAATACTCCGTGTTTGAACAAATTACGATAAGTCAAAAATGAAAGAACTCCTGAAAAACACAATTGGCAGGCTGAAACACAGGCACACTAACTTGACTATATAACTCGACTAGCATGACAACTACCTCAATATCTTAGGTCTGGGGTGTCAAACACGCGGCCCGCGAGACGATCTAATGCGGCCCACAAATCAAATGAGACCCTCGTAAGGATTTTTGTGCCACAGTGCGAATACTGTTGGTCTGCGAAAGTTACTTGAAAATGGCCGATAACATATAGAAGTCGCGGCTGGCATGACGAGTTGCGGTAAGAGATGTGATGATCTTTGGAAATCACCATCATTTCGGACTATTTTGCATGACTTCTGGACATCGTTGCGGTGTGCCGGAGCGTAGAAAAAAAATTTGGAGATCCCTGATATACACTCTTGCCTGCTTAAATTATTTTAACAGAGTGCAGCCCGCGTGAAATCCACCTATGTAAATGTGGCCCACAGCACTGAATGTGTTTGAAACCTCTGGCTTAAACGACACTATCAATCTGCCATCTGAGCGAATAAACAGCACAGATAGCGATTTACAAGACAACGATTATGACATGTCAATCAGGTACACAACCAAAGCGTAAGAAATAATAGAAACAGTTCTACAAATTTTTTGTGGTGGTCAAAAATTTGACCTGAAATACAATAAAATGACTTCACGCTTACATACTGTACTCGTTGAATGTATTTGTTAGTATATCCCTAGAATAACGTTGTTTTTGTTGTAGAAACCTTAGTTATTCTTGTTTTCTACATACGTATTGATTTTTTATTTTTACATATTTTTATGACATAATAATCTCTTATGACGCCATTCCTTTTACGATTGCATCAGATATCATTACACTTTTGCCACTGTTAAAAATTATATTTACAGTACTTGATACAAATTAAGTAGAGTTCTATATTGCTAAGTTAACTGGTAGCCTATTGTTTTGGACTTGTAAAATGAAAAAAACCACCTACTTCTGATAAGATCACAATTTAAAAAAAGGATACAAAAAACGTTAGATCAGTAAAAAAGTTAGGTGTTAGCAAGACAGCCGTGAATAGAGCTAATGTAAAGTTTAAATAGCATGGAACTTTTTAAAGACTTAAAAAGAAGTGGGCTTTCCAGAAAAACGACCCCTAGAAAGGACCACATGATCACAACCAGTTCTGTAAAAAAGTTTGTACCTCTTTACTTCAAGTGGGTGCAAAAGTTCATATCGCCACTGTATCTCGTCGTTTGACTTACGAAAATGGCCTCAAATCTTACAAACCAGCTTAGAAACCCCAACTCACCCGTGTTATGAGATTCAAACGTCTTGCTTTTGTCAAAAAGTACGAACGTTGGACTGAAGAAGACTGGGGTAAAGTTATGTTTTTTGATCAGAGTACTCTACAACAATTTGTAGTGAGAAAACAAAATATTAGAAAACTAGTTGGCAAAAGATTTGACGAAAGGTACACTGTTCCCACTGTGACACCCACCTCGTCAAATCATCTGGGGAGCATTTTCCTGGTTAGGAACTGCTGGACTATATTTTTACTACCAGGGACAACAATGAACGGATGGAGGTATGTGTAGTTGCGGCATGAAAAACTTCAAATCCATTTGGCGAACCACCAGTGCTAATTTCTATGCATGATGGTGCACCATGCCATCGCGCCAAAGCTGTTAAAAATTATTTGCAAAAAAAAACAACGTGGGAACAGTGGATTGGCCTTGTAACAGTCCTGACCTCAATCCGATTGAGAACTTATGACAAATACTCAAAATTAAGGTCGCAGAAAAACAGCCTCCAAATGCCAAAGCGTTGAATCAAGCTATTTAAAAGAAGTCTGGGTGAAAGACATATCTCAATCGTACTGTCAGAAGGTGATTTCTAGCATGCCTTGACGAATAAAAGCTGTGATTAAAGACAAAGGAGACCATACAAAGTATTAAATATTAAACAAATTGTGTTGGTAAATATTTTTACGTCATGTTATATTGATTTACACGCAACAAAATAAATATTTGCTGTAAGTTGATGTTTTTGTAAAGAGTTGTGCAAAAATTCCGTAAAATCATTTTCTAATCATAAACTTTTGGAAATGGCTGTTGGTTGGAAGTTGTTGATCTAGTGCCCTAATAGTGAAGTCGAAAGCTAAAAAAATAATTTAAAAATAAATTACAACAATTTCCAAACTTTTTTATTTTGTGACTTAGGTGAAGCTGACGATACAAGGAACCCCTCAAGTTGACTTGTTCTCGTCTTCCCAACTTGAGGCCATCATTGGTACAGATCTTTTTACTTGAGCGACGCCGTGCTGAAAACTATCTGACACTGATGCAAGAGAAACCTTTACTTCTGTTGAAGAAAACGGCTTGCTTAAGCTTTGGTGAATGGAGTTAGACGAAAAAGACCTTCTGCTCCTTTTGACTTTATCAGAGTGGGCCAGTTTTTATTACCACGTTATTCTCACATTTGGTGTTTTTTAAATATATCTTTGTTACTGTTTCAAACTGGAATCGAACTAAAGCCCCTCTAATTAGCCAATTAATTATTTTGTAGGCGTTGCGCTGGACAGATTAGACCAGCATTTTTTAAGATCGCAAAATTTTTTTGTTTAACTTAAATCAACCGTCCCAAAACTTTTTGGGTAAAATTTGCTATTTTATCACAATCTTTGGATGGGGCTATTTTGTGGACTGAAAAAGAATAAAACAAATAACAACACGCATAACATTAGTACAGTTTATATTCTGCTATTTATTTTTTTTTTGCTTGAGAACATGTTTGCTTTGTGACTTAATGAGACTGCTTCTTTTGTCGCACAATAGGTGTCATATTTGCAGGTTTCATGCTTGATGCTGTAATATGAAGAGCATCATGCAAGTGTACATTGAAACGTTAATACACCATCTGTGCAATCAGAATTGCGTTTACGGAAAATGATATTGCCTGTGTATGCATTTCCAATTGATCTGAGGCAAAAAAGATCGGTGACCTAAAATTTAGCGTCAATGCCTCGCAAAAATGTACATAACAATGAAATGTCGAAAATGTTTTACTCTCATCCAAAGCCAGGGCTAGTGCTTCAAAGTTTCCAGCTGCAAGATGCAATAGTCCCTTGAGGTTGGCCTACTCTATAAGTCTTCCGCTCTTCTAGTGATTGTAACAGAATCGTAAGGAGTACGGCAGTCGAAGGACTAAATCAGTCTGAATTCAACAATCTTCGAGTCCGAGTCTTTTAAAATCATAAATTGAATCGAATCAAAGATCCTTTCTTTAATGCTCGAGTCAAGCCAGAGTTCACCAAAGCTCAAGTCCTTTTGAGCCCTAGCTCTTTAAATCTAGAGACCGAGTCCACTAAAGCTCGAATTTATAAAAATTTGCTTGAATCTGCTTTGTTTCTGCATTTTTATAAAGGCCTATTAATTTACAACATCTAAAAATGATTCATAATGGGAGTAGTTGTAAACCGCTAGGCACGTGCCAACAAACAACTATTTTTTCAAAATGATGCCAAGCTATTCAGAAAATGCGATAGGCTGACAGCTGAATACTAAAACTGCGCGTCTCGTCACAATCCTGCCATCACCAATCATTGCCATTTCCGACCAAATGTCAAACACAACGTAACACAAAAACACATAACGGACTAAGTAAAACGCGGCCATTTAAAGTTTCATAAAACTAAAACCAAATTAAAATAAGGTTGCTCATCCCTTGTACGGGAGGCTAGAGGTTTGTTATTTTAGTTGGATGTTATTTTGCTCGACATTTAAAGCTAATGTAACTCAAACTGAGTTTTCGCTTTGTGAATGCGGTTTTAAAAGAGAAATTCTAATTTTTTTACTTCAGTTAACAATTGTGTCCTATTGACTTCGATCTCAAAAAAACACTTCAAAAACTTATTATACCTTATCTCGTTGGTATTTCCTTGCAAAATTTTGACATCCAGGAGCAGTCGTGGATAATGGGTAAGGCAAGTGAGGCAGCTGCTCCAGGCAAACGCTTTTTAGGGTCCCTCTTTTCCAGGCACGCCCCATATTTCTGTGTGAAATTTTTTTGTAGAAAAATGTAGTTGCCATGAAGTTTATCTCCACAGAAAAAGGTTTTCACTTGTACATTCCCTGGAAAAACATCTTTTCAGGCCCTCCGATCAGGACTTCTTCGAGAAATCTTTATTCAGAACTTGGGTAGCTAGGGGCCCCTAATGAATTCTTGCCTCAGGCCCTTAAAATTTTCAATCCACCACTGCCTGCGGGTGCAATGTACATTCGGATAGCAACCATTTATGTATTACCAAGAAACAAACATGTTTTATGGATCCATCAAAATTCTGCAAAGACCTCTTACGGTCCACCGACTCTACTTGGGAAACTATAGAGGTGGAGGACTGGAGGGTTTAATATAAAACTTAAAACAAAATAATCTTCATTTACATCGCACCTCAAACCGTCCAAAACTCTGGTAACGTATGTTAATTCCTTTCGGTGCGCCTGCTCACCGCTGGCTTAACGTAAGCTCTTGTAAACGCGATAGCTGACTTCAATATGGAGATATTATCTTTTGTCAGTTTATTTTGATTTATTCGATTTCATTCGTTTTATTCGGTTTACAAAAAGTTTTCTTTCACAGACAGTCACAAGCTTCATACACTCTTTCACACTAGTCAATTCAATTTAAAATGATTTCCCAACCAGAAAGCAACACAAATATTATCTCAAAGTTTTTGATTGTCTGCCAGCTCAAACGAAGGCGGCCGCAGGCTACTTAAAGCGAGTAAATCACATGACAGTAGGCCGATTACATCTAACAAAGAACGAATAAAGGTTACAGAACGCTGGTTCGACTCTACTGCGTATACAAATTAAAAACGGACATATACTGCATTGACACAACGTAACAGCGTACGTAGCAATACGTCTGACTGAAACCTGCCCTACAGATTGCCAGCAAAAACCTTCCCTGCGGTGCGGTCTCCGCTGCATTGCTTTTAAACTTTCTCGGAGCCGAATTTTGTGGGGCAATGTTTACGTGCTTGCGTTAGCATTAAATACGTGCTAGTTCTTTCTAGAAACCATAAAAACCATACATTTTCTGAAAGCATATTTCATTCTCTTCACTTTGCAACTAATAGTTTATACACAAGATTACGTTGTTACGTCATCAAAATGACGTCATAAGAAGAGTCAAAATTTCTGTATTTGACATGATCTACCAAACTCCTATTTGACCGCGTGGATGAATTATTGTTTTCTGTCGACAGAGTAGCAAGTAATCTGCCTATTGCAAAAAAGAAATTCAAAATATTTTATATTTTACAGGTTTTATGGCATTTTTTAAAGAACACATACATGTATATGCTGATATACAGAAACTGATATCTGCGATGGGGTTTGTTGAATATGAATTGTGAGAATGATTGCAGGAAACATCCAAAATATGTGAAATTGCTCAAATTAGCTGTTGGACAGCTTTGTGGTGTATCATCAACTGATTTTATGAACTACAAAGTACCCCAACCATGCAAATGAGATCACGTGACCTGGTCATGAACGCAAAATAGTGATATTGTGTTCACATTGTACTCAAAACAATTAGAAAAAACATACATGTTCAGTTTTTGACACAAGAAAGCTGAAAAATCATCTACTCTGTTCCACCACTACTGCCAATACACAACTTTAGTATGCCAAACCCTGAAACAGTTGCGGTCTTGGTTCAGGCAGAGTGCCACCTCACATTCCTGGCAAGCAACGAATGACTTAGAAGGACGAGGTTTCTTGGGCCTATTTTCCTCAGGGACTCTAGCATACTCTCTCTGGTAATTATCACTGGCAATTTTACTGCAGACTTTGCACACAGCCCTGGTTTGCATGCAGATAGAGATATGCAAACCCACCCTATTCAAGCGAGGTAAGTCAACATCAGCTGATCTTGGTCGGCCAACATGCCTGTCGCTACGAGTAACTCCAATCAGCTGAGTCACAAGACAAATTCTCATTTCCAAAGGTCCAAAATTAGAAGAAGAAGCCCTTTTTATCAAACTATAAGAATTATAAAGGGTTACTTCCAGAGCTGGGCACCGCAAATTTACACTCAAATTCGCAACCGCAAATCCGCAAGTTTGCGATAGATTTGCGGCAACTTTTCTCACTTCCGCAAACTTAGACCACAATATTTACCGTTATTTTGTCCTCGTGACTGATCTTTTTTATTTTTGGAGGTCAAATTTTGCCTTCGCCCAGACGTTAACCTCCAGGTCATCAATAACCGGACGTTAACCTCTAACCCAGAGAATAAAAGCGTCCACTTCTTCCAAGTGGTTTACCTGGAACAGGCAACACTGCCTAGGTGTATGACTTAAAACTACAACCGGCGACAGGGTTTATGTGCCTTGAGACGTAAAGGAGCTGTCTCTTAGCTGTCGTTGCTCCCAGGTCACCCTTGGGCAAGGTGTAGCACCTGATAGCCTCCCCTGTTAGGGTTACAACTTGACAGTTTTTTATTTTTACTGTCTCTAGCGACACTTTGTACATACTGTATATGCTTTTCTTCGTTTGTGTTTTTTATTTTACCTAGTATCTTACAGGTGCGATGGCCATGCCATTATCTTCACATTTAATCTAAATTCTATTCATGTGCATGTATTAACGTATATCGTTTTGCCATCGTCTCCTTTTTGTGTCCACTGCTGTGTAATTTATTTCTATGTATGCTGATTTGGACAAAAATAAAATAAAATTGATTGATTGATTGATTGCCTATTGGTTTGCGGATTTGCGGTAAATTTCAGTTTTTCACCACCAGTAGAAACTTGAGTCCGCAATTTTCGGATTAGCGGATTTGCGGAAGTGCCCACCTCTGGTTACTTCAAGCATGTGAAAAAATACACGCCTGTACCATCTGTATGATCTTCTACCCGAGCTGTAAAATTTTCTTTGTCGATCGTTGAGGTCGACCCCACCCATTTCAGTATTATAATCATGCAACAGTGGAGGACAAGAAACATCCACACGTCTAGCACCACAGCGTCGTTTCACTACTGTATTTTTTTCTGGTGCACTAGGGAGATAGTGAGGTTTATGTATGGTGGACAGGAAATACACAGGCTTGGTATCTAACCAAGACTGGGCGAGGATCGGGCCACTCATAAGCCATTGGCTATAGCGCCGCTGGTGCCTGCGTGGATTGTCAATTGATATTTCACCAGGAACAATTCTCCTTTTTTTCCGTAATGTGCCACAAGCGTAAACTTCTCTTTCGTAGAGTGAGGAGAACTGTTCAAGGCTTGTATAAAAATTACCTACATACAAATGGTACCGGTACCCTTTATGTTCACACGGTTGAATGAGATCATTTACAACTCTCATACCGTGACCAACTTCAGTCTGGCAGCTAGCTCGGTCTCTTCCCGTGAACACTTGAATTCGCGAAATAGAAGCATGTTGAAGATTCAGCTAGGACCCACACTTTTATGCCAAAGCGAGTGCACTTATTTTTGATAAACTGCCGAAAACCTATACGCCCCTTGAAGAGTATCATTGATTCATCAATTGAAATGTATTTTTCTGGCACATACAAATTTTTTAACTTTTCCAGCAGTAACTGGAGCAATGGCCTGATTTTATATAGTTTATCTGCCTCAGGATCATCTGGTTGGGGTGCATTTTGTTCATCACAAAAATGCAAGTATCGCCATATCTGCTTGAATCTAGAGCGTAACATTACCTAGTTGAAGGAAGGCACATCAAAAACCTATTTATCCTTTTTCCAGTATAGATCTATAGCTGGCAGTTCTATGATGCCCATTGCTATAATCAGACCAAAGAAAGCTTTCATTTCATGCAGAGATACATCACTCCAGTGACTTTTATTATTTTTGGGATTATTGGCAATCTTTGTAGCAGCATTCAAATTTGTCATTTCACAAAGAAGTTTCCAAACATCACTAGTACAAAATTATTGAAAAAGTTTCAATTCAGAAGCATTATCTGTGTACCTTTTTTGTGGTCCAGTCCTTTCAGCAAATTGTCTGTATGTTCTGGATTTGATTTGTTGCTGCAAAAGAAATCCACGAACCCGGTGTGGACTTCTAGATCTGACATTCCACCCACTTCTGCGTCTAGGTCTTCTATAACCAGCAGCTCTTCCACGAACATGTACTGGAGCTCTTGGTGTGTTTGAAGCTGCAAACCATTTTCTTCAAAATCTTCATCAACTTTATCACTAACTTCTTCATCTGAAGTACTTGTCAGAGTCTGCATATTATTATATGCATCCAAATTACCATCAAGATCTGGATCGATATCATCCTCCTCTTCTTGTAAAGTCACCTCACTGTCACTGAAGTCATCTATAATTCTTATAGCATCATCAAAATCATCAATGCCACAAATATAAAAGGTATTACTGAACATTTTGCTGTGCTAAACCTGGAAATGTATCATGTAATATCAGTGATTACAGTTATCATAAATTCACAGCACGCATAAATTTACAAAAACAAGCGTAATCAAATTCGCTACCTACAAACCTTTGTCTCAGGAAAACCGAAATAAATTCTGACTGATATTCGTCTAGGGTATTCCCCATTCTATAAACTTATTATTTGGTGCTACATCAAACAAATTCATATAGAGATTCATAGTTGCCATTTTAGATTGTTTTCATCTAAATCTAGATGTTTTTGTAACAACTTAGATGTAAGATTATACAATCTAAATGTTAGATATTTTTTTAGATTACTATAAAAAATATCTAGATGTTTTTTAGATGTTATTATTTGTAGGCACGTGTCAAACCTCGGTTGTCGAAGACAATTCGCTCTGGAAGGCTGTTCGAAAATCGAATCATCAGAAATAATGAAAAGGAGATTAATTTGTTCTGTACACCAAAAGAATACAGTGAAACCTTGGTTTCCGAATAACATGGAGTTTGAGTGATTCGGTTTTCGAACAAATGAAGGAAAAGATTAACCTGAACCACAGAGAAAGCGAGGTTTGGCTGCACACGTCGTGATGAAAAGAGCTTTGGACAGTTTCAGCAGGTGCATTTTTCTTCCGGCAATAGGGTGCTGACCTTTTTTTTTTTTTTGGAGACCACCATGACCATGCGCGGAATAAGGTTAAGCCGAGGAGTTCTTGTATAATAAACAAAAGGCAGTGGCTATTTCGCCGTCGACGGCAATTTGCCCTTGGAATCTATTTTGCCGTGATCATTCACGTGTGTTTATATAGCCAAATTTGCTATTATCGCACCAGTGACTCTGTGGTGTAGTCGATAGAGCGCTGGTCTTGAGATACCAAGGTATCAGGTTCGAAACCCAGCTGGCCAGGGCTTGAAAAGAAAGGCAGTGTACACTGAAGGGGCAGGCCTGGTATGTAAATGTACGGGGCAGTGTACACTGCAAGGGAGTGTGCAGGGTGGGGGATAGAGACCTGGGGGTGCAAAATTTTTTTTTTTGGTTTTTAAAATTGACCAATCAGAGACGACCAAAAGTCACATGTTTAGTACGTCATTAAGATTGACCAATCACAAACCACTCACGGCAAAATAGTCTCTGAGGGTAAATTGCCGTCGACGGCAAAATAGCCACTGCCTAAACAAAACGTATTTTGTGAGATGACAGTGTTTTCCACCAAGAACTTGAAACAAGAACCTACTACCATTTGTATTTTCATTCTTAATCCTACAATATGCCAAAACAGTCAAAAAGTATAGCCTATGAACAGAAATTCAGAAAAGAAAGGCTAAATGATCCCATTTAGATGTTATTTTTGGATGTTTTATTTTTCAAACTAGATGATTTTTGAAGTCAATCTAGATTATTTTGGTCAAGGAAATGTGGCAACTATGTAGAGATTTCTGGGGACGCTGCGTTGGTTAGTTCTTGGTCACTAGACATGTCTTTGCTTTTTTTCTCTTAAAAAGCTTTCTTGGCAGTATTCATCTTTCTGCAAATTCCCTCCCTTTCCGACAACAATTCGACTAAACTCAGACAATTTGTCGGCTTCCGGGGCACCAGAAATTTCTAAATTGAAAGACAAAAAAAACGCTGCATTCTTGCAGAAATAAGCCAGATATGGGGCAGCTGCCAATTAAATTTCAAATGCACCTGATATGGTGCATCGGCCCCTGGGACGTTAAAAAAGATAATCATAATTGTTTGAGACCAACAATTTGTAATTTGTAGCCACCCAAGTAGTTTTTAAACACTGGTCTTGTGTAACTTGTACGTTTTGAACATTTGTTTTGCGTGGCTTGTTGGCTTGCAGGGCTCGTAAATCTTAAACGCTTGGCTTGTGCAGTTTGTAGGTTTTAGTTACACCCACATGATGCTTTATCAGGTTTATGCAACACATTGATAACTTTACAGGGACTCTAATAATTTTTCTGTTACTGCACAGTGCATTAGTTAGCTATGGATCACAGGGACTCACAGTGTACACTGGAAGGGAGGCTCAGTATGTGAATGTATGGGATAGTGTACACTGGGAGGGAGTGTACAGTGTGGGAGGTGCAACTTTTTTAATTTGATTATTGAAATTGACCATCAAAAACGCCCAAAAGACACATGTTTACAATGTTATTGAAATTTTTCAATCTCAAATAACTCATGGAAAAATAGCCTCCAAGGGTAAAATGTCATTGATGTCAAAATAGCCACTGCTTATATTTTTTTTATAGAAAATTACAAATGAGAACTTGTTTTTTTATTATTTATGATCAGTACTAGCCATTATTTGCAGTTATGATATTATAATAATAAAGCATTTTAGTGGCGCCAATGCTTTAGTTACTCATCCAATATAAAGTTTAGCCAATAGCAATTATATTTGGATAAAAAATTTGTTTATACAGGTTAATTTATGAGTTATCAGTTTTATTATGATGCTAGAAACTGATTTGCTATTTGCATAAACTTATGTTTGGCAGTTTAAAATGCCACAGCTGAATAGAAATTGAAGAAGTGGAACATCAAAACAAAGCAGAAAAGAAAAAAATTAAGAGGTAGATGCAAAGTACTGATAGACAAACATGTGACAAATAGCTCTTCTAGTAAAAAACCAGAAAAGAAAGTGCAGTTTCAGGTACCCCAGTTATGTGTACTGATGAAATAGATGATACCAGTATATAATCAAGTGTTAATGAGTTTAAAGATAATAATGCAGAAGATAATGTTATTAGTGTTGAAGATGATCATATTACCAGTGATATCACAAATGTTTATGTTGGCTGTAAGTGTGAAGGTATTGTCCAGTCTGTAATTTCTAACAGTGCTCAAGTTGTTGTTACCACTACAGTTTCTTTGCAGTGATGGTTTAAATGACATTGGCAAATGATCTGGTAGCGTCAGACAAGAACTTCTCCATTATGTGCAGTATCAATTTTGACATATGCTTTCACTAGTCATTTGTTTTGTTAGCAAGCCTTTTGGTATACCTTTGTCAATATATAACTGGCAATGCTTAGGTTCTTGTGGTTGTGAAAAAATGATGTGTTTTTGTCGAGCACATTTCAAAGTTTTTGAAATTCAAGTAAGCTACACTGATAAATATCTGCAGACTGTCATATATTCACCAATATGCCAAATGAAAGTGCATATGTTAACAAAGTTTTTGAAATCTGAGAGATGAGGTACACTTCTTGTTTTAATATAATTTGTCATGAAAGCAATTTATATCAGAAATTCGCAGTACTTTACCTCTGTTTT
Organism: Trididemnum clinides; assembly: GCA_963675345.1. Taxonomy (NCBI): domain Eukaryota; kingdom Metazoa; phylum Chordata; class Ascidiacea; order Aplousobranchia; family Didemnidae; genus Trididemnum; species Trididemnum clinides. Next base: position 18,632,073 of record OY776294.1, read on the forward strand.
TGTTTAAGAATTTTTGCTTGTATGTGTGGAGTGAAGTGGTGACAACATTTCAAAAATGTAGCCCTTGTTAGGCAGAATTGTGTATGATGTCATTTATGCAAAAAATTTCACTACATTGATAAAGCAGTATTCATTATGGATAAATATTAAATAGTTCCAAAGTTGTATGTCAACACCAATATTTGGGAAAAAAGGCTTTACCCTGCCAAGTTGTTTGGAGCCTTACAAGTATGATGATGAGTTATACTCTGTATGATCACTACAAACTAGGCCTATGCTATTTCAGTTGTTGTAACCAAAAATGATAGAATATGTTGCTGCATATCATCTAGATATTCTGTACAAAGCTGTTTTGTAATGTGTTTCATGGCAATTAGGTCACACAAAATTTTTAATAAACCTGTGTCACTGTATAACATTTGATATTTCCTACAATGACGTTGTCCCTGCAATGCATTTAATTTCAAATTACTCCAAGTTTTTTAGAGGATGATTAACTGTAATGACATGATAGAACCAGTAATCAGTTACTGCAAAAAACCTTTCAACATCATCAGCAACTTGTTTTGATTATAATTATATGCAAATACAGGGTGTCCACAAAGTCTTTAGACAATTAAAAAAAATTATTGTTATCACAACTGACGTTGAAAATGTCTGAAATGTTTAAACAATATCAATTAAATGGTCAAGTTTTTATTTAAATCATTAATGAACTCTATCTCTGAAATGATTTATTAATGTCAAGTAAATAGTCAAGTTTTTATTCAAAGCATTAATAAATTTCTATATGAGCCCTATTTGTAGCACAGAGGACATCTAAACAATATTAAATTTCAGTCCACGTCCTTCTTAACATTTCCTGATCAGTTGTCTCCACAGCGGCAGCTATTTTTTCCTTAAGGTCACTTATGTCTTTTACTTTGGTGTGGTACACAACATCTTTCACCTAGCCCAAACGAAAGCAGTGCAGATGGACTTTGCTGGGCTATGACTAAATGACTGACGAATATGCTCGATGCCTTTTTTAGAAGTTTTTGATCATCTACTCCTCGGTTTTAGTAGCAACATTCTCATTCTCACAAACTGCTTTTGCCAATTGCAAATCGATTGTAGTGCTGGGGGCCGTTTTGCATATTTAGCTATAAAATTTCTTTGTGCTTGAAGATCAGATTTCGTTTTGATAAACCAAGAAACATATTGTGCTTTTTCTAGTGGAGTAGTCATTTTTAACATGTTTGGAAATCAATTATTTTATTTAGCTAATTCATTTCTGAAATAAAAAAAAGTGATATTACAAAAAACTTTAATAACAACTCATTAATATGCAAAAAGAATTATTTTGATAGCATTTAAAAAATTTTTTTAATGAATTTATAAAATTGTCTAAAGACTTTGTGGACACCCTGTATATCTGCATCAATTTTTTTGACAATATTCAGTACCCTCAAGGTAGAGTTGTGATAATGTTGGTCACAATTTATTATCATGTCTTTTTTTGAGGGCTTTTGATTAGGAATTTGCCTCAGACTTATTTTGAATATCTGCCACTGCTTTTCAAATACATTTTTTTATTTTTGAGTGCCTCCAACATTTCCTGACTATGCTGATCTCCATTGGCTACCAGAAATTTAGAGAATTAGCATGAAAGCTATCAACTAAATGTAATAGAAAGTAGTACTTGCACAATTATTTACAGTCATTTGAAAAAGTATAGGACCACCCTGAAATTTTTTATATTTTTCAAACTATTGTAACTTAAATCAGTCTTGTTTCCAAAACGAGAGGTTTATTGGCAGTGAAACATAATAAAACCTCATGGGAATCATTCAAAGCACTTCACTATTACATTTTATCAACAATGTGACTAGTTTTTGGTATTTTGTATGTCCACCTTTCTCTTGCAATACTGCAGCAAGATATCTGGGCAATGCTTTTTACCATGGATGCACAGCACTCTGGGCTGATTTCTTTAACCCAAACTTTTTTTATTGCAGTGACAAGTTTTGTGGCACTGGATGGGCTGCTTTTCTGTCAGTTTATTCTTCATGTAACTCCACGAATATTCAATTGGGTTCAAGTCTGGTGTTACCTTGCTTTTTTTGTCAAATATTCAGACACCACTTTCAATCTCTGACATGGTGCACCATCATGCATGAATATAGAGGTGCTGTGCACCATCATGTATATACTCAGTTTTTCCTGAAGCAGCTTAATATACAAGGTGTGTCTGAAAAGTAACGAGACTGGTGTTATAAAAACTGTATTGAAAAATATTGAAATATACTAAAGTCAAATTCCTTCAAAGTAATCTCCTTCCACTTTAGAACACTTGTGCATTCGCCTTTTCCAGGATTCAATACACTCTTGGAAGACATTTTCTGGGATCTTTTTGAGCTCCGTCGTTGTGGCCATTTTGATGGAATCGATGTCAGAAAAATGGGTTCTCTTCAGAACAGATTTGATCTTAGGGAAGAGGAAAAAGTCACACAGGGCCAGATTGGGGGAATATGGGGGGGTATTCCAAAGTTATCGTGATGGAGCCTCCATGCGTGAGCTTCCCAAAGACTCCACCTCTTGTCACACACTGTCTCATAAGGCGCCGAAGAATGTCTTTAAGACATCGTTCATTTCGAATTCCTACCCCAAGGCCAAACAGTGAACCAAACCGTCTATAAAGACATTCTTCGGCGCCTTATGAGACAGTGCGTGACAAGAGGTGGAGTCTTTGGGAAGCTCACGCATGGAGGCTCCATCACGATAACGCTCCTGATCACACAGCCCTGAATATTGGTCAGTTTCTTACAGAAAGGATCATTGCAACTTTGGAATACCCCCCATATTCCCCCAATCTGGCCCCGTGTGACTTTTTCCTCTTCCCCAAGATCAAATCTGTTCTGAAGAGAACCCATTTTTCTGACATCGATTCCATCAAAATGGCCACAATGACGGAGCTCAAAAAGATCCCAGAAAATGTCTTCCAAGAGTGTATTGAATCCTGGAAAAGGCGAATGCACAAGTGTTTCAAAGTGGAAGGAGATTACTTTGAAGGAATTTGACTTTAGTATATTTCAATATTTTTCAATACAGTTTTTATAACACCAGTCTCGTTACTTTTCGGACACACCTCGTATTTTGGGCCATTTATAGTGATGCCTGAGGGAAGAAAATACAACCTGGCAATTTGGTGTTTGAACATGCTTCTTTTGCACTGCAAATTGCTGAACAGTGGATTCGTCAGAGAATAATACTTTATTGGCAGACCAACAAAGTTGCTTATTGGCAAATGATAATCTCTTCTTTATCATAGCTGACGTCAAAGACTATGCAGCTGGTTTATACGATTTTAAATCAAACGTCTTGCTCAGATGATGTGAAACTGTGCTAAGACTAATGTCTGTACCTTTTTGTAGCAGGTCCGCATGTAATTTATGACAAACCCTAGTAGAAGATTGCATGACAGCTCATCTGATGGCTTGATCATCTCTTAGTGAAATTTTCAAAATGTATTAGTTTTTCCATGTCATTGTAAGTTCCATACTTCTTAAACTTTTCCATGGAAAAGTGGACTGAACTTTGCTGTTTGTAGTCTTTTTACAATCTGTTTTTGTGAGAATCTTAATGGAAAGCTGCCACCTGTGCACGTTCAACAGCCAATAATGTGTTTTTTTTGCTCCTTTTTCTCTACTTTTAGAAGGGTAAAACGATTCTTCAATCATGTATTAATCTTCACCATAACTAACTACAGTTAAAAACCAGCAACTCTGAAAGTTCCATGTTTGACTATGATGTAATAATATATTTTTTTGAGGAACTAATGTAATTTTAGAATTTTTTTGCAATGATAAAATTGTCAAATCAAATCAGGCAACTATAAAAACAACATATTTCAAGTTTTTGTATTTAATGTAAACCTTGAGCTTTTATCTGGGATAATTGTTTTTCAAAATTTGGTTAAAATTAACATAGGTATAACCTCAAATTTGGTGCTGCATCAAGCTTACTGTGATATTTATTTTCAATGTAGGCATAAGATCTAAAACGCATTTTTGTATATGAGGTGTGTTCAAAAATTATCCAACGTTTTTGCATAAAGCACACAGCAAAATGAATTTTGCAGAATTTTATTCAATCTCCTTCAAAATATTTTTCTAGGAAGTCCACACACTTTTGCCAGCGCTTCTGTCTCTTAATGTTCAACGTCTCCTTGATGTCAGCTATAATAAAAAAGAGATTATCATTTGCCAATAAGCAAACTTTGTTGGAAAAATGGGAAAAAGTATTATTCTCTGACGAATCCACTGTTCAACAATTTGCAGTGCAAAAGAAGCAAGTTCAAAAGCCAAATTGCCAAAGATTTAATGCAAAGTGCACTGTCATTACAGTATAACATACCTCAAGCCAGATTGATTGCAGGCCATAAGCAAGCATGGTACCACTAGGTTGTATTTTCTTCCCTCAGGCACCACTATAAATGGCCCAAAATATATTAATCTGCTTCAGGAAAAACTGAGTATATACATGATGGTGCACAGCACCTCTATATTTATGCATGATGGTGCACCATGTCAGAGATTGAAAGTGGTGTCTGAATATTTGACAAAAAAAGCAAGTTGACAGTTCTTAACTGGCTTGAAAACATTCCTGACTTAAGGACAATTGAATATTCGTGGAGTTACATTGAGAATAAACTGACAGAAAAGCAGTCCACCTAGTGCCACAAAACTTGTAATTGCAATAAAAAAAGTTTGGGTTAAAGAAATCAGCCCAGAGTGCTGTGCATCCATAGTAAAAAGTATTGCCCTGCTGTCTTCAACGTCTCTTAAAATTATAAACACCCTTTCTTTGGATGTCTGCCATTTTTCTAACTTTGCCATGAAAGTTAAAGTGAGGCATTTACCTGTATGTAAATTTTCCATTGCTGTGACTCTTTAAAACATGTCATTATTATTATTTCATGTAAAATGGGTAGTAGGACTCATCATTGATTTTGTGGTGCGTAATCGGCTGTCGGTGGTGAAACTGATGGCATCATCAGCGTAATCTAAAGATGTTTCTTTATCTTTCTTCACACATCTTCATAAGTGGTGGGAAATAGTTTCATTTTGTAAAATTTTTTGGATTTAAATTCATATCAAGCTTTGAAGCAAGTCACTGAAACTCAATGTTTTGCACTTATGTGAACAAAAGGTTATCAGTAGTAATTATTTCAATCTTCAGTTTGTCAGTAGTTTTTGCTCGAAGATCATCACTCCTCCATTTCATAATTTTATAAAATACCTCTACCAAAGTTTTTTAGTTCACTTGATCATGCTTATGCATTTTAAAAAGTTTCTCTGATGAAGTCTGTTTGTATTTCTCCTGATGTTGATTTTGAAAATGACCCAAAAGATTTGATGTATTTTTTTCTTTCTTTTAAAGGAACCTGGACTGATAATTGCTTTATACAGCTTGCACACAACTTTTTTATCATCTGAGGCAAAAAACTCCCAAACTTTACTCCTATTACTATTAGTCACAGAACTAGAGCTGCTCAAGCTGTCCATCTGAAACAGTACTTCATGTTTTAATTGGCTTTAAATAATTAGAAAATAGCTAAGCACTAAGCGATGAAAGTCGTTAGATAATTTTTACATTGCATTTTTTCTTAACATTCTCACAAGTCGATCTAGATCATAGTCATGTGCTGCGTGCAAAAATGCATTGTGCCCTACCACATGCACACACATACATCATGCTATTTCAAAAGTACTACGTGAGCATAAATGTACTTGTGCAGCCATTGCAAGCACTGTGAGAAACTTGCACTTGTTTCACATGGATGCAAGACTGGATTTGAGTATGCTTTTGCTGGTTGATGTTTATCAGTGAAAAACAGCTGATACAATATGTCAGTTAGCCATTATATTGGCTGATATGTATTAACCGATTGATATGTATACATGGGTCAAGCTTTAGTTCTGTCATTGAAATGAAAATTGCTTGAAAATAAAAAAGCAGATGAAGATGTACTATGCACCTGCACTAAATGTCAGGGTTCCTACGGTCATGGAAAAACCTGGAAAATCCTGGAAAAAAATCTTTCCTGGAAAGTCATGGAAAATTTGTTAATAATTGGAAGTCATAAAATTTTGCTGAGAGTTGAAAGAAAAATTTTTTAAAGTTATTAGTAATACCAGTAGCTGGCAAGTTTGCTTGTTGTGTCCTTGGGCAAGGCACTTAACGGGATGCCCCCGCCTTTATGTGGAAGACAGGTGGCCCATTTTTCCCTCTGAATAGAGGGTTGGTGGCATGAAGGGCATTCAACCGTAAAAACAAAATTGCCATGTTATAAAAATGCAGATATCTGCTGTGGCGACCCCTAATCGAGAATAAGTCGAAAGACAAAAAAAAAGAAGTAATACCAGTAGCATTAACTTAGCAAATACAATCGGTTTTAATACCTTACTTCATTGATTTTTTGAATTTTAGTGGGATAATGTATAATATTTATTCATATGACAAGTGAAGTGGTGTGGCAGTGTGATACGCCAAGTCAGGTGGGAAGATTATAAAAGCACATTACACTGAGTCATACTCTATTCAACAAAGTTGTAGTTATAAACCTACTTTGTAGTATCAAAATCTGTCGCTTACCTATCTCCAAAAAATCAAATATATTTGCATTCTGCACTAGGTTATATAATTCTATTAAAGGTTACTATCTTTGTGATATGCACCTTTATGTTGCTCTTTGGATATAATGTAACTACTGAAGGCAAGAAAATATTTTTTCTTCATTTCATGATTTAAAAGTAGACCATGCAGCAACCGCACTGTGTTGTTGATGCAATTTTGTGTTTTTATTAGCTGAAAATTCAAAAGCTAACCATTAACCAAAGCCTAATCTCAAACTTTACTGCTGACGAATGAGTCTTAACCTAAAACCAAAACCAATTTTGCTTCTGAGAAGTGCGCAATTTTGCAACTGTACAAGAAGGACAATTGCCAAATCTTTTTCTCTTACATACAGAAATCTACAAAACAACTTGATGGATCAAAACTTATTTTACAGGAAAGTTATAGAAAATAGTTACAGACAAGTGGTAGTAAGTAGTAAGAATTAATTTGTTTGTAATCAATGTTTGGTATGGCATCCAAGCGATGTCACTTTCATAAAATTTGGTTGCAAGAACCAGAGTTTGCTGCTTGGCTGCAGCAGACAAAAGATGACAGTAATGGGTACTGGAAGTTGTGCAGAAAATTGTTTGACATATCAAACATGGGGATCAGTGCTGTTAAAAGCCACATGAAAAGCAAACAACACAATTAGATTATGAAGCACAAGCAAGTCCTTTCACACACTCAATCACTGACTTCTTTGGCGGGATCAATAAGTCTGCGCCTACCACCAACAAATCTGGTAAATGAGTTTTATTTTCTGTGGCTATTTTGGAACAAACCAGTGATGTGTCAACAGTGCTGGTATCATCACCAAGCATATCTTTGATCATATCAGAGGAAGTGTTGCATGCAGAAGTTGTTTGGGTTATTAAAGTAATAACCAGTCACTACTCATTTAGTTCTTCCAAAGATATTTGCTGTTTATTTTCTAAAATGTTTCCAGATAGTCAGATTGCACAGTCATTTTTATGTGGAGCTACAAAGTGTACTTATTTAGCGTGTTTTGTCATTTATCCTTATTTTCATGTTCTGGTTATAGAGAAAATTTGTGCAGTCAAGTACTATACTTTATCATTTGATGAAAGCTTGAATCAAATCAACCAGAAAAAACAAATGGATATAGTTAGATACGGGACAACAAAAGCAATAAAGTAACAGTAAGATACTTTAATTCAGAGTTTATGGGTCATGCTACAGCAGCAGATATATTGACTCATTTTAAAAAAGGAATGACTTTACTTAGCCCTCGCAGTTTGGTGCAAATATCTATGGATGGTCCCATTGTAAACTGGAAGTTCCATCACAATCTTTTTCAAGAACACAAAGGCGAAGAACTCCCAGACTTGCTCAATATATTTGGCAGTTCTTCCAATATATATTGGAAGTTGTAGTTTGCATGTTGTCCATGGAAGATTTGAAAAGGGAGCAAAAGAATCTGGATGGAATCTTGGCAATACTCTTTGTTCTCTGTGGCAAATTTTTCATGATACTCCAGCCAGAAGGGAAGATTTTATTCAAATTACAGGCAGTGATTTGTATCCCTTTCGGCTTTGTCAGCATAGATGCGTGGAAGATATCAAGGTTGCTGAACAAGCTTTGAAAATTTGGCCTCATGTCAACAAATAGGCCTATGTCAAAACTGTGAAGAGTGAAAGAAAAGCTGCAGCTTCTGCTTCTTTTATTTCTGGTCGCATCTGCATGCGACAATACCCTAATTGAAGCTAAGCTAGAATTTTTTGTTGCTGTGGCAAAACTGCTGCAAGAATTTTTGTTGAAGTTTCAAACCGAAGTTCCAGTGACTCCTTTCTTGACTTTGTCTTTAAAAGATTTGTTATTGGCTATCATGGATCGTTTTTTAAAAAAAGTTTTAGAAAAAACTGATATGTTCAAGAAGTTATCTACAATTGACCCTGCTGACAAAAAGAACCAAAAAACCCAAACCATGTTGACATTGGCTTTGCTGCTCGAGGTACTTGAAAAAAATTAGCAGAAAAAAAAGCTGCAAGTGAACTATGTATTTTATCTTTCAAAAATGATTGCAGTACGTTTTTGTCTGCTATTGTAATCAAACTGTTGGAAAGATCTCCTTTAAAGTACTCTTTGGTTCAAAGTTTGGTGATTGTCATACCACAGAAGTTAGCATCCGATTCTGCATAAGCACAGGTTAAGTTTGAGCGACTTCTGCAGATTTTGCTCAACAGAAAGTGGTGTTCAGCAGAAGCTTGCAACGAAATTCATAGTCAGTTCAGAGGCTTTGTATTGGAAATGAAATAAAACCATCTTGCTGAGTTTTTGAGTTTCATCATGAATACAGACAGATTGGATGCGTTCTATTGGAATTACATGAAAGATGTAAAGCATGCAAGGGTGTGGGAAATTTTTAAAAACATCTTCACGCTGATGCATGGTCAAGCTGCAGTCGAGAGAGGGTTTTCAGTCAACAGCAAACTTTTAGTTGAAAACTTGCAAGAGAAAACCTTAGTTGGAAATCGCTTTGTGTACAGTAGTGTCAAGAGTGATGCTTATCATTTCAGTGAGCTTTCTTTTACCTCCAGACTGAAAGGAAATGTTTGGGAAGCAAGAATGCGATATCAGTTGTATTTAGAAGAGCAAGGAAAACTTCATGCTAAAAGTGATAAAGCTAAAAAGAGCAAAGCTGTAGAAGATGAAATTCGTAAAATTGAATGTAAAAGAAACTTATTACATAAAAGCATCCAAGCTATGAGGCTAGAAGCAGACAAATCAGCTACCGAGACAGAAGTGAAGCACAATTTTACTTTGCTTGCAAAGTCAAGTACTTTCAGACTGAAGATTTGTGAAAGTGAAGAAAATGAGAAAAAGTTTTGTGACCAAGTACGTGTTTTGAAAGAAAAGTTGAAGTTTACGGAATAGCATTTATCGTTGTATGCTTAAGAAGTATCACATTGGTTCAGTATTTAGATTGCCTATGCTTTATCATGGTGTTTTGTTAAACTTTGATGGTTAATGTGTTTTTTTTCCTGGGAGAATTGTTGATAAACCATATTTCGTATTATGCTTTCTGCTCAATGCAACTACAGCACGACACAATTTACATGTTTTGGAAAAAAAAAGTTATGTAAACTTTTATACCAGATTTACTGAGAGATGTTTTTCTGTTAGATCGTGGAATCATTTTTTTGAGGTCTAAAATTTTCTATGTATATATTTCTTGTTAATTTTTATTGTGGCATTTCATCTTGTTATAACTAACTTGTTTGTTCATTTTGTACCTAGATTGCGTAAAGTCAGAGTTAACATCAAAATTGCTCACTATTTCTTGATCCAGTTAAATGAGAATTGTAAAGGGGCTTTTTGTAATCTATTCTTTCATATCATTGTTGGTTTGATATTATTCTAATAACAATAGTATTCCAGCTTAGAAACAAAGCTATTCTAAGTAAAATGCTCAGCTCAGAGATTGCAGGGTTAAAGATCACAAAAAAGAACTTTTTTCTGGCTAGAAGAAATAATTATTGTCGTGTTGTTTTCACAGCCACACTGTAGTTGTTTGTGAATTTAATTGCAATGTCCAGGGTTGTTACATATGCTCGTTTGCATTTTATAACAAATAGTAGCATAAGCACAATTTAAGAAGACTTAGAAAGTTAGCTGAAACATTAAAAGATTCAAATTTAGTTAAGATAACTTAAGTTAAATATGCCAGAAATGAGAAATTTAATTGAATGTCTTATCAAGTATATTTTTTATCAATGCGTTGTGAGAGTACCATTGTGGAGGTAATGTGTGTTTAATCAGATATTATATTTCTAGATATTAAAATTGAATGATAAAGCAATGTGAGTTGCAGTGAAGTGAAACTTATATTTGCAAGTGAAAACGTTGGCACAAGGAATAATTAGCAAGAATTTAATCTCGTTATCGAATGTGCTATTTCAATGTGAACTGATAGATGTATTTAAAAATGCGTAAAAATGCTTTAACAATGGTCATGGAAAAGTCGTAAAAAAGGTCATGGAAAGACATGGAATTCAGTTTTGAAAATTGTGTGGGAACCCTGAAATGTTTTACAGAGAAAGAATGGCATTACAAGTTGGCATGAAACACTTTATGAGTATGCATTAATGTATGTGTACGTGCAGCCACACTTTGCACAGGTAATTTACTTGCACTCTGTTGGTGAGAGAAAAAAGGTCAGATACTTTTTAAACAGACCTTGTGAATTGATTTCATGTTCAAACATTTCGTATCTGAAGTATTATAGGACAAATAACAATCATGTATACAGTTTATGTAGATATGTAGAAATAATCATAAGTATTTATTTGTTCATGAAATGTTATATGAAGTTATGCCATTATTGATGTACATCTCATGTACCTCCTAACTATCTTCTGAGTACCCTCAGGGGTATTCATACTCAAGGTTGGAGACTGTTTGTCTAGCACAAAGCTTTGACTTTGCCCTAGGGACCAAACTAGCTTTTAACTTCTCTTCAAAAGAATTTAAGGTAATAAGTGTTGGTGAATAAAGAATAAAGAAGCTCTAACAGGTTCATTTGTAGAATTTTGTCTACCGTTTATACCACCCAATAAGCCGAGGTCGATTTTTAGCTCAGAAAATGAGGGTTTTTACGTATTACCATCCAATAAGCCGAAGCGGGAAAATTACGTTCAACTACCATACCTTTTTTTCTTTTTCAAACATTTTTTCCAGTTATGCGTTACATTCATTAAATCATTCCATTTGCGCTTTTTTTCTTTTTAGGCACCAATACACGTGCTTTAAAATGACATCATTCTATTTGCACCTTTTTCTTTTTTACACAGTATATAGTACATATCGTATTCAACAGACAAAGTGCTTTGTTTTAATCAGTCGCTAAATAATTATTTACAAGTGTACTTTTTGTAAATACATGTTCTTTTATTTACCGTCTTTAATTAACTTTAGTTGTGAATTGATGCAAGATCGTGCTATTGTAAGATTGTAGGTGTCATTTTGCGACCAATTTTGACCTTCGGTATTTTTGGTTCAAAGCTATATTCGCCCAATAAGTCGACCCCAGAAAATTAGGTTAAAAAATTAGGTCCAGAAAATCGGCTTATTAGCCGGTATATACGGGTAATCTAAAAGTGTGGAAAGACACCTGTCACAAATGCAACTTGCAACAACTGTCATCAAAACAACTCCTACATCCTAATGGCAAACTGGTGGATAAGAAATTACATTAACAAAAATGTTTTGTAATTGTAGCTAAGTATTCATTGTTTCTATTAATTTTAATTCATTAATATCAATCGAAACCATGCTTAAACCTATGAATATGTTACGAAATCCACATGTGATAAACAAGCATGATTAAGCATTCAAATTGCTATTAAAAATATGAACACAACAAAACAACATGCAACAGTTACTTTTTTACATTTTAAAAGTAGAATAGTTTTTAGTGTTAATTTAAAACATAAATGGGATAAATATCTACATCACTTGGTGTTTCCCACAAGACTTTTGCACCAATAAATGACATTTTTCCAAATTTAGTACCAACACAGAATGTTGACTTAGTTCGGATCAGCAGCTAACTAGTGAAACAAATATATTTTTAATAATTGAAAGAAAGAAGTTGAAACTCAGTTGTTCTATTTCTCCTTAGCGAGGTAAAAATAGTGGAGCCAGCAGCAATGTTGTAAAAAGGACTCAGTATGAGATTTTGCATAGGGACTATAGCATGAATTTATCATGCATAGATGTGGATATGGTAAGTAAGTTTCTGTCTTTTGATCAGTTTGCAGATTTATGCAGTGTAATGTTCTATAAATTTTTTGCCAAAAAATTACTCTTAGTAAACACAATTTAATTATAAGGGTAGCTAGGGGACAGACACAAAGGTCATGGCCGATTTGATCAATAAATGAAGATGTTTTCAGTTATTGCTGCTACAAATTGTCAACCTCCAAAAAATGATCATGCAACAGAATTGAGACAAAACTTGACAGAATTGGAAATCAAACAATACCTACCTACCTTTAAAAATAAGGACATCCAGCAAATTTTGTAATTATGGCTTGATCCAAATTTGCTTCTGGCTAAGCCACTGAATTCGATCAGTTTCATTACACAGTAGTTTTTTGTTGCCAGAAATGGACAGGTTTGTGAAAAGAATGTAAGCCTAATCTTGTGTAAAGTTAAATCTTCTACAAAATACAAATGTATTTGATAAAGTTATGAAAGCTTGTTAATGATTATTATTTCCTTATGATGCGGATTGGTATCTAGAGTTCACTTGCTGTAATCAGCTTCCGTCTTCATTATTCTTTTTTGTGTTTATGCCGTTGTTGGACGTTTGACATGGATTGCAGCTTAAGTTGCAAGATGGAGTTAAAATTACAAGTGACCATGAATTAGAATACTCTTTGCAAGCATTATAATTTGGTTAAATTTTATGCAATTAGCAGATGTTTTCAGGTTTTTCTTGTTATGATATGTAATTGAGATTTCTTGATGATAAAGTTCTGTATTTATTGGAAATTTGACTTTGGTGGTTTGGTCTTACTGTCGTTTAGTAAGCTTTTTGTGTTACGTATTTCAAAAATAGTTCTCTATTGCTTTTTAGCTTGATTGTTTATTTTTGTTACTGGTCAAAAGTCTAGATTAGTAACCAAATCTTATTTTGTGGGCAGGAGCATGATTGATGTTCAGATCGAATGAAGAAGTGCTGTTACCTTAATTTTTCTAGAGTTTAGAGCAGGAGCTTCATTTTTAGTTTTGTCTAAGTATAGTAACAACTCCCATCGTTTTGTAGAATTTTCTGATTGCGTCCGCTCTTATATTTTGCTTTTTCTCTTTTTATGTTTATTTGCCTCATTAAATATTTTTTACCGTAATTCTGAAATTGCCTCTGATGTAACACTGCGATATAATCTATGGAAAGATTTTCTTGAATAGTGTGTTGGTATATGAATTTAGCTCTGTAAAGCGTTTTTGTCTATTTGTGTTGGGGAAATATGACGCCATAGGAGAAGCAAAGAGCAAAGATGCTGCTACATTTTTTGAGGGGGTGCACACTTTTATTAGTGTTAGCAACCTAGCAATATGTAGTGCAATTTGCCTTCATGCTGATATTTAGTTGTATATTGTTATACCAGTGGTTCTCAAACTTTTTTTCATGTGACACTTTTGAAAAACCGCGGTGTATTTGCCATGCACCAGACAAAACACATTGAGATTTTTGCTCACTTTTTCTATGATGTACGGGTCTGTTTGTTTAGTTGAAGAATTTTTTTGGAGATTGATGTCTTTAACTCTTTCGCTCCCGCGTGAATAGCAAAAAATTGTCCGTAAGGTGGCAGTGCAAAAACTGTCATAATTTGTCATAATCAATCATAGTTATATTCTCCAAGTTTGTTTGTAAATGATTACTCATCTGTTACTTCTACATCAAATGTTATACGTCGTTGAAATCTCCATTTCTTGAAGATTTCAAATATAAAAATATGTTTTTGAATATGCAAATTAACCCCCCTCTAACTGGTGCTGAGTTGTCTTCGAAATTAAAGTAGTACCCTTACCTCAAAGATCACTACAGATTTTTTTTTCTACCAATGGTTTTAGAAATGGTTACTAAATAATGCTAAGCAAATAAGCTTTCAAGGTACATCAGTCAAAACTTACCTAAAAGCCTAGGTTTTCTACAATTTGCAACTTTTTGAGGCCCATGACCTTTTTTTGACCGGTACTAAATTTTGATAGTTAAATTTAGTACCTAAAATATGATCAGTCATTATCTGCTAGAGGTTGGTCTAAGCCATAAAATATTATGTATTTTTGAAAAAGGAATTTCTTTAAGATTCAGAAAATATCAAGTTTAAATAGAATATGCTGTCATTGACAATGAAACAGAAACTTTTTTACACCCTTCTCATTTTTTGAGAAACAAGGGGGATACAGAAAATTTTGATTTATAGAAGCTAAACTTCTGCCAGATTTAAAACTTGTATTTTCTCTTCTATATCCACGGAAACTTGTAAGAAAATTATGATTTTAGTGGTGAAATATTTGCAGTTTATATTATCTTTTTAAAGAATGTAGTTTTTCTAAAAATTATAATTTAGTGAATGTAAGTCAAAAATTTTTGAGGAGTTTTGAACTGACATATATAAACTTTATATGTCATATCCATTTTTTAGTAAAATGATTTTGTAACTCGGCAGAAAAAATTTGAGGGAAGCACTGAAAACACGAGATTATCAATTAATGATCGTGGGAGTGAAAGAATTTTGATATCCATTTTCGTTGTGCACCTTTTTTCTAAATGAAACTGGTAGTAATGGGTTGAAATTGACGATTTTGAATTCATTTGAGTAGCAAACCTTTTTTTGACATACTTTTTTGAGTGCTTGTAATTAATAGTTTAGCACGGGGTATGCAGTCAACACAAAGTGGCCACTTAAACTAAAGAGGGTAGCAATGTTTTACTAGTAGAAACAATAGTATGGGTTATCTGTGTAACACAGGGACACACACTTTGGAAACTGCTATTTTTCACAGAGAATTGCTATCTGTTTGTTCTTGCTACCTTACAAATCATTACACATTATCGATACCTGATGGTTGCCTGGTTTAAGAAGTACATGTTTACTTTGTGTATTCTTCTCTGTCACAGTGCATAAATGACTGATCATATAAGCTCTGTTACAGTTATCAAAGTTGTTTGGTTGAAACTCTTAAGTTAGAATTGTATAACGCAGGTGTTTTGCATCTAATTATCACTCTTTATTGTTTGTTAGGGAGTCTGGTAAACTGATGGTATGAGCAGATGTTAACTCAATTCCACCTTGTGGGGCTTCTTTAATTACTGCCATAAACATTCTTTTTCTTGCAAAGATAATTGCTGGAGGAATGTAGTTGCAAATTGCACTCGTAGCAGAGTAACAGTTTTATCATGTTCTGCACTGGTTATTTGGCCAACCTGTTTATCACCTCTCTGAGCAAGCACTCCACCAGATATTTAAACAAAAGTCACTCCACTTTCATCAGCTTTGTAAATTTTTTGCTTGTGGAATATCATGGTCAAGCAATAATAGTTGTAACAGATCAAAAAATCTTCCTGCTTGTGCCCTGTTGAATCCATTGGATTTTGAGAGACTTGTTGCTTCTGCTTGACAAACATTTAAATTTAGGATGACGCTTAAGAAAATTACCCAATCAATCTTTTCTTGCTTGTTTTTTACTGCATTGAATGGCATGTCGATGATATTGGCCCTAGCAAGTTGGAATGCAAGACTGCATAAATGGTGACCAGTTAAATCAAAAAACAATGTCTGCCAATCATTATTCAGGACTTACCGAAAACAACCAAGTGGCACTTGACCTGGTTGAGATGCGTTCTGTGTCAAGTGATCTTCAAAGTAACTTTTTAGTATGTTGAAGTTTTAACAGCCTGACTTAGAAATATTGTCTGCTTCTAACATCAGCCAGAGCTTGTTTCATGTCTCTTTCCGACCAACTACCCGTTTGTGTTTTTCCAACGTAGTTTCGAGTCATGATTAGATATAGGAAATGAGATTGTCAGAATAGCTTTTCAAGCTAGGCTTAGTGTTACTGAACTCAATGCAATGAAAGCGAAGTTAAAACGCTTCTTGAGCAATAGACCTATGCTATGCACAGTGATCACCATGTCATAAAAAATGAAGAGGGCAAAGGGATGGTTTTGGCAGGTATGTCATTGCAACGCAAGGGCTAAATTGTTATGCAATGGCATGGGCTAAATGACTGATGTAGGGTAAGCAAGCTGGATAGGTAAGGGGTTCAGATCCCCTGGCCCTTAGCAACAGCATTGGCAGTATATTTTCCATTTTGTTAAGAAATAATATTTTTTGGAACTAAACTCATCTTAAGAAATGGACAGTTGTCCAGCTGTGCCTCAGATGCAGAGCTCACTTTTGCCTCCAGAATGCAAGTTATGAATACATGAGATAACTAAACACCCGGATGCATTTCAAAAATTATGTTAGTATGATGACATGTATCGTTGCTGTCTACTTAATACTACACACCAAGAAATCTATCATCTTTAGCCATTGTCCTTATCTACTTTTCAGAAATTTTCTAACAACAGTGAAATCACTGTAAAGTTTCTTAATGTTAGCTGTTTTTCTTTTAACAATTGATCTGTAAAGATGGAAAATATCTTCTGCTATTCCTGCAAGTTATAGAGCGCTAAAGTTAAAATGCATGAGAAAATGCCAAATCCAGCTTGGCTCTACTTTTCCCAAAATTTCTTGCTCCTGGCATAAACGCAGCCAAGGGAAGTAAAAAGACCTTGAGCCAAGAGTTCAGCGTGTACAATGGAGTTATTACAACAAATTAGGCTATAATTTATTTATTAATAGATAACTCACCTATCAACTTTTGTGCTAGAGAAGAAAATTTTTTTAAATTCAGCAGCATTTGATATACTTGGTAAAACCTTGCATTTTTCCTAGGTTGCTTCTTGGAAACAACATTTTAAGAATGAAGAATATTCACATACATAACTTGACTGTATTAAAGAAGTATTCTTAAGTTGCGTTTACTTGCACTTGACTTATTGTAAGTTTTGTACTTGCCATTGCATTATTAAAAACAAGTTTTGTAAACTAACATGTTAGTGCTGTGTTACAAAGGGTGATGACAAAAATCATTACTCGTTTTTGCAGGTCTCAGCATAGTAATGGACTGAATCAGTGGCTATTTAATAGAGTAAGTTATTTAACTTTGATTAGGTAACAACTTCATTGCTGTGTTTAATAATCCTTTTGGCGCTGTTAAATTTTGGTAAGATCATGTTTTTATTTGTACTTAAATCGGCGACTCTTCAACAAAAGGCAATTTGTGTGCTTGAGTTCACAAAAACTATTGCTGTTGTCACGGTGCAAGCATGCTTTCAGAACTAAATTTGGCATTGATCTGTTTCATTTTGTATTGCTGTTGTTGTGGTTACCCCTCCTCTTCTTTAGGATGGAGGCACGTCATCAAACAATTTTCCAGATTCATGCCCCAAATCTAATTAAATTAGGCTAGGCGAAAAGTGGCTCCTCGTCTTAAACCAGCCATGCATGCAAATTACTGACTGGTAGCCCCACCACCAACAGGGTGTATTGCCATTGATGGGCTTTTAAAAATCATCTCTTATGACATACTGGGTGATCAGCTTTACTATTCTAAGCTGATAAAGCACAGGTTGATCTACTCCCTTCTGTGAGCATTCGATGGTGGGTTAAATATTAAATAGAGTGGATGCCTGCGCAAAGGAGTCCTGAAAGACTATGTGTTTCAGAGGAGCAAATAGAGAGGATTTACAATGCATTTGAGAAAAACCCACGTAAGTTTATACATGAAGCGAGTTGTCAGCTTGCAATTCCTCAAACCACTGTCTGGCATATGTTAAAAATAGCAGGCATTTCTCGTTTGTCGAGTGTAACGATATTACAACCAGATCAATTTGTTCTTTCCAAAATTTATACTTCAAAATTAACGTTTTGCTCCCCTTAGTTACTGGGGAGCTTCTTCAGAAAACGGTAGATGCTACTAGTGTAACATATAAACTGTACAACATAAAAATATAAAGACAACCTGTATTACTAAACACTAAAAATTATTTATCTACAGGGCAAGCAATTACGTAATAACAAAAACATTGTTACATCACAAATACGGGAATGGGCAAGTAAAAAGTGTTGTGAGATGCATAAGACATTATTTATTGGAGACAAACATATTATAAACAGCCGAAAAAATTGCACCATCATTGTGATTAATTACATTACATGAACAAGTCTTTTGGTTTATCAAAAAACTTTCCGCAACGCGACGTCTGTATGCATGTGATTCTGACTTCAGTATTTTGACATTATCCCAATCTATTCTATGATCAAAATTCATAACATGTTGACTCAGCGCTGACTTTTTAGTGTTGAAAGTCTTGACCGCATCATCATGTTGCCGTTTTCTGGCTCTAACACAACGTCCTGTTTCACCTACATACACAGCATTGCAATCCCGATAAGAAATTTGATACGCCAAACCACGTTTTTGTTCAAAATTAATAGCATCTTTAGATTTACGAAACAATGAATACAACGTGTGATGTGGTTTTAAGGCCACTTTGATACCAACTTGAGTCAAAATTTGGCTAATAGGTTCGTAGACACCTTGCATGTAGGGAATCGAAGTAAACCGTTTCAGTTTTTCTGATATTATGATTTTGCAAGTACTTCTTAAAACTGCATTTGTTACCGGGAAATCTGTTATTTTTTAAGGTTTTTGTTATTTGATGAAACTCTTTAATCTTTTTTTCATTATTGGATGTGATACTGTTGGCTCTGGAGAATAATGTACGAGCCACACTAACCTTTTGATTAACTGGGTGATGAGACGAATATTGAAGATACCTGTTCGTGTGTGTTGGTTTCCTGTATATGCTTGTTGCAAGGGATCCATCTTCCATCTGTTGTACGCTTACGTCCAAAAAGGCTAATTGTCCTGATTTTTTCAATTCTTTTGTGAACTTTATTGAAGTAGATATTGTATTTAAGTAATCATGAAAGGGCTCGACCTCAGTTTTTTTCCATAATAGCATACACATCATCTGCATAACGTAATCATAAAGGCGGAGGATTCAAATACGTGTTCAAGGCTGTTTGCTCAATCTCTTCCATAACCATGTTTTTTATTATTGGTGACAAAGGAGAGCCAATCGGAAGACCAAAAATTTGTTTATAAATGATGTCATTGTACACAAAAAACGATGATTGTAAACAGATGTCTGATGCTTCCATGAGTTCCGGCACTGCAAGGCTTCTTCTTTCTCCCAAGGTGCAATCATCGCCGACTCTATTAGCCATAATGGTTTTGGCAGTTTTCAGTGGAACTGAAGTAAACAAACTTATTACATCAAACAAAACTTGTGATTCATATTTGCCAAGTTTAATGGATGAAATCAGTTCTACAAACTCAGAGGCATTCTTGACAGTGTATTGGGTGTTTCCAACTAAGAAAGCAAGAATTTGCTTAAGGAATTTGGCAAGCTGGTAGGTAGCTGTACTAATGAAGGAAACGATAGGACAAAGAGGAACATTTGGTTTATGAATTTTCGGAAGTCTATATATTCTTGGCAAAACTGAATCACTACTATGTAAAGTTTTATACAGATAAGAGGAAATCTTGTCATTTTTATACAACTTCCAAATGAAACGATTTAAACGCTTTTCAATAGAACAGATTATATTTTTAAAAATTACTTGGTATGTTGCAGAATCAGATAACAACCCTGAAAGTTTTTTGTCATATTCCAGTTTATCCATTACTACAGTGTTGTTCCCTTTATCCGCATTAAGGATTACGATTTCATCACATTGCTTCAATTCTTCCATTGTGTGCTTTTCGACCTTTGACAGATTTGGTTTGGGTGGTTTGGCTCTTTTCAGAATTTCCACCACTTTAGATCGTGCGAAATCAATTTAACACTTGTTGGCAAAGTCAACTTGGCTTAGACCTAATTCAACTCTGCTTATAATATCCAAAACAGGAATTTTTGATGGTGCAATTGCAAATTTATTCCCTTTTTTCAGGAGTGATTCCTGAGCATTGGTGATCGAACTCGAAGATAAGTTTTTAACCCAATTTCGATTCAAGTGCTTTGTTTCTTGCTCTCTGGGAATAAGCTGTTTTAGTTTTTGATTGTGAATGTATTCGGTTTTTGAACAAACTTTACTTGTATGTAATCCAAATAATTCATTTGGTCATTGAAGTCTTCAGGATTTAATTTGCTGTTTAATTGAAACCTGATCTCCTCAACTAATGTTTTAGCGCGTCCAATTTTTTTATGAGATTCATTTGTTCAAAGATTTAGAAACTCCCATCCAGATTTACGAGCTAATTGGAAACCTTTTCACGATTTAATTGGTGGGGAAAACCTTAGGCTCTTGGGCAATTCACCTTCTCTCTTGCATGTATGATTAAACCTTAAATGGCAATATTCTTTCTCTATGGTAACGTAACAACTTACTAGTTTTCTTGAACTTTGCAATAAATCTCTACCATAGTTTCTTTTCAATAGGTTAAATATAGCAGGCATTTCTCGTTTGTCGAGTGTAACGATATTACAACCAGATCAATTTGTTCTTTCCAAAATTTATACTTCAAAATTAACGTTTTGCTCCCCTTAGTTACTGGGGAGCTTCTTCAGAAAACGGTAGATGCTACTAGTGTAACATATAAACTGTACAACATAAAAGTATAAAGACAACCTGTATTACTAAACACTAAAAATTATTTATCTACAGAGCAGGCAATTACGTAATAACAAAAACATTGTTACATCACAGATATGGGAATGGGCAAGTAAAACGTGTTGTGAGATACATAAGACATTATTTATTAGAGACAAACATATTATAAACAGCTGAAAAGTTTGCACCATCATTGCGATTAATTACATTACATGAACAAGCCTTTTGTGTATGCTATTATGGAAAAAAACTGAGGTCGAGCCCTTTCATGATTACTTAAATACAATATCTACTTCAATAAAGTTCACAAAAGAATTGAAAAAATCAGGACAATTAGCCTTTTTGGACGTAAGCGTACAACAGATGGAAGATGGATCCCTTGCAACAAGCATATACAGGAAACCAACACACACGAACAGGTATCTTCAATATTCGTCTCATCACCCAGTTAATCAAAAGGTTAGTGTGGCTCGTACATTATTCTCCAGAGCCAACAGTATCACATCCAATAATGAAAAAAAGATTAAAGAGTTTCATCAAATAACAAAAACCTTAAAAAATAACAGATTTCCCGGTAACAAATGCAGTTTTAAGAAGTACTTGCAAAATCATAATATCAGAAAAACTGAAACGGTTTACTTCGATTCCCTACATGCAAGGTGTCTACGAACCTATTAGCCAAATTTTGACTCAAGTTGGTATCAAAGTGGCCTTAAAACCACATCACACGTTGTATTCATTGTTTCGTAAATCTAAAGATGCTATTAATTTTGAACAAAAACGTGGTTTGGCGTATCAAATTTCTTATCGGGATTGCAATGCTGTGTATGTAGGTGAAACAGGACGTTGTGTTAGAGCCAGAAAACGGCAACATGATGATGCGGTCAAGACTTTCAACACTAAAAAGTCAGCGCTGAGTCAACATGTTATGAATTTTGATCATAGAATAGATTGGGATAATGTCAAAATACTGAAGTCAGAATCACATGCATACAGACGTCGCGTTGCGGAAAGTTTTTTGATAAACCAAAAGACTTGTTCATGTAATGTAATTAATCACAATGATGGTGCAATTTTTTCGGCTGTTTATAATATGTTTGTCTCCAATAAATAATGTCTTATGTATCTCACAACACTTTTTACTTGGCCATTCCCGTATTTGTGATGTAACAATGTTTTTGTTATTACGTAATTGCTTGCCCTGTAGATAAATAATTTTTAGTGTTTAGTAATACAGGTTGTCTTTATATTTTTATGTTGTACAGTTTATATGTTACACTAGTAGCATCTACCGTTTTCTGAAGAAGCTCCCCAGTAACTAAGGGGAGGCGAAACGTTAATTTTGAAGTATAAATTTTGGAAAGAACAAATTGATCTGGTTGTAATATACAGGGTGTCCCAAAAAGATGTATACACTCTTTGAATCGTTATAACTTAATCAAGTTATTGATTTTTGCTTTCAAATAAATTGATGCAAAAGAAAGAATAAACATTTAAAGAATTTGTGAGAAAAAATATACAAAAACATATCAAATTAAATCTTAATAACACAAAAGACACTTGGGGCAATTTCAGAATGTTTACAAATTGACGAGTTCACATATGTACTCAAACTGGTGGCAGTTTTGCTCAATACGCTTTTCATATCTTGAAGAAATGGACTTAGAAAAGTCCAGCAACATTTTCTCTGGTATTTTAGCACATTCTTTTTCAATTGCTACTCTCATTTTAGCAATTGTTTTAGGTTTCCTACTGCAAACTTCGTTTTTTAGAAACAGTAACACAAAGAAATTTACCAGTGTCAAATCTGGTAAACTAGGTGAACATCCTAACTGTTTCTTTTCTTCCAACGGTTTCTAAAAAACGAAGTTTGCAGTAGGAAACCTAAAACAATTGCTAAAATGAGAGTAGCAATTGAAAAAGAATGTGCTAAAATACCAGAGAAAATGTTGCTGGACTTTTCTAAGTCCATTTCTTCAAGATATGAAAAGCGTATTGAGCAAAACTGCCACCAGTTTGAGTACATATGTGAACTCGTCAATTTGTAAACATTCTGAAATTGCCCCAAGTGTCTTTTGTGTTATTAAGATTTAATTTGATATGTTTTTGTATATTTTTTCTCACAAATTCTTTAAATGTTTATTCTTTCTTTTGCATCAATTTATTTGAAAGCAAAAATCAATAACTTGATTAAGTTATAACGATTCAAAGAGTGTATACATCTTTTTGGGACACCCTGTATGTTAAAAAGACAATTCACATAAATCGATACAAATTGAGCCTCTTTCTACCACTTTTACTCATGACCAATCAGTGATGCAAAGGACATTCTGTGAGTCAATATCGGAGTATCCTAAAGACTCGCTCAAAGTTGCAGTGTCAAGCTGCACACCAAAATACAACACACTGATGGACAGCATGTAGTGCCATGATTCCCACTAACTTACAAAGAAACAGATAGTGGATTTGGTGTCCAGTTCAAAATGTGTAGGCTTCTTTATAATATGTTAAATGTGTTTGTAAAATGTAGCACTCGATAAAGTTAAAAATGTTGCATATTTGGTATCAAGTTCAAAATGAAATCATATTTATTTAAAAATTTGAAAATATATTTTTGCAATTTGCCGGAATAAATATTTGTACAAACACAGTACCAAGTAATTCATGATTTCTTAAATAATATTAGAAGCTAGTGAAAATGGGACATCATGATTTGCTAAGACTGTTGTAGAAGTATCATTTGCTGATATTCAATTTAAAAAATTGAAAGAAAATATAGAAATGAAGCGTTGCATATTGATATTTATCTTTTTGTTTTTAAATCATTGTTGTTTGTTGTTAAATCATTATTGCTATTTATTGTGGTAAATCATAAACATAATCAGTGTTTTCATACAGCTAAATGTCATTAATTTTTATTAGTAGTAACATATAGTTAAATGTAAATTGAAAAGCTTGGATATTTCAGATGTGCATCTGAAACTTATAACCCTTTGCCTTAATCAGCACTCAGGAAGTAGTCCTCGGAGGTTGGTGATCTCTGCTATAAAGTGTTTCACTAAAGAACATAACAACATAGAAACCACTCAGGCATTGAACACGCGCAGGTATGTTGCGGTTTATTAAAACAGTCTATTCATTGCGCTGCTGTGATTACTCACTAACAAAATGAATTTGTCGACAGCGTAGCGCGGTGCAAAAAATCAATGGATCGTGGT
The DNA here is from genome assembly GCA_963675345.1 of Trididemnum clinides. Classification (NCBI taxonomy): domain Eukaryota; kingdom Metazoa; phylum Chordata; class Ascidiacea; order Aplousobranchia; family Didemnidae; genus Trididemnum; species Trididemnum clinides. The sequence goes on from OY776294.1 coordinate 18,656,209, forward strand.
GATAAAATTGCGAGTTTATTGGCTGTATCGCCTTTGCGTTATGTGCCTGCCCGTTGAAAAAGCACTTCACAGCAATTTCGTCTGCGTGGTTGCACGTTTGTAGTAGAAATAAACTGGGCCAGCGCTATTAGCAACTTTGAACCAAATCTTCAAATGATGATGTTCTAGGCATAACCTTGTTGAGTTTCCGTGAACAGAGGATAAAGCAGACAGCAACAGCTTACCAGAGCAAGGGCACCACTCCTGTACCATTTTGTTCTACCCTTTTTGCCAATAAATAAACACATACAGCCTACCATGGGGTTCTCCCATTATTTTGTCGTTTGTTTTTGAATAATTTGTTTCTTCCTTGTGAATTCTCTACTCGCACTGCTGAGCTTTAGCTGACAAACTGACGCTGCAACTCTTTTTGTTATATTACAAACTTCGATTGTATATATTTCAGTTTTCATTGAGGAAATGGATACTTACAAAACTGACAAGTTTACGGAGGAAGAAGAATCGCTTTTAAACACATTGAAGTTGAATTGTAGAGATGATGGCAGAGAGATTGATCTAGAAATTTCTGCTTCGATTTTTCACACACTGGGAATACTTTATCTTCGACGCAGTGAAATTTGTTCCACAATTGATCGTATGATTTGCTTGATCAGATGTGCTGTCCTGTTGAACGCAGCATTGGTGAGAACAGGTTGTGATTCAAATATTATTGAACAAGATTTAAAGCAGCTTAATCTTTATTTGCTGAAATCAGCTGAGGCTGAACAGCCAAGGGTTGATTTATGCAAACAGACTAAAATGGTCAAACTGTTAGTTCAACAGATGAGAGAGCATGTTAATAAAATACTGCACAAAATATCAAAAGTTGTAGACGGTAAATCAGAAGATAAGAGGTTCCATCAAGAAGTAATAAAAATAATAGCAATAGAACGCCTACAAAACAAAATTACTGCTGATTACACAAACATTATGGCTAAGTTAGCGGAAGATTGCATACAAATCATGGGTAAAGCACCATGCCGATTTGTTATTGTGGGCATGGGCTCATTAGCTAGAAAGGAAATTACCCCTTATTCAGATTTCGAACATGTTATAGTGTTAGACCCACAGATTGATAGCGATAATGAAGAAATTTTAAACTATTTCAGATGGTATTCAGTCATTTTTCAAATCATTTTGATTCATTTGGGCGAAACTATCATTCCCAGTTTATTAAACAATACAAATTCTAAATTGGGATCTTGGTTTTATGATGACGTCACAAAATCTGGGGTGTGTTTTGACGGGGCATTCCCTTGGGCATCTAAATATCCCTTGGGAAGACAACAGTTTACCGAAGACAAACAATGGAAAACAGAACTAATTAAATCAGTGCCAGATATGTTAAATTATTTAAACCATGAACAAAACATCAAAAACGGTTATCACTTGAGTGATATTCTCACAAAAGTATGTTTTGTGTATGGCGATGAAAGTGTATTCGAGGAATTTCAGTCTGGTTTAAATGGTATTTTACTCAAACAAAACGAAAACTTGAAACATGAAGTTTTAAAACAAATTGTAGATGACCTTGAAAATTTCTCAATAAGATCAGTGCTTTTAAAAATCAGTGACGAAGGAAACTATAACGTGAAAAAAGATGTCTACCGTGTTACCACACTATTTATAGCAGCATTAGGCAGACTGAACAAAATATCAGCATTTTCATGTTTTGATATAATTCGCCAACTTGCTAAAGAACATGTAATAAGTCGTGTTACAGAGCACAACTTAATGTATGCAATCGCAATAGCATGCGAAATACGGTTGAGATGGTACATGGCAAATAAAAGACAAAAAAATATTATCAATGGCAAAGATGCAACATTAAAATTTTTGGAAATTATAGGGGAGACAAGTGCAGTTAGTTATTTTCAAACTGCCTATGCATTACAATGTGACATCTCCAAACAATTTGACCTGAAGAAAGGACCATTTTATTCTCATCCCAAATTGCTTAATGTAAGCATTTATTCAACTTTTCAAAACGATAAACAAGTGGAAAATTGTATGAAGGCTTGTAAAGTTAATGCTACGGAACAACGCTTACTAAACTTTGATGATTGTTTGAAGATGTTAACAACTAAACAAACAATGCTGATTCAAAAACAATTACCATTGGCAACAAATACCACAATAGAACAAGATCTGTATGACAACTTTCATATCTTGGCAGAAAATTTGCTGATGATAAATAAATTTATTGATGCAAAAGAGTGTTTAGAAAGAGCACTGAAAATCAAACAACGAATATTACGCGATGTTGCTACTGACGTCAAGGTGGCTGTGACTTTGGATAAGATCAGTCAGTGTCTAATTGAAATGAATAAACTTGCTGATGCAAAAGATCATTTGGAAAGAGCGCTGAACATCAAACAACGAATATCAAGCGACATTGCTACTGACAGAGAGGTGGCTGTGACTTTGCATGAACTTGGTCGATGTTTAATTAATATGAATGAACTTGCGGATGCAAAGGATCATTTGGAAAGATCGCTGGACATCAAACAAAAAATATCATACGACATTGCTACTGACAGAGAGGTGGCTGTGACTTTGCATGAAATTGGTCGATGTTTAATTGGTATGAATAAACTTACTGATGCAAAGGATCACCTGGAAAGATCGCTGGACATCAAACAACGAATATCAAGCAACATTGCTACCGACAGAGAGATGGCTGTGACTTTGCATGAACTTGGTCAATGTTTAATTGATATGAATGAACTAGCGGATGCAAAAGATCACCTGGAAAGATCGCTGGACATCAAACAAAAAATATCATGCGACATTGCTACTGACAGAGAGGTTGCTGCGACTTTGCATGAACTTGGTCAATGTTTAATTGATATGAATGAACTAGTGGATGCAAAGGATCACCTGGAAAGATCGCTGGACATCAAACAACGAATATCAAGCGACATTGCTACCGACAGAGAGTTGGCTGCGACTTTGCATGAACTTGGTCGATGTTTAATTGAGATGAATAAACTTGCGGATGCAAAAGATCACCTGGAAAGATCGCTGGACATAACAGAACGAATATCATGCGACATTGCTACCGACAGAGAGTTGGCTGCGACTTTGCATGTACTTGGTCGATGTTTAGTTGATATGAATGAACTAGTACATGCAAAGGATCATCTGGAAAGATCGCTGGACATAACAGAACGAATATCATGCGACATTGCTACCGACAGAAACATGGCTGTGACTTTGCATGTAATTGGTCGATGTTTAATTGGTATAAATAAACTTACTGATGCAAAAGATCACCTGGAAAGATCGCTGGACATCAAACAACGAATATCAAGCGACATTGCTACTGACAGAGAGGTGGCTGCGACTTTGCATGTACTTGGTCGATGTTTAGTTGATATGAATGAACTAGTAGATGCAAAGGATCACCTGGAAAGATCGCTGGACATCAAACAACGAATATCACACGACCCTGCTACCGACAGAGAGGTGGCTGTGACTTTGCATGTACTTGGTCGATGTTTAGTTGATATGAATGAACTAGTAGATGCAAAAGATCATCTGGAAAGATCGCTGGACATAACAGAACGAATATCATGCGACATTGCTACCGACAGAAACATGGCTGTGACTTTGCATGAACTTGGTCGATGTTTAGTTGATATGAATAAACTTTCGGATGCAAAGGATCACTTGAAAAGATCGCTGAGTATCAAACAACGAATATCTTGCGACATTGCTACTGACAGAGAGGTGGCTGTGACTTTGTATGTACTTGGTCGATGTTTAGTTGATATGAATGAACTAGTACATGCAAAGGATCACCTGGAAAGATCGCTGGACATCAAACAAAAAATATCATGCGACATTGCTACCGACAGAGAGGTGGCTGTGACTTTGCATGTAATTGGTCGATGTTTAATTGATATGAATGAACTAGTAGATGCAAAGGATCACCTGGAAAGATCGCTGGACATAACAGAACGAATATCATGCGACATTGCTACTGACAGAGAGATGGCTGTGACTTTGCATGAACTTGGTCGATGTTTAGTTGGTATGAATAAACTTGCGGATGCAAAAGATTACCTGGAAAAATCGCTGGACATCAAACAATGAATATCATACGACATTGCTACTGACAGAGAGGTGGCTGTGACTTTGCATGTACTTGGTCGATGTTTAGTTGATATGAATGAACTAGTAGATGCAAAGGATCATCTGGAAAGATCGCTGAACATCAAACAACGAATATCACACGACCCTGCTACCGACAGAGAGATGGCTGTGACTTTGCATGTAATTGGTCAATGTTTAATTGATATGAATGAACTAGTGGATGCAAAGGATCACCTGGAAAGATCGCTGAACATCAAACAATGAATATCATACGACATTGCTACCGACAGAGAGTTGGCTGCGACTTTGCATGAACTTGGTCGATGTTTGATTGGTATGAATAAACTTGCTGATGCAAAGGATCACCTGGAAAGATCGCTGAACATCAAACAACGAATATCATGTGACATTGCTACTGACAGAGAGGTGGCTGTGACTTTGCATGAAATCGGTCGATGTTTAGTTGATATGAATAAACTTGCGGATGCACAAGATCATCTGGAAAGATCGCTGGACATCAAACAACAAGTATCAAGCGACATTGCTGCTGACAGAGAGGTGGCTGTGACTTTGCATGTAATTGGTCGTTGTTTAATTGATATGAATGAACTAGTGGATGCAAAAGATCGCTGGACATCAAACAACGAATATCACGCGACATTGTTACCGACAGAGAGGTGGCTGCGATTTTGCATCTAATTGGTTGGTGTTTAATTCATAAGAATGAACCAGTAGATGAAAAGATCATCTGGAAAGATCGCTGGACATAACAGAACGAATATCATGCGACATTGCTACCGACAGAGAGGTTGCTGTGGTTTTGCATGAACTTGTCCGATGTTTAGTTGATATGAATGAACTAGTGCATGCAAAAAATCAGCTGGAAAGATCGCTGGACATAACAGAACGAATGTCATGCGACATTGCTACTGACAGAAACATGGCTGCGACTTTGCATGAACTTGGTCGATGTTTAATTGGTATGAATAAACTTACTGATGCAAAAGATCACCTGGAAAGATCGCTGAACATCAAACAAGTATCAAGCGACATTGCTACTGACAGAGAGGTGGCTGTGACTTTGCATGTACTTGGTCGATGTTTAGTTGATATGAATAAACTTGCGGATGCAAAAGATCGCTGGACATCAAACAACGAATATCAAGCGACATTGCTACCGACAGAAACATGGCTGTGACTTTGGATGCAATTGGTCGATGTTTAGTTGATATGAATGAACTAGTAGATGCAAAAGATCATCTGGAAAGATCGCTGAACATCAAGCAACGAATATCAAGCGACATTGCTACTGACAGAGAGTTGGCTGTGACTTTGCATGTACTTGGTCGATGTTTAATTGATATGAATGAACTAGTGGATGCAAAGGATCACCTGAATGAACTAGTGGATGCACGCTTAGTGGGGCGGGTTGGCGAATGGTTGCTTTTAGCTTTATATTCACATGGAGATCAGTTTACGCAGCTTAGCGGACGACTGATCTGAATAAGCTAGATTGAACGCTGTATGTAAAGCCTAGTGTCTTGTTTTTATAATGCTATCACGCTCGTGGCGAGTGCGCTAACAATTCACAAGGTTGGAGCCGGGAGACCTTTGATAGACGTGTCGAGCAAATCGATGGCAACTAATTTTCACTCTATCTCATCTCGCAGTAAACTAGGCTTCCTACAGTGAAGCGGGCAAGTCCTTGCCAACTCTTTTCAAGTAGGGAAAACTATAAATCTGGAAATCGTAGGTGAAGGTGGGAAGTTATAAAGCCTTGAACATAATTAGTAACGCATCATACGAGCGAAAAAGCGCATTAACGATTTGCCAAGGTCGAATGTACAAAGCTCTGTCTGCCATTTGACGTACCAGCAGTGAAGTTCGCTCCAAACGTTCTCTGGATAAGGCAATGAGCCTTGTGTAGATCTACTACTGTTGTAAGTTTTTGCATCACCTCTGCTTGCTCCATGAAAGCTGCCAAAAACTCAGGCGAAGTTGCAGCAGAAAACAATAACTTTGCATCAGCCACATTTTCTGCAGACCATGAAGCACAGTTATTAAGAATCATCTGCATGCGCTTAACAGCAACTAGCTGAAGAGAACATAGAATATACAAAGCTTCAAGACGTGTAATCCATTTGATGCGAAAAAGGTCCTTTATTTTTTTGTTTAAGACTGAGGTAAGCATTTATCAATCACATCCTCCAATTTTTGCTGGCGTTTGAAATGTTCATAAAAAAGATCATGTAGGGTTTCTGTAAGTGTCCATCAAGTTTTTGACGCTAATGAACTCCGCTGATTTCATTACAGCTAATTTGAGCTGGTGAGAAGCACAATGAAAGTAGAGGGCAAGTGGATGTTTGGAGGTGATAATAATTGCTGTTTCTTTGACTTTTGAGCCATGTTACTCGCACTATCGTATCCTTGACCTCGTAACAGCTTAGAATCAAGATGATTTTTCTTATGAAGGTCTAATATCGTCTCTATAATTGCATGGCCAATGACGCCCAACTGACACAGAATAACCACCAGTAGCCTTTCCGCTATCGTTTTCGATTCAGAATCAAAGTAGCAAATTACCAAACTTAGTTGTTCTCTGTTGGCCCAATGGGTCACTTCGTCAGTAATTACACTATGAAATCGACATTTCTTCACACGATCTACCAGGTATTTACGTGTAAGTGTGCAAATTTTGTCGATAACCTCATTTTGGATTTTGGCGGAATAGTGAGTTGCATTTTTGGAGCAGTTTTCATATGAAGCTTCAGGTCCTTGTCACTAGCATCAACTCTGAACTGTAACAGAGCATTAAAGTTTTCAAGATTGCTTGTCGGCTCAGCTTCTATGGTTTTGATGCTATCGTCGAGCCCTCTGAGAGCAAACGTTTTGCCTCCCACAAAGCAGAATAGTCTTAACTATTTATAATCGGAACCAATCTTTTTTTATATGCTGCCACACGATTAGCAGGAGCAATGTTGGTTTGTGAACAGGCGTTTGTTTACCGCTCATAATCTTAAAAAAACAGATCAACACTGGTTACACCCTCTAGGTGGCCAGCTTTTTAATCGTGTGCTCAGTTCATCGGTAGCCTTTTTGAAATTCGTCATTGGTCTGCTTACCAAAACTCCCAAGTCCATATCATCGGAACCAATACGTAATACGAAACAGCATGCATCGCACACAAAAACGTTTGGAATAACAATATACTCTAACCAGCTCTAATGCTGTAACCATTTCGCTTGAAAATGTCATTGACAGCGACGTTTTTGTAGGTGACCACGAAACTGAAAATTAGACGGTAGAGTATTGCGATTGGTTACAATCGAGATTTTTATTCAGCAGAAAGTTTACTCCTTTCACTGTTAGAAGCAATATTACTCATATCAATTCGCTGTTCATTACTAATTTTCTCATCGCTCTGTATAGGAAGAATAGCATCATGTAAAACACCTTCGCCACCGGCCGAGGTGCCATCGCTAGTGAAAAATTTTTTAACCTCAGCGTACTAAGTGGCACTTGTTCTGTCAGCTTTTTTTAAAAGCATTAGCTTTGTAGACTGTCGTTTCGCCATATCAAGGCAGCGGTCCCAGTGGCGTACGCTCCTTAAATGGCTCACTGCATTCATGTGACGCACCAACTTTCAATAAATAAAATGCTTTAAAACAGATAGAGCCCACGAAACATTAAGCTGATGACTTAATGGTTGAGTTATCCAAAATGAACACATCACGATTATAATCGGGGCATACCAAGGGTTAAATTTTGATTTTTTCACGTTACGATGCCAAGTGGTCTATCCGTTGTGGTGGCCCGGTCTAACTTGAAGACTCTTAAGCAAAGCATGAGCATTTAGTGGCAGCTTATGAGTTTAGCAAGCATCAGTTAGTGGGATGATTAAAGATATTTAATTAAGATATAAAATCTATGAATGATTACCAAATGTCGCGAGTCCGTTATTGCTTTTAATTCCTCACTGAGTTCTATACTTCTTATTCCTCACGCGATAGCGAAGTCCTTACTTAATCCAGAAAGTACTCCCTTTATTGGTGACAATTGCTGTGATTTCGAGTTACACAGTAATAACAATCAATGACACGTACTAGCAAGAATAATAAGCAATACTAATAATAGTAGGCGAGCGATGCTTACATTATATTGCTAGCTCCAAGTGTTTACGATCGATAGAGAGCGTCTTATAAGTGAGAAACAAAACAACAAAGCGAGTGCTGAAGGCGCGAGCCTTCTGAAGGAAGCAATGCTATTGAGAGATATTTACAAAGCCATTCCTGGGCGCGTTTCGTCGTTTTGGACTCATCAGCAGGGCTTCCCAAGGGCCAAGAGGTCCCCCCAATAACATTAACGTTGACTTTTGTAAAACAAACTAACAAAAAGCACAAGACTTAACGTGCCGTTTATTTTTGAACGAGGTTCGTTTTGACGTACTGCTAGCCGCTCGACTACGGACTAAAACTGATACCCTTATGTAAAGTTGATCACACAAGCAGTGATTAGGCATAAAAAGGTCTTCCAAAGGTTACAAACTAAATGCGGTGCTTTAAGGCATGGCTGGCAGCACGTGGTGCATGTCAGCAAAACTCGGCGCGCGAGGAAGCCAGTTCCAAAGACGCGGGTTCGAATCCCGCAGACGCGTTGCATTAACCCTTTCCACTCTATTAAACTCTGACCATTGCACTCTCCAACTCTTATTTGTCATAATTAATCATGATTAATTACCTCAAGTTTGTTTGTAAATCATTACTCAGCTGTCTACTTCTACATTAAGTGTGATATATCGTTGAAATCTACATTGAGGATTTCAAATAGAAAAAAAATTTTTTTTTTGAATATGCAAATTTTATGCAAATTAACCCCCCAACTGGGGGGTAGTTGTCTTCAAAATTAAAGAGGTACCCTCACCTCAAAGATCACTACAGATTTTATTTTCTACTAATTTTTTTAGAAATGGTCGCAAGATGATGCTAAGGAAATAAGCTTTCAAGGTACATCACTCAAAACTTACCTAAAAGCCTAGGTTTTCTACAATTTGCAATTTTCTAAGGCAAATGACCTTTTTTTTGACCGGTACCGACCGGTACCAAATTTTGATAGTTAAATTCAGTACCTAAAATATGATCAGTCATTATCTGCTACAGGTTAGCCTAAACCATGTAACATTATGTATTTTTGAACAGGAAATTTCTTCAAGATTCAGAAAATATCAAGTTTAAATAGAATATGCTGTCACTGACAATGAAACAGCCGCTTGTTTACACCCTTCCCATTTCTTGAGAAACAAAAGGGATACAGCAAACTTTGATTTAGAGAAGCCAAACTTCTGCTAGCTTTTAAACTTGTATTTCGCTTCTTGTCTCCTTGGAAATTTGATACAAAATGACGACTTTATTGGTGAAACATTTGCAATTTATATTATCTTTTTATAGGATGTAGTTTTTCTAAAAATTATAATTTAGTGAAGGCAAGTCAAAAAATTTTGGGGGGTTTTGAACTGACATGATGTACAGTACTCATTTTTGATCAGTAAATATCATATACCACTTAGTCTAAACTATTTAAAGTTATATATTGCTGGAAAGCACATTTCCTAAGCTTTCAAATGAGACCGGTACTTAGCAATATATCATAATTTTTACGCACTAAATTTACTTTTATCTACTTACCATTCAAATTTGTTTGGGGGGTTTTGAGACCCCTAAAAAATTTGGAAATTTAAAAAAGTAAAATTTATTATTATCGCTTGAAATTTTGTCAAATGATGCCCCAAAAGAGTAGTTTTCAGACTGTGTTAATAATAAAGGATTTGGTTATGTGGTAAAGATGTAATCTCAATTTGATTTTAGTGTAGTTGACACGTGCTGAGAATTTGGCAGGTTTTGTCGTCTGCAACTGGGTTTTTGGTCATTTTAACCCTTTTTGGGTATAAAAATCCAAGAATTAGGGCACAAATTCTACATCTTCCGATGCGTGAGTAAATAAGCGTGATAGTTTGAAAATTTTATGAAAATCGGATGAAAAATAAAGTCACAAATCGATTTTTAAGTAAACTAATTTTGTAACTCAATTTTAAAAAATTTGAAAATCACAAATGTCGAGTCCAGCTCGACAAAAGAGTGGAAAGGGTAAGGCATGGCTGGCAGCACGTGGTGCATGTCAGCAAAACTCGGCGCGCGAGGAAGCCAGTTCCAAAGACGCGGGTTCGAATCCCGCAGACGCGTTGCATTAACACTGCCGTTTAAAAATACAATGTACGCGTAACGTCAAAAGGGCGCTTAACTGATTTCGGTGGGTCCCAAATGACTGCACCGCGGCTGATATAATGCACGGCCGCCAAGAGGTCAACCACATCGCCTATTCCACTCCTAGCATAGCTACCGATTCCGACAACTAGCACACCGCACGGGCAATGACTACTGTGTTACATAGCGCGACCCGATAAGCAACGTAACTAGCGCCAGATTCCACTTAACAATCACACGCGGAGATTCCCCACACCGTTCTTCGGCCGGGTCTGTGCGAGCTACTAACAGGGCCCCCGCGCTACAGGAGCACACCGGAACAAGCGTTTCACCGAACGATGAACGGTCCCATTGCTCCGAGCCTGGGTATTGAGCTTGGGGGATGCATACATAGCGAGCGATATTATATTGCTAGCTCCAAGTGGTTACGATCGATAGAGAGCGTCTTATAAACGAGAAACAAAACAACAAAGCGAGTGCTGCAGGCGCGAGACTTCCGAAGGAAGCAATGCTATTGAAAGATATTTACAAAGCCATCCCTGGACGCGTTTCGTCGTTTTGGACTCATCAGCAGGGCTTGCCAAGGTCAAGCTCATATCACGTGACACGGATGGGGCTATACGAATTGAGATTATAACCAAGCAATACAGCAACCCAACGTCGATGCAATAGAGATAAACAGAGGAAGCTGTTAAAAGTTCATCCATCCATTACATCAGCCAATCCCCATTGCTCCGAAGACTTTCCCAAAAATGCTAAATTTATGGACGGGATATGGGACTGTGGAAGCGGACAAGCGTGCGTGGATTGCAGGCATGATTTCGCGATGCAAAAAATGCAATAAGCAAAAAATTTCTGGAGTATTCGGCCAGACTTGAGTGTCTTTGGTGCATGGTAGGAGTGCCGGTGCGGTAATCCGGGCTTGGGCCCATTGTAGAGCGACTTGAAGTTGTCAACGTAGTAGGCTGGGCTTTGCGATACAAAAAAATGTGCGAAAGAGTATTGATCAACGTTGCCGGTATAGTTGACCGGACTTGACTCGTGTTGGAGCGCAACATGATTGCCGGTATGGTAACCGCTAGCTTTGCGATGTAAAAAAATAAATGCGAAAAATATAAAAACAATGAAAAGGGATGCGCAACACTCATTTGTGAGATAGCGGGTGGTTTCGTCCAATCTCATTGTCTAACAATGACTGAACGCCTAGAAAATTTTTCAGATCAAGGAAGGTCGACGCACATAAAGTTACCGATGAACATAAAACTACATGTAGCGCATAAATGAAAATTATCAATGCTTACAATACAGAATCTAATTTTAAAAAGTTAAATAATTTGAGGTTTGAGGAGTAAATGGTATTATGTCCACAGTATATGGGGGGTATTGACCTTGCCTACACGGCATTAATTATACCTGTCAATATTTAAATTAATTCGAATTACAGGAGCTGGTGTTAGCCTATTTAGATAATAATTTAATTAATAGATATTAAGGCATCTTATAGGCTAACTACAATCAGTTAATAAAAGTAGTTAGCTTATAAGATGCCTTTATATCTACTTATTAATTTATTGTCAATATTTAGTTAGGTATAATAATAAGAATCAAAAAATTGAGAGAACTAATTAAGAACTGGTTACCAGCTTTAGTATAAGCGGTGGTCATAACAGACGCAGTTGACGAAAGGCGCATATGAGTTACTTTATATCCTCATGATTTATTGGTTTCAGTTTACGGTTTTGTAGATTGTAAAACGGACTGGATAAGTTATGCATTTGTAAAAGAAGTTTCTTTACGTAGGTATAATTGTTATAAGAAATATTAAAAATAACCCACAGTAAAAACAAATTGTTACGCTCTGAAATGAAATAATGTTAAAAGTAAGAACGTGCATACTGGCAAACAAGGCTCGATGTCCGACAAAAAGGTTTGTTGGAAGAGCAAGTGCGGCCGCAGCGGTTGATTGCTCCTCTATGTTCGGCTTCAGCGATTGATGGCACTTCGATGTCTTGCAATAACGCAGTCAAAATCCCTTCAAATCTGTGCTTGAAGCTGGTTGTTACAGTTGAGTTGAGGTTGTTGTTGATTACCCGACCCCATCCGAGGGATGAGGCATGGCGGAAGACCATGGAGCTCCAAAAACCGGGCAACTCCCCAGGGTCTGGACCAGAGGTCGTAGAGAGACAAAGAGTGAGCGGCGCAAAGAGTCGATGTTGAGTTGAGGTTGTGAGCAATGTCCTCACTCGGGACACCAATATCGTGATTTCTTTATTGCTTCAAATTCCTCATTGAGTTTGTTATTCTAATTCCTCGCTCGATAGCGAAGTCCTTACTCAATCCGAAAATATTTCCTTTTCTGATAATAATTACTGTGATGTCAAATTACACAGTAATAGCAATCAAGTATACATAGGCTACTACCAATAATTATAAGCGATATGAATACTAATAAGCGAGCTGTAGGCACATATAACGTGACACGGGTGCGGTTATACGAATTTAAGATTATAAATATAAGTAAGCAATGCAGTAACCCAATGTCAATGCGATAGAGATAAATAGAAAGATCATCATTTTGGTTTTGTGCTAAATATTCGTAATCAACTCATGTAATAGATTTTAGTTCTTGATTAAATATTTTTATTATCCCGCTAATGAATGATTGCTAAAGTCGTGAACTGCCACTACAAGGCCGTATGCAGTGCAAGTAAAACTTCCTCCATAATCAGGATGGTAGCTCAAACGACGACGAAGAAGAATAACTGCATACAGGTCACTGACACTGGTGTACTGAGTATTACATAAATCGCTAGCAGCTGATCACAAGAGGTTTATACTCGATACAAATACTTGCTTTAATATATTTTTATTTTTCTAAAACGACCATGTAATGTTAACTCAAAATAATTAATCCAAAGAAAAAATTTGCTCTTAGTTTGGTAATATACTCGTATATTTACAGTAGATTGTGATATTTCGATCATTAGTGCGGAGTTTTACTTGTGACAACAATGCGCATCAACTTTGAAGAATTTTGTGACAATGTTGTTTTACAAATTACGCTGTTCAATTTCAGTTTTACCAACATAGCTTAGAAATAGCGTGCTTGTTGCTGCAATAGACCTGTATCTGCTTGCGTTTTCTATCCGTTTTCTGCTATCTTAAATATCTGGCAGTGACCTCTTATTAAGTTTACAAACGATAAATAATTTTTTGAAACAGTGCGGTAACAATTGCAATAAATATGCATTTTATATATACAATCGAATTACATTTCATATATACAATCGCCAATTACAAAAAGTCCTACCCAGCAAACATGGGTATATTGTATCTATGTAGTTTGAAAGCTGTTTCATGTTGAGTGTGTGGTTGTCATACAAGCAATATTAAAACATTATCATTTTAAATTTGTTAAATTTTTATTGTTAAAATTTGATGTACACCAAATAAAATTTGAGCCACTTTTAGAAAAATTGTTTATCATAGCAAAATGAGTTCTATTATATTTATTGTGCAAGTATAGTCTAACAGTGTTAAAACACTACCTTGTATTCTATGTTAGTCCAGTACTGTTCCCAAGTTTGAGCACAAACGATGCTGTTTTATGCGTTTATATACTTTTAATGTATTTTTTCCACCAATTTTGCTCTGTAAGGTAGAGCTTTGCTCAAAACAATTTGTTGTAAACTCTTGGTAAAGTAGTTGCAAAAAAAAGGCGACATATGTGACAATCCAATGCTTCATAAGCAGGGACCTATTTTCAAAAGACAGGGGCAACATGTTTCCTTCAACTTTTTGATGTTTTGTATTAATTTTACTTGGTTAGTTGTGCGCGTGTTCTGAATCAGCCAGAAATATGCATAAGATATACGTAAAGTTTGTCTCCTGCAAAGTTTGATAGCATGCTATGTCGATGTCGCTAGGTGTTACGCGAAGTAACATTTCGTCTCTTAGTACTGGTTGTTCAAGCAAGGTCTGTTATGTTCGCTCTTTAAAACTAACCTAGTCATGAGTGAAGAGCAGTGTTTTGTGTGCTCCTCCGCATACAATGAGGAATACATGAAAAACTGAAAAACGTTTATTCATAGTAGCTTGTTTGGTGCTACAAATATAAAATGTGTTCAAAAATACGAGTGACTTTTGCGGTTTTCATTTGAATTGCATTGTATTATTATGTGGAGTGGAATTACATACTAACTTGGTTGTAACCCATTCGATCTCGGAACACAGGTGCTCTAAACAAGCTTGTTGTCAGAGACATGGCGGATCTCAAATATTGGCCTCATGGTGATTGAGTATTCTACTCCAGTATCGGCTTAGTTCAATAACGGTGAGCAAAAACGTACGAGATACATATAGATTATGTCATAGAAACATTACAGTGTTTTCATAGCAAACAATGTCAATGCATTGTTATTTTCAAATAAATGTTTGCTGGGTAGTGTGCTAAAAAAATTATTTTCTAATTTGGATTTATGGAACTAAAAAATGTTATCAAAGCAACAAAACGCGTTCACCAGTTTTTATCGATTTCAAAAAATCGATAAAAATCAACAGATTTCGAGTGATGTTTCTGCAAACAGGTATTTAGTACCATATTACGTTCCAGAGAACAGTAGTGTAATAGGTGCTTGAAAAGCAATTGCCGATGCTCAAACCACACTTTACAATTAATGATTACTAGTTCATTTTGAATAAATTGAATATTTGTATTGAAGTTAAATTTGATTAGTGTTTGTTGTAGATTTTTTCATATGTTTCAGTTTAGTAATGAGTTCAAGTATTTTTAGAAATATTTATAAATCGAAGAATAATCATTGTATAATACAGTAACATTTTTTGGTTTACGTGACGGAATCGTGATAAAGAAGACATTTTTGCAACTTTGTCTATTTTATGTTCGAATTTGTGGGAAAAACGAATGAAGTATTTCTTTCCAAAGATCAAGTGCTTGTTTTGTAACATTTTTTGTTTGCATAATTTTTTGCATCTTGCAGAAGCTCATCTGTTGAAGTTTTTTAAGTAAAACCAATCGCTTTTTAGCATGGAAAGCAAAATTTTTGAACAGAATCGGTACCTTTGTAGAATATAATGGTGGAATGTAGTATTTTGCATGCAACAGCATCAATCTGTAGTGACATAAGCAAAATAACTCATTCGAAGTGAAACAACGAGTTTAAAGTTCTCTGCACCAATCAACAGCTGCCTCGACGTGGTGTGCGGTCCCCGACCCCATTTGGGTTGGGTCGAAATGGCTGTTGGCCTTCCCGAGGGTCTCAGTTACCCCGGGCACTCCCCATTCATTTTTTCGCTATGCTACCCCCTGAACGACCGCAGAAGGGCAGCACACGGCTTCTTCAAAATCGGTCGCCTGTTTTTTCTCTTCTCATGCCCTTCTTCGTCCCCTCATTTTTTTCCTTCTCTTGATGAGCGGTAACGTTCATCCCAACCCTGGCTCCATCTTTCCTTCCTCAGTGTGCGCTGGAAATGTGACCTGGCCTGGCAAGTCAGTGCAATGCTGCACCTGCTCCAAATGGATTCATCTAAGGTGCTCACAACTTTCTTTCTCCAAATTCAGAGCTCTTGGCAGCTCTCACTTTTGAAGCTGCCCCCCTGCCGTAACACTGTGACGACTCCTCCGACATGTATACCTCCTTTGTACAATCTGGCCCCCCCTCTGCTAATGCTGCACTCTACCCCACCCTCGTCTCCAAACCTCTTATCCCCCATCTGCCCATTTTGTATCTTCTTCCTTTGCCCCCTCACCACTGTCCCTTGCTCCTGGCTGTCCTACTGCGCCTTCTCTCCCCCGTGACTCTCAAGGTTTTTCAATGGAATGCTGGAAGTCTCCGAGCCAGAAGCACTGAACTACTTTACTTTCTTTCGTCCCATCCTGTCGATCTTATCTGCATCCAGGAATCCAATTTTAACTCATCTTCCTCTTTCCGGATTCCTGGATTCTCTGCTCTGCGTTCTGATCGCACCCACTCCCGGTCTTGCATTTTCTCTCCTGATGCCACGCACGCTAGCGGCGGCGTCGTCATTTTTTTCAGACAGGGTCTATCCTTCTCTGAACTTTCTACCTCCTCTCCTTCTTCGCTTGATCCCTACTCTGATTATGTAGAGGTCAACATCTCTCTTAACAACTCCTCCTCGCTCTCTTTTCTTAATGTGTACGTCCCCCCTATTTGCTCTTCCCCGACAGACGGCAAAACCGACTTCGTTTTTTCTCTCCAGAAATCTCTTCATTCTTGGGGATTTTAATTGCCATCACCCCCCTGGCACTCAAGAGGTACTTCCGACCCCCGCCAGGAGGAAGTATTCGACTAGGTCATCCCCTGAACTTCTCCCCCTCAATAATCGTGACCCACCCACCCTTCTACATCGCTCCTCTCCTGGCATCTCCTTTGCTCCCTCCTCTTTTGCCCTTTCTTGCTCCTGGGAGGTGCTTCAGGACCTGGGCTCTGACCACCTACCAATTCTTCTATCTGCCCCTCTCTACCCGGTCTTTCGCCCCAACGAGCGTCCTCCTTCCTTCAATTTTCAGAAAGCTTGCAGGGATGACTTTGACTCCCACTGTCCTTCTGCAGAGGAATACTCGTCTCTTTCCTCTGCTGCTACTTTGTTTACCTCTCTGGCACTGAATGCGGCCAAATCTTCCATTCCTTTCGGTCGCATCAAACGCCATCCTAAAGCCTTGTGGTCTGTTCCCGCCTCCGTTTCAACCCAACTTCAACTTTTCTTGGGGTCACCCCTGACCGCACTCTTTTCTTTTCTAAACATGTATCTTCGCAGAATGCCAAATTTTTCCCACGTCTCAAGGCCTTACGCTGTATCTCTGCTTCCTCATGGGGCCCCTCTAAGGAGTCCCTCTCTGTTCTGTATAAATCTTTTCTTCGGCCCCTTCTCACTTATGCTTCACTCTGATAGTTTCCTTTCTTAAGCGTTACCAATATCACCACATTGGATGCCTCCACCGAGCGGCTAGTCGCACCATCACCGGCTGCCTCTCGTCCTCCCTTATTCCACTTCTTCTCTCCGAGGGTTCTTTACCTCCCCTACGAGTCACTCTGACTCATTTCACTCTTTTTTTTATGAGCGAGCTCTTTGTCTCCTAACCTCGTTTTCTATTTCAGGTTTGGCCAGACTTGGAGTGAAACCAAGACTCTGCAGATCGTCCTGGAGAGCTTTTGCGTCCACTCACCCGCTCATGCTTCCTTCTACTTTTTCTAGGGAGGCTCATGCTTGCCCTGGCTTTCCTCCTTGGAATCTGCCTTATTTCACCGTGGAGTCCACCCTTACCTTACCATGCTCTTGCTCTGATCCCCCTCTTTCTCGCCAAGGTGCGGCTCTTGCCCACCTTGACTCTCTTCCCCTCATGATCTGGTACTCTGGACTGACGGCTCTGTTCCTTTTCCTCTTGGCAAGGGCGGCTCCGGCGTACTTGCCAACTGCTCACTCTGTGGCACTGAGGCCACTCTTTCCTTTTTAGCAGGCCCAGTATGTTCAAGTTTTTCCGCTGATGCCTGCGCCATTCTGCACGCTCTTTGCTGGTGTCGGCAGCACCAACAAATCTGCCACTTCTCTTTTCCTCCTATCTGACTCTCGTTCTGTCCTCTCCTCCGTTTTTCCTTTTACCTGAAACTCTGTGGCAGATCTGGCAGGAACTGTCTTCTCTCTCCTCCTGTTCTATCAGACTGCAATGGGTCCCCGGACACTATAGTTTCTTCCGGGAAACGACGCGGCTGATGAGCTGGCCAGACGGGGAGCGCTGCTTGCGCCCTCCACAATCCCTTGTAGTCTCTCTCGTCTAATTTCTCGTATCCACTCTTCTTATTTCTCGGACTGGAGGCGTATTGTCTCATGTAAATTCTTCGACACGCAGGTTCCCTCAATTTCCACCAAGGAATTTGTGCTCCATCGTGATCATGCTCGCTGTGTTCTCTCTCGTCTACGCTGCAACGGACACAACCTTCTGTTAAGTTCTTATCTCTCTAGGATTGGCAGAATCGAGAACCCTTCCTCCAGCGCCTGTGGACACTCGTCCCCGGACATCTCTCATCTCATTCTGCACTGTACAGCTACGGACTCTTTGGCGACTCTCTGTCTCTCTACGACCTCTGGTCCAGGCCGTCGGGAGTTGCCCTGCTTCTGGGGCTCCATGGTCTTTCGCCTTGCCCCCATCCCTCGGAAGGGGATGGGTAATTAACAGTTTAAAGTTCTCGGCATGTGTTTTGGAAAACCATTTTGTATTGATCGTATGCTCTTAACTAGCTCACGACAGCGTCGTATAAGAAATTTTTATTTGAAGCGTTCGATACAGATAAAGATCTATAAACGCGCTGGCCGACAATGTCCGATGCTTGAGAGCTTTTGAAAACAAATTTTTACCAACTTTCTGACGATAATCGTCGGCAGCGAGGCCTAGCGGGTTGGAGCTCGTTTCAACCACGACCGTACACTTTCAATTCCCACCCAGGAAGGCGTTGTTGTGCCCTTGGATGAGGCACTTTACAGCACTATTTCTGCTTAATGGCTTCGAATAAGCAGCAAGTTCCGAGAAACCAGGTGGTAAGTCAAAGGCTCCTCGAAAAAGACTACTACTAAGCAAGTGCGGACGTCCCGTCCAAAGGATAGCGGTACAATTCGCTTTCTCCTGAATGGAGGATAAACATGGACAGTTAAATCAAAATTTAATTATTCTTAAATATATTTTTTTCATTATCCCTGTATAAATGTATGTTTGATATCAAACTAATGAACCAGTTTGAGTATTTACAACCTCTAATTAGTGGCATTGATATAAACCTGCTCTGCTTATTTCACAAGACACAGCTTTCTCAATTCGCCTTTTTGTAATTGATGTCACTAAAAGCTTTCTCTGCTTTGGAAGTAGCCACCAATTTCAAGGTTTGTGCAGCACATCTCCAGTGCTTAAGAATATCAATATACTTCATCCTCCTGACTTGCAAGAGGAGTAGTCAAGTCGCTAACCTCAATATGGTCAACCAGACCGTCAATTTTGTTTGCTGCTTCTGGTTAGAGTATCCGGTAGCATTGATAAATCTGAATCTGCCGTTTCACCAAATAGTCTATGAAGAAGAAAATCAATAATAGTGATGTATAAAGAAGTCTCGTTTAGTTTTGCAACGTATTGTTGCACCAATACAGTAGTATATCAACAAAGTAGTAAACCCACTAAAAAGCTTGAACAAAATTATTGCCATTATCTGCAGTTGTGCCAATGACGGATGAACAAATGCCAAAGATAAAATGTACATCTTGTATGGCCTTAGCTAACGTCTCATACATGTACTTGTCCACTATTCTCTGGCAAAAGAACACACTTTTGAGTCGTTTAACCAACTCGATGGCGTAGTGGTTAGAGCGTCCGCTTCGCAGTCGGTAGACCTGGGGTTTATTTCCCTTGTCGAGTCATACCTAAAGACTTTAAAAAATGGTAGCTTTAGCTTCCCTGCTTGGCGCTCAGCATTTATGGGAGGTTGTGGAGACAAGCCGGCAAGTTCGCTTGTTATGTCCTTGGGCAAGGCACTTAATGGGACGCCCCACCTTATGTGAAAGACAGGTGACCCGGAAATGGCAACTCCCAAGTGAGTGCGGACTTACCGTCCAAAACATAGCGATACATCGCTTTCTCGTGAATGGAGGATAAATATGGTAAATAAAATTTTAAAAAAGTTTCAAGGTTTTCGGATCATTCCAAGGCAAGACCTGTAAAAATACTGCACAATTGTTACTTTACTTTCTGTAATCTTTTTTGCTACACCTTAATTCTGTGCTGTAAATTTATAGCTGGAGGATCGAAGGTCTGCCTTAGAAAAATTAACCACAATCTACCTGTTTCTGCAGGTTCAAGCATCAGCAGTAGTTGCAACACAGGAGATTAAGTCCAACTTGTTTTTAGGAAGTTTTTTTAGAAGTTCTTCTTCTTCGTAAGAAGAGCACCAAAAAAAACGATGCGATCAGATGCTGGCGGTAGTGGTATTAAGCCAGCATCGAGTATTGTCAGACCAGCCACCCCTCGAGGTGCTTGGTGTATGGGGAACGTTAAGACAATGTGGTCTGCGGTTTCATCGTTGGCGCCACACTCGCATTTCGGCAAGGGAGCGAGACCCCGTTTTTACGTGGACCCCATTTTTACTGTAAAAACGCCCAACGTCAGTCCGCAGACGATTTAGCCTAACCCAAGATGTTCTGGGCAAGCCCATTTCAAGGAGCCTAGAACTTGCCCAGGAAATGAAAACGTGGAGTGCGGATGTGTGTTTAGAATACTCTGCGCTCCATCTATGATTTGTCTACTGAGCCGCGCCGATGCCTAGTTAAGATAGGTCATTTAATAGTTGGGCGTCTAGACATTTAATAGTTGTGCGCAACAGGCACAAATGGGCGTCTAGACTTCAGCCTCTCCTGAGACACATTTGATAATCCAGCTAGTTGAACGTGTGAAATATGGTCTGAGCCCAGAGTGCCACGCTTGGCCAAGGGGAGTGTCACTCCCAGGCGCAGAAGCTCAGCTGGCTGGATACCTGAAAGGATCGGCAGGTTGTCCGTTGGCGTAGGACGCAGGCATCCAGTGGCAATGCAAAAGGCGTCATTCAAAACATTGTCCATGAGACTGGTGTGTGCGCTGCGACACCAAATTGGTGTGGAGTACTCAGCTGTAGAGTAAACCAAGGATAGCGAAGCTGTACGCAGTGTTTTAGCGCCCCATCCCGAGTCCGCAAGTTGCCTCAGAAGCGTAACGTGGGTAGCTAGTTTTTTTGTGCAATGTCTCGAGATGGTGGCGGAACGTGAGTGATTGGTCCAGTTTTACCCCAAAGTAGGTTGAAGCTGGGAAAAATGGAAAGAATTTACCATTAGCGTAGACTTTAAGCTCGCATTTGGTCTTTCGATTGTGTAAATAAAAGGCCGCCTTCACCGTTTTAGCATGGCTGAGTTTCAGCCTCCAAGTCTCTTTTTGAAGTCAATAGCTATAAAATCATAAAAAAGCACCACCAACAATAGGCCAGGGAATCGGAATATAATGGATAGACCGACATAATATTGCCAGTGTATAGCATGGAAAAGTCAAGCCTAATTGCAAAAAAATTTATTATAAAATGACAAAATGGATGAGTGTGACCTAGAAAGTCTGTAGGAAAAATGCTAAGAATACTTAGTCAAATGAATATACACCGATATGCCTCTAACCAATAGCCAATGCGGCACCTGCCACAATACTCTAGCCCACTTCAGATCCGATCAATGTAACAAACTACTTCTCATACCCTTGCTTTACGGGTTAAACTTTTAAAGCTGCTCACTCAACCTGTCGTAAGAGGCGACTTTTGAGTACCCACCAATGGCAGTCCGCTTTGTTGGTGGTGGGGCTACAAGTCAATAATTTGCATTTTTGACTAGTTGAAAATGGCCAGCCACTTTTTCTCTTGCCTAATTCAATTGGGCTAAAGAGAAAAGTGGCTAACTTGCCGTTCGCGCCGTATCTCCATGCCAAGGAAGAGGAGGCTTAAACCAACAAACCAAGTTGTCCTCAATTCGTTTGGTACGAGTAATTTTCCTTTTTGTCATTGAATTTTTCTGATACCAGGAATAAGGTTCAATATTTCGTTAAACGCTCTCGACTCCGCCACCCACAAAGACTGAGCATCTATTAGGCCGGTGGTTTCCAACCTTTGTAATGGCTCGCACCCATAAAATATCTTAATATGTTCTCGCACCCCTAAAATATCTTGATATGTTCTCGCACCCCTAAAATATTTTAACATGTGACGAATTCATAACATGTTCCGGACCAATTTTAAGGTCTCGGCTGAAATTGCATGTGTCGACTTTTTTTTTTTTTGAGATCAGCGTCGTTTCGTGCTGAATTGAAGGCCGCGCACTAGGCATGCTGTAATTAGACGCTGATTGTGCAGAACAATTAGCACAAGATGAACTGAGCATGACAATACAAAAATACAACACAAACATCTGAATGGCCATCTCGCACTCCCAAGGGGTGCGAGCACCCACTGTTTGGGAACCCCTGCATTAGGTGAACTAGGCAGCAGCCTTCTGAAAACACCAAACTTGCTTTTTCAATTTACCTGTTCCGCAACTTTTTTGAAATTTCTTTTCTTTGTATAAATGTGTTCTCATCTTAACATTTTTAATTTTAGTTTTTTTCCGGGGTTTAAAATATTCTTTTCAAAATTAACTGTAGTTATAAAATTAATGCAGAGATCCAAATATCGCTTATTTTCTCAACATGAATGCCTGAATTTAATGCCGACTGTAATAACAACAAACAACCTTGTGGTGCTCAGTATTGAAAGCGGAGAGAAAAAAAGAAGCTTACCAATCAGTAGCTGTATTAAAGTATTTTTTGTAGCAATTAGCACGACAGTGAAGAGCAGGAAACTGGTGATAGCAAAACTATTGTTGAAACCAGCGAAATTGATACGATGGAAGAGCCAGAAAGTAGAGAAATACAACAGGCAACGCGCAACAGAAAAAATAAGGGAAAATGAAATTGAGCTACCAAATTATGATAGGCAAAGTAGCAGCACTATCCCGACAATGCTGGTGCTATTTTTGGCTTAGTAAACCTGGTAGATGACCAGAATATTTAGATAACCCGTGCGACAACCACTAGTTGAAAAAAATACAAAACAAAATGCTTGATTTTCCTAAGGACAAAAATAATCGAAGGTTTTCAATTGTGCACTACAAAGAAGAATTACCGAATGGGGAGGAAGTTTGTTGTCAATGCCCGATGTATTTTGTGACAAACGATGCTGTTTTCTGCTTTTGTTGCAAGTTGTTACAAAAAAATTTTGGCCTATCAACTGCTCAGAAAATTTTGGTAAGAATCAGTGATATTTAGCAAATTTTGAAGATATCTGCTGAGGTTAAGTTTTCCCATTAATTTTTTAGAGAGCGCCAAAGAATTCAGTCCAGAAGAACTTTTATAAATCTTTTAAGAGAGTGATTACCCCTTTTGCTAGTCTGGCTACTGCCTTGACTAGAGCTGTACGCAGCATGTCAACAAATAATGTATGTTGCAAAAAATTAACCAAAAAGGCTTTAAATAACGCTTTAGGAAACGAATTAAACGCACTCTTTTAAAGTAATGAGAAGACGCTGGAACGTTTTTATTTTGCTCTTATAAGAAGTTATCGCCAGAATGATCAGGTATGCCAATTATGATTTGGCCAAATGCTTTATAAGCACCTTTCTCGAGACCTAGAATTTTACTAGTCGTAGTCCTAGATATCCAACCGTTGCATTAAAGGTTCTTTCACTTCCGCTGAAACTATGCAACAACTTCCCTTAGATCAAGAAGTCATGTTTTTCTGTACCTTTGATATTTGTAGCCTATTTGGGAATGCTCCAACAGAAACCGTTTAGATCTGTACTGATATTCTGTACGACAGTGAACTGCTTCCGCCTACTATTCCTCAGGCACTTATAACTGAGTTGCGCAGCATCTAGGTCAGTTGAATTCAGTTTCATCAATACAATGTTCAAACAAATTGATGATGTTGTCGTGATCTCCGCACTTGACCCAACACTTGCCAATATAATTGTTAAGTGGCCTACTACAAGAAGGAAGTGGCCTACTACAAGAAGGAATTGTTGAGACGAACTGACGAACACGGCCTGTCATTCCGCTACGTTGATGACATCTTTGCCATCTTAAGCCAGGAATCCGACTGTGACAGTTTTCTTACGGCGCTTAACTTTTTACAACCTTGCTTGAAAAGAAACTGAAGGCAAACTTCCTTCTCCAGACGTTCTGGTAGAGAAACCAAACTCAAAATTCTTCACGACCGTATATCGAGAACCAAGATTTTCTGCACAACATACACGTTGGGATTCTTTTGCCCCAACCCCTACCCCCAAAAAAATTAAGCGAAAGATGAACCTTTTTGAAACCTCAACGCACAAGGCTCTGTCTATCTGCTCTACACCCAAACTATCAGAAGAGTTGGATAGTACCAAAGCTATTCTTTGAAAAAATAGCTGCTCTGACAATTGTTATTGAGGTTGATATGTCCAAGGCCATTGTCAAATTTCGAGCCCGAAGAAAGAAGGTCCTCAAAAATGCACAGACAATCTAAAACTTTATTGAGGCGGTAACACTTCTTTTTAAATTCCAGAAGCAAATCCAAACTACAATAAGTAATCGCTGCAGTGCAACTGAACTTCTGATGATATATATCCCCTTATCTAACCTACTTGCTATCATCAAGAATGCTGTGCCTTCCCTTCAACAAAGCAACGTCGTATACAACAGGGGTGTCAAACTCGGGGCCCTCGGAGCCTTTCAATGCGGCCCGCGAGACAATTCTAAAATTCTTAGTAAATTTTGAACTGAATTTCTGATTAACGATGCCAGAAGAGGAGCGATGGTGTGGAGATGCTGGAGATGTAATGATCTTTTTTTTATTTATTTGTTTTTTTTTTAGAGATCGACCTCGCTGCGAGCTACATTACAGAGACCGTTTCCCGGAGAAGTGGTGATCTCCAAATCGAAAACATCATGCGGCCTTCGGCACGATTGCCAATATGCAATGTGGCCCTCAAAATCCCGCGACTTTGACACCCCTGGTATACACCACATGCGCCGCTGTAACTGCGGGTGTGTTGACCACACATCCCAAAGACTGAACAATGCATATAACAACATTTGGCAATACCAAGTCAATAACACATGTTTGACTTGTTTTCACGCACACTTCCGACAAAAATACAGTTTTTTGACATTTCTCTACAAGAAAAATCTACTAGCAGCACTTGATACATTTTGGGCAAATCCACTACTACCATTTCTTTTTGGGTTTGCTATTCCCTCTGAATTGCCCCAAATCTCAAAAAAGGCATTCAGTCTCTGAAAAGTTCTCTCTAAATTCAGTGTCACAATCAACCTGAATCTCTAGCATCTCATCAGACAAACTTGAGGATTCCAAAACTGTTTTTCTTTTCCTTGATTTATTTCATTGAGCCTCTTATGTTTTCGCTTGTTTTGGTATCTAGCTTTTACCTCTTTCTTTGTTTTTGTTATGTATTTTTTTTATGTATTTTTGTAAATTCTGAATTTCATTGAATTTCACATTCATTCATGTATTTTCATATTTTTTCTTATGGCTCTTTGTGAATTCTGAATTTCACTGGTGTGCCCGTTAATTAAAATAAGAAATCGTCTTTTTCAGGGATTTTTCATCTCACTTTTGTCGTGGGATTAAAATAGAAATTGTGTCGTGTGTTGAAGTATATTGTGTCGCTGCTGGTATGTCATCATCGGAGTTAACATTTTCTCCAGAACTGCCACGGGCAAATGTTAAACTAAAATCGTGTGGCTGCTGAGGACTTTAAACATTTGTTTGCAAAGGTGGTCGCTCAAAATTGAGACCTTCAGCAAAGGATTTCCAACTGTCGCGTAAAACCGTAAAAAAATTGTCCGCGTAAAACCAAGGTTAAAAGCTGTTTTGGCTACGTCCACTCTTTATATGCTTGAAAAAGTGTTCTAAACAAACCAAACAATGTTTTCATTCGCATACTCGCAAGACCGAGCATTTCCTTTCCTTTTGACAGGCACTAAGGGACTTCCATTCAGCATAAATTTTCTTAAAGATGCAATTGGGCATATATAGTAAGGAGGAATAGAACTCCACATGTTATCGATTCTTTCAATTATATTACCAAAAGTGCCCTTTCTCGTGGACGTTGATCAGCCTCCTTGCTTCACTTTTGTGGCGCCATCCCTCCAACAAGGTTTAGCAGTATTGCAAATGTCTTCAAGAGCAACGTTTAACCAGCCATAACCTTAATTAGGTTATTTGAAAAAAGATTTATATTTTAAAGGTAAAACGATATTGATCTCTCCGAAGACGAGTCTCAAAAATCCTAAGTGACAGATTAAAGCGTCGGATGAAACTTATAAACCGTTATCAATCGGCTTTTTTGTTTTCTAACCAATTTTGCAACATTTATGATACCAATTTTGCAACATCTATGATTTTTTCAGCAAGTCCAAGATCAAGTTGGTTGAACTTCTGATTGCTTCTCAATGAGAAACAGTTGGTGCAATGAGCCAATTAACGTTTTTTTTATTGCATCAACTAGTCGACACTGCCTCATAAATACCAAATAGCAGCTAGCTTTGCTGTGGATAAAAATAATCTGTTGACGTGTTCACGCAAACTATTCTAGGTTATATTCTAATAGGAGACTATCATTTTTGACGAACGAAGCTGCAACAACTTCAAAAAAAAATACCTTGTAGGCTATAAAATTACTTTATGTGAACAACAATTCATTTGTTCTTATTTTTCACTCATTTGGGTCACTGTCGCTGTCGTACATTTTTAGTATTGCTAAGGCTAGACACGTACGTGTAATGTTGATAAGCAAGAATATTAAAGAGCGGTGGTTTTCTGTGAGGTAATAAATGGGGCGCACCAACAAGTCCATGCAGGCTCTCCCCTAGGGACAATGTCTTAATTTGTACCCACGTATTGTTGCTGCTCTCAGAAATGCTATTTGGGTAAAGCCTGTAAAATCGATATTTCTGACCAGACATAGTTGACTGACAGCTCTGCTGAACAACGTCTACCAGTGATGTAACATCCCTTTTAAGGAAGAGAGAGAAAAAATTGGCGTAAGACGGAACATGCAATAAATGGAGCGATGTGGTAGGATGGAGTGCAGCTTGAAAGCTGTTCAATACATTGTCTTAACTTTTATAATAACAAAAAAAAATAAATCCAACGCGTGAAGACGTAAAGTAAGAGACTTCCTCGCAAAGTTACCGGTTACAAGGTCAAGACTCAAATAAAATTGGGAAAAGCTACTGACTGCTAATAAATTTGTTGCCATAATCTAGGGTTACTCAAACTTTTTTCGTCACGGAACCTCAACTCATATTATTTTAACTCTCGAAACTCGTAAGTCAAAAAAATTTCTGGATACAGCTTTGTCAAGAATGCAAATTGACTTTAATATTTGTTTTCAATCTTTGTCAAGATTATTATCTTTGCTACCAGTGATGTAAAGTAACGAAGTACTTCTATTTGAGTAGCTTCTTAACTCTTTCGCTACCAAGATCATCATATGATAATCTCATATGATCACATGATGATTTTGTGTTTTCCGTGCTTCCCTAAAGTTTTTTTTCGCCGAGTTACAAAATTATTTTGCTAAAAAATGAATTTGTGACTTTATTTCTCACCCAATTTTTATAAAATTTTCAAAAGATCACGCTTATTTCCTCGCGCATCGGAAGATTTAAAATTTGTGCCCTCATTTTGGAATTTTTTACCCAAAAAAAGTTAAAAAATCAAGAACCCAGTTGCAGTGGACAAAAATTGCCAGATTTTCAGCAAAAGCCAACTACCTTAAAATCAAATTGAGATTACATGTTTTCCAGGAAACCAAACCCTTTATCATTAACACATTCTGAAAATTACAATTTTGGGGCATCATTTGAGAAAATTTCAAGCAATAATAAAAAAATTTACCTGTTAAAATTTTTAAATTTTTTAGGGATCTCAAAACTACCCCAAAAAATTTTTATGATAAGTAAAAAAGAGTAAATTTGGTGCGGAAAAAATATGATATGTTGCTACATACCCATCTTGTTTGAAAGCTCATTAAATTTCCTTTCCAGCAATATATAACTTCAAATAATCTAGGCTAAGCGGAATATTATATTTACTGATCAAAAATGAGTACCGTACATCACATCAGTTCAGAAACCCTCAAAAATCTTTCAACTTACCTTCACTAAATTAATTTTTTCAGAAAAACTACATTCTTTAAAAAGACAAAATAAATTGCAAATATTTTACCACTAAAGTCGTCGTTTTGTATCAAGTTTCCAAAAAGATAGAATCTAAAATACAAGTTTAAAAGCTGGCAGGAGTTTGGCTTCTCTAAATCAAAATTTGCTGTATCCTCTTTGTTTCTTAAGAAATGGGAGGGGTGCAAAAAAGCTTCTGTTTCATTGTTGGTGAGAATATATTCTATTTAAACTTAATATTTTCTGAATCTTGAAGAAATTCCCTTTTTAAAAATATATAATGTTACATGGTTTAGGCTAACCTCTAGCAGAAAATAACTGATCATATTTGTACTAAATTTAACTAACAAAATTTAGTGCCGATTGGTTCTGGTCAA
Organism: Trididemnum clinides; assembly: GCA_963675345.1. Taxonomy (NCBI): domain Eukaryota; kingdom Metazoa; phylum Chordata; class Ascidiacea; order Aplousobranchia; family Didemnidae; genus Trididemnum; species Trididemnum clinides. The sequence goes on from OY776294.1 coordinate 18,684,786, forward strand.
AAAAAAGGTCATGGGCCTCAGAAAAGTGCAAATTGTAGAAAACCTAGGCTTTTAGGTAAGTTTTGACTAATATACCTTGAGAGTTTATTTCCTTAGCATCATTTAGCGACCATTTCTAAAAAATTGGGAGAAAATTTTAATCGCTAGTAATCTTTGAGACAAGGGTACTACTTTAATTTCGAAGACAACTATGCACCTATTGGGGATAATTTGCATACTCAAAAGAATTTTTTTATATTTGAAATCTTCAAGAAATGGAGATTTCAATGATATATAATACTTGATGTAGAAGTAAACAGATGAGTAATGATTTACAAACAAACCTGGGGTACATAATTATGATTGATTATGACAAATTATGACAGTTTTTCGCACTGCCACCTTACGGACATTTTTTTCGCTATTCACGCAGTAACGAAAGAGTCAAGTAGTTTTTTTCGATAGCGACTACTTTTTTGAGTAGTTCTTTTTTAGCTACTTTACTCTAACTTGCTTACTTTCAACGTGAAGGAATGCTACTTAAGTTGCCCAGGCTTTATAAAAGTACAAAGTAGTTTTAAAGTGTATAAAAATTGTTTTTTAGCTAAGAAATTTGTATAGTTTGTTAAATATAATAAAATTTCCAAAAAAATGTGCTCCATTCTTGCGTTGCTTGTTGTAGTTGCGTTTAAATAAGTTGTACCAGGCTCTTGTAAGCACTTCTACTAAAATATATAATTTTTCGTAATGCTGTGCTGGTAACAAGAGCTACGAAAATATTTCTAACACCAGGCTTGAAAATTTGACCTTATAGTTTACTAGGAAAATAATTTTTTTACAATCGCATCCGGACATAGACAACACGATGGCGGAGAATAGAATCCATAGCTTATCAATTGAGAGTTCTATGGACATCCTTTATGGCACAAGTCATCATCAGCAAGAGCGCACAGTTGATACTTTGTAACGCTACTTTTTACTTGAGTACTTTTAGCATCACTACTTTTTTTTACTTCTACTTGATTAATCTCTTTGGTCAGTACTTTCAACGTTACTTCGTGTAGTTTTACCGTCAGTAACTATACTTTTACTTGATTACAGTTTTAAACAATGTTTTACACCTTGGTTGCTACCCAGCAAACAATGTCATGCGGCTATCACTTCGTTAAAACGTCACTCATCTGTGGTCTTTACGTCCCAAAGTCACGTGGCTACAGGGTGGTAATTTTCTGTGACGTAATAAATGGGGTGCGCCAACAAGTCTGTGCAGGATCTCCCTAGAACCGATGTCCTAATTTGCACCAACGTATCGTTGCTGCTCAGAGAAATGCTGTTTGGACAAAACCAACATTTCTGACCTGACATAATTGACTGACAGCTCTGCTGAGTAACGTCCATCAGTTGTATAATAATTCTTTGGAAGAAGAGACAGAAAAAATTGGCGTAAAGTGGAGATGCCCTGAGTGGAGCGATGTGATGGGATGGAGTGCAAAAGAAATTCGGAAAGAATGAGGGAATTCAATCAACTTCGTTCAGGGAACAAAACCGGTTAAAAACTGATTACTTACTACTACTACCGGTACTTCTTCACATTATACACCACGTACAGAAAAATCGTTTTTATTCTAGCTTAGGGTTATTATATTTGAATAGACAAAACCTGGAACAAAGTTTTTTACTGACCCTAAACCCTTTGAGGGTCATTTTCCTGTTTCGGTGTGAAAACAAAGAAGAAGATCTTTTTGGTAGAACTTGAATTGACGCAATTTTAATTTGAAAGTGAAGACCTTTGTTTTGTAGATCGATATTCTCACACTCTCAATGGATTTCAAAATCATTTTAAAGAGAATATCCCTCACTTTTGGTGAGTAGCTTCTAAAATTCCGTACATTTAAGGATTTTAAAAATTTTTTGCAAACACAGATTTTGACATCAAAATTTCGGAAATGTGCGGGAAAACACGGACGTACGGTAACTCTACACCAGATTTCGAGTTGCCATCAAAATTCATTTTTCCAGATCTGCTTCAGACTTTGCTTGTTGCTATCCACTATATAGCTTTACTTTAGTTACGCTATATTTTCGACATAAAAATTGAGGACGTTTGGGGATAGTAATCCGGGCGCGTTTTTAGTTGTTTCTCGCCTGGAAGACTTTTTTGTTAGGAAATCAATCACTCAAAAGCAATTTTTGCCCATTTTGCTCAACAATCTTGATTTTGCAACCACATGATTATTTTCAAAACGGAAGATCTTTTTGTAGTCCTCGGAGTATCATTACTTTTTACTTGAAAATGAATAACGTTTCCTCCCAAGAAGGACGTATGGTTGCCTACAGAAAACCGTTGCATCCGTTGCTAAATCATGACAGAGACATCGCAAAAATTGAAGACATTTCTACAACCACCAACGTACCACCGAAAGCTTAGCATTTTGAAATGACAAGTGTTGAAATGAACAGAGAGTTTGGAAGAGAGCAAATATGTTCGTTTGTTGTGTCCTTGGGCAAGACACTTGACGGGACGCCCCCGCCTTTATGTGGAAGACAGGTGGCCCAGACACATCACAAATGGCAACTCCCAAGCAAGTGCGGACGTCCCGTCCAAAATATGGCGATACAATTCGCTTTCTCGTGAATGGAGGATAAATATGGCAAATAAATTTTAAAAAAAGTTGACACTAGCGAAAAGCCGTTTGTAAACAAAATCATCAGCAGCGTGGTCGAGCGTCGCTCTTATGATAGTAATGATCAAGTCTTGCGGTCAAACCTCAGATTCCGTTGATGCGTTCTTGTGAAGAACACTTTACAATGATTTCCTGTGCTTGTTCGAATGCAACAAGAAATAAATTTATTGTAATACCAAGCAATTAATGCGGAATGTTGGAATATGGAAATACCGAAGCAGGTCTGGAACAACTTGTTTTCTGCTTTGTGTTATTGCCTCTTCCTGCGACAATAAAGAATGTAGACTACAGTAGTAATAACATAAACAACTACTAAATAATAGGCACAAATAATTCCCCACTCAATAACTATATACTCAATAGGAGGATCCCAATCCCTAAAAAATCAATCTAAATTGCGAGTTTACTATATAGCGTGCTTTATTCAATCCGTGAATTAAGAGCTTTGCCTGTTTTCGGTCAGTAATCATTCATGCCACATCAATATGAATCAATCACACTGAAAACACATTTTATTCATTGACCAGCTCTATATAAATGTTCATTTAAAAGTAGCCCTAATTACTCCGAAAAATAAATAAAAAATATCTCAAAAACTAAAGCCAATCTGCAAAAAATAACGTCACTTTCGAACGCCCCCAATTTACCCTTAAACCGCTTTTATCTTATATGCCAAAAATTTTTGTTGGCCCGTGTAATTGCCTTAGATCTTGAAGTAAGTGACAAGAGACCACGAGAACGACCACAGACAACTGGCGCGATGGTGTAGTGGTTAAAGCGTCCGCTTCGCAATCGATAGACATGGGGTTCATTCCCTAAGTCGAGTCATACCAAAAGACTTTAAAAAATGGTATTTACAGCTTACCTGCTTTGGAGCTTAGCATAAAAAAGGGACAATATGGAAAACAAGCCGGTAAGCTTGCTTGTTGTGTCCTAGGGCAAGGCACTTAACGGACGCCTCCGCCTTTATGTGGCAAACACGTGGCCTACCCGTACTTCACCGGGTTACAAACGTGAAGTTGCTAACCCAGCATGTTATAGAAGGCGACTCTTGGGTACCAACTGGTGGCAGTCCGCCTTGTTGGTGGTGGGGCTACCAGTCACTCATCACTGGTTCGAAATGGGCTGCCACCTTTTCCCTTGCCTAATCCTATTAGGTTGATGGCGTGAACCTGAATTGCCGTTCGTACCGTACCTCCATCCCCAGGAAAAGGAGGGGTAATCACAATAACAACAACCACAGACCTAGTAAAAGCCAAACGAGGAAACAGGGAAGATCGGCTTTAAGACGGAAAACGTAGCAAGATAGAGTGCAAACATTTGCAAAAGTAATGCGGTTAACCCCGCCAACTCTGTTTGAACAACTACATCTATAACAGGAAAAATAACCCCTCACTCTTAGAGCATAGCTGAGAGCTGAATTCTAAGTTAACAGGCGAGCCTTCTCAATGCAAATGCTTGATGTTACCCGATTCAAATGGTTATGCGCCTGTTTTGTGGGTTCGAATCACACCCCAAGAGATCTCTTTTAGACTTTCACACTGCTTTAAGTAAGTTCATGTGATACCAATTAGCCTACTTACAAAGATAAAAATAAGATCTAAACTTTTATAGATTACTCCCAGTTGAAACTCGGTTGTTGCAGTTTTATTAAAAAAAAACGAAAAAAATGAATGCAAAAGAATCAACACAAAAACTTGATCGTTAAAGGTTAGATCAAATAACGAAAATTTTAGTTTTAAACATTTAGGAAACGTAAACAAAGTATTGTACCAATATTTAAGTTTTAAGCAGCATCTAATTAAAGCAAAACCCTAACAGTTTTGACACTTGTTCGTAATGCAGTTTAACTAAAACCTCATAATTGATTTGCGCCGTGAGACATTTTTTGCAACATAAAGTGCAAATCGGAATAAGTTAACTGCATTTTAGCTTTCTAAATACAAAAACGGTTGCTTCACAATCCCATCTCCACCAATCCATTTTCACCTCCCATAGTTACACCTACTTTTGAAAATCCTGTATAAATGATTTTGGTTGAGAAATAGTTTCTTGGCTGAGAGCGGAAACTGAAAAAAATCTGAAAAGCAGATCAAAGAAAACTAACGTAGAAATTCTTAAAACCCTGACAACAAATGTTTGCATAATTGTCAAACCAGTTTCTTTTCCTTGAGCGACACTGTAGCGCCACTTTGCGGCTGAAAAAAATCACTTCGAAGTTTTAAACGAAAAACCTCCAAAGCTTCTTTTCACACGTGAGTCGCACGTTTAGATACAAAAGGATGCGAATCGGTAGATCTTGATGAATGACTCGCATGTGACATGTTGCTGGCTCTACCGGATGTATCATAGCGCAGATGGGGATCAGCAGCATCGGCTCCCAGCGGTAATTCGCTGTCGACGTTTGGTTTCGTAGATGGATAGTTGTATGGATAGTTGGAGTAATTAGGAACAAAATTGGGAATCCTTGGAGGCGGAGTAGTGGAAACAGAAGCTAGTTGTGATCGTGCTCCGTAAGCTGTAGCTAGGTCCTGAGCAATCGGTCTGTGATAAGGGTAATCCTCCAATGAACTGGGAGCGTAAGCGGACTGGGAAGAGAGCCCGGCTTCCATTACTCTTGGAAGCACAATTTCGGGTAGCAAAGGAGTCGGAGCAAATCTTCTCTGAGGGTCTGTTTTCGACTTCGTGGAGTAATTTGTGCCTAAAATAACATCGCTACTAATACTGGCGCTAAAGAAAGAACTACGTCAGCAACGTCATAAAGTATTTAAAGCATCTTAATGAAGGATTCCACTCGTGAACAATTTCAAACCAGTAGTACATAAAAACTGCAAACAGACATTCCCACCACCACAGCGGACTGCCACAAAAGGGCACGCAAATGTTTCCTTTTACAACACGCTGGGTGAGCAGCTTCACTATTCTGACCATGGCCACCATACCTGGCACTCCACGCGTGCATGATGATGGTTTAGAAATTAACATGAATGGCTGAATAGACCAAGATTTGAGATATTTTAGTTTGAAAATAGCTGTTCCTTGGAAAAACCTATCAGTAGCATCAATTCAATGTGCAATCAATAACGTGATGATAGTAATATAATCCAGACCAAAGTCAAGAGAATAATCAGTGATTTTATGTTACCTGATGTTATGTACCCCTCATCTTGCCTTGATGTAACATTGGAGTCGTCAGAACCATAGTCGGTGGATGGAGGGGTACAGGCATGTGAGGGGATATCGGTCACGTGATAGCACGTCATCTTGGACTTGGAGTGCTTTTCCTAAAGAGTTTGAGTTTTAGACAAAAAGTTTATACAGACTTAGTTAACTTGCAAATTGTTAAACATTGTAGGTGTATTTCCAATTGCGAAAATATCTTCACAATCATCCACATATCAACTTGTGTTCAAACCTGCTTCGGAGTTACCAGTTGTGCTGGCATTGTGCGTTTTCACAACTAAAGGCTGGTTTCCATTAGGCTTAAATTGCAGGCGTGGAGTGAAAATTTTTTTGTTTCCCAATTTAGTTTCATGCGCGCATAAAATAGAAACAGAATTTTTCACGCTACGCCTGCAATTTACGCCTAATGCAAACCAGTCTTAAACATGTAAAATAGCTTCCCATCAGCTAAATCATGTAAACCATGCGGGTTTCGAATGCAGGTTCTTTCTACTTCAGCGTCTTGCTTCAGTTGATGTGTTGACAAATGACGCAGAAGCACTTTCGCATTCCTTCCTCGGGATCATGGAGACCCGGGGAAGGTCGCCTGCGTTGGGACTAGTGACCACATCTTAAGCTCTTCGCACAAATGTTCGTTGGGTTGAAACTTTTTGTTCGGTAACATTTACAATCAACGTTCGAGACACCTTTGTAGCCTTTCCGTCCACGGTCGTTTGAAATAATTTTGATCGCAGATTTTTTCCAGCAATATTTTTAGAAGATTTTACGATCGCTTTCGTAGCCCGGCTATTATCTATCAACACGTTTCACAATGTTATCGTTAATAACAATATTCTCAACAAAACTAAGTTGTCAAGTTGGTCACCGGAAATTACAAATCTTGCCACGAGGAAAAGTAGACTACGAGGAGGTATACAAGAAAAATTTTGTTTGTACGAAGAGCATAGTATGTGGACCATGAATCAGAGTTCGCACAGGCACCCGAGAAGAAAACGACATAAAGCAGCGAAGGATAAGAATTAGTAGAGTTAGTAAATTCTCAATGAAATTGTCAAGTCTTCGCTATCAATTTCATGCAATAACTAGCATTTCAAAAATTGCCATCAATTAAAGTTTAATCATGCACAAAAAGTAATTAACTACTTGCAAATTACAAAGTTTTTCTGCAAGATACAACTTGTTATGATTCACGGAAACGGTCACAAAGTGTGGGCTGCCCGAGAAGTTATTTGGATCACTTGCTTTGGTAAAAATATCACAAAGATATTGATTTGTTTTGGTATTGCTTTTTGATTGTTTGTTTTGTTTAAAATCTAACTGTTGCATGAGCGTAGCCAGGGTCAAGCGAGCAGAAAAGTCTATGGCCAGGCCGAATTTAGTGTACTCGATCCTCTTAACGGGATCACTCGATTTTTACAAAGCAGACAGAAGGCGGGATCTCGCAGTCTAACTGTCACAGCGACTCACTCTGACTAACGACCTACAAAGAGCCCATGAGCTCAAAAGTATGAATAAGTAAGCTCACATCTTCATCGCTAATTATTTTTGCGTACCACGGCAATTACTTGTCAGTCAGTTAAGTCTGTCAAAAAGCCTTGCAAAAAATTGATTAAAAAAATCAAACAATTAAGCAGTTTACTGCAGTAACTAACTACTGCCATTACGCTACAAGCAATTATTATTGATTAAGATTTATTTCTACTTGCATGATTCCAAGTGTAATTAGTAGCGTGTTTTGTTTGTTTCATGACGACGAAACAAGTCGTCAGCGCTTCGTCGTGCAAGCGCTTGTTTCGTCATAACAAAACAAACAAACCTTGCTTCTAAGTAACTCGAACATTGTTGGAAGCGGATTCAGTATGCTTACTTTAAAGGCTCAACTGAAAAACAACAAAAATTATGAGAACAAGCCATTTTTTCAGCTGTCCTAGGTTTAGTTGCTGCTGATATGGAGTGCGTTTGCTGCTAATCACGTAGTGTTAATCAGACTTAGCAATTGACTTGGTAGTTTAATCACGAGTGATATCATGAATGCAATTTTTGCAAAACGAGCCCGACCTATCAAGACGAGCAGCGACAGGTTCCTCACGAGGTCAAAGCGGCAAGGTCCTAATCAAAGTTTTAGCAAAACTATGGGCTCCTACCACAAAGCGCACAGCAATAATTGAATAAAACCTTACGTGATTCTTCAACGAATTTCGTTTTTAGATTCTTTTATATCACATTATTCGCAGACCTTGATTTTAAACATAATACACTTGAAATAATGCGGGCGATTTAGTTAAGCAATGGATTTAAAGACCATAAATACATCAAAGGAGTTTTAATTGGATCATAACACTCAATATCATACACGTTTGTAAACTCAGCTATCTACTAATCACATCTCTATGAATTTTACAGAGCTATCGAACTTAATCGTATTTTAACCTTTGACCTAGCATGCTGCGCACGGGTTGAAACAAATTAAAAAGTATCTCACCTCATTGGAGCTGTCTTGAGAATTCCTTTCGTTTAAATCCTGTAACGCGAAAATCTTAGTGGATTCACAATACTACACACTTAATGGAATAAAATATCATGAAGTGTTTGCATGGCTGTTAACGGCAACAGTTTTTAGCGCCAAAACTAATTTAATTACGATCACGTGAATTAGGTTGGAAATTTTATTCTCAACATCAGGGGTGAGAATAAAATTTGAAAAGTAGAACATCGCGGGTTGTTGACAGGAGATAACGGATGGTTGCATTGTACGGTAGGATGCTGGTGATTATTTTTGAGCAATTTTTCTGTTTTACCTTACGAAAAAAAGTTTGGTTGAACCCGCGTAATCCTATGAATATTTGCTAGACAGCAACGAAACTTTGTTATATATGGGGTGCAGAGTCCATGTGTCTCTAATTCCAATCATCCAACATCTTAACCAAACCTACTCTAATTCACAAACAACCCCAAGTTCAATAACAATCTGGAGATGATTCGCCAGATTACCAGCAAGAACTCCAAGCTATAGCAGCTCTTGATATACTATCATGTACTGTAGGTTCTACTAATCAAATATGATGGGAGAGTAATCCACCCAGAACCGAGATCTAACTCTTGATTATGATATTGTTGTTGTTACCCGACCCCTTCAGAGGGATGGGGCATGGCGGAAAGCCATGGAGCCCCAGAAGCCGGGAAACTCCCAAGGGCCTGGACCAGAGATCGTAGAGACAGAGAGACACAAGCTGCATGACCGATTTTCGATTCTGCCAATTCTAAAAAGATAAGAACTTAACAGAAGGCTGTGTCCATTGCAGCGAAGACGAGAAAAAACACAGCGAGCGTGACGAGGCAGCACAAGTTTCTCAGTGGAAACCGAGAGAGCCTGAAGAAGAATTTAGATGAGACTGTACACCTCCAGTCTGAGAAAAGAGAAGAGTGGGTCCGAGAGATAAGACAGAGACTACAAGGAATTGCAGAGAAAACAAGTAGCACTACCGGTCTAGCCAACTCATCAGTCGCTTCGTTTCGCGGGAGAAATGAGTTTCCAGGGACCCATTATAGCCTGATGGTACAGGGGAAAGAGAAGGCAGTTCCTGCTAGATCTGCCAGAGAGATTGAGGTAAAAGGAAAGACGGAGAGGAAAGGACAGAGCGAGAGTCGGACAGAAGGAAAAGAGAAGTGGCAGATATGTTGGTCCTACCGAGACCAGCGCAGAGCTAGCAAAATGGCGTAAGCTTTAGCAAAAAAACTTGAACATACTGGGCCTGTCGAATAGGAAAGAGTGGCCTCAGTTCCAGAAAGTGAGAAGTTGGCAAAGACCCAAGAGCCACCTTTGCGGGAGCGGGAGCGGGAGCATGGGGAGGAAGAAGTGAACTTCACAGTGAAGGAAGGCAAGTTTCTATGAGAAGAGAGAGGGCATGCAAAAATATCTTCCCTGGGAGAAGTAGAAGGAAGCATAAGCGGCTAAGTGGACGTAAAAGCTCTCCAGGAGGATTTGAGAGTTTTGGTTTTACTTTAAGTCTGGCCAAATCTGAAATGGGAAAAGAGGTTGGGAGACCAACGGATCGCTTACAAGATGATGGAGCAAAATCTCCTAGGGGAGATAGAAAAGCCTCAGAAAGGAAAAATGGCACAGGGGGAAACGAGAGGCAGCCGGTGATGCCAAGACTAACCGCTAGGTAAAGGCATTTCAATTTGGTTAAGCTGGTAGCGCTAAGAAAAGGAAGCCATCCGGGTGAAGCATAAGTGAGAAGGGGCCGAAGAAAAGCTTTATACAGAAGAGAGACCGATTCCTCGGAGGAGCCCCATGAGAGAGCAGAAATACAGCGTAAAGCTTTGAGACAAGGAAAGAACTTGGCTTTTAGCGAAGATACGTGTTTAGAAAAGGAAATAGTGCGGTCGAAGGTGAACCAAAGGAAGGTTGAAGTGGGATTGAAGCAAAGGGGGAAGTTGAATAAGAGGTGCGACTGGAGGTTAGCATGATGGGGATCCACTAAGAAAGAGGCCATACATTTGCTCAAATTGAGAGGAAGATCCAGTACTTAGACCAGCGCTCCAGTCGAATCACAGCTCCTTGTGTGGCACCCATCGCAGCAGGCACCGAGGGGAAGGGCCAAATGGCCAGGTCATCGGCATGTACCGAGTAGCTGACTGAAGAAGGTAGAGAAGCAGCAAGATCATTGATGAAAGAGAGAAAAGTGCAGAGCCAAAAACATATGCTTCAGAACACCTTAACGCACTCGAAAGGAGCGGCTTTTGTGATTTTGAAAAGCGCGCTTGTCAGAAAGGAAAGATGGAGTCCAATCGGCAAAGCAAGGAAGGAGGCCAGACAGAGTCAAAAGCTTTGAAGAAGTCGATAGTAGCAAAAATTGTCTGAGAGCTCGGCATGGATTTGTTGAACCCATCCGAAATAGACAGAGAAAGATAAAGAATTTGATTAAAAGCAGATCACCCAGGGCAGAAATCTGCCTGGCGGGGAGAGAGAAAGGAGTTAGACACCTGAAAGAAGAGTAGATGAGATAGAACAACGCGTTTAAAAAGCTTTGAGACGCAGGAGGGGAGAGAGATAGGCCGGAAGGAAGCAGGAGAGTCGAGAGGCTTTCCCATTTTATGGATGGGAATAATAGAAGATAACTTCCAAATAAAAGAAATGCAAGACTAGGAAAAATTGAAAATGTGTAGCAGAAAATTAATGCTAGAGCAAGGAAAAAGCTTTACCACGAGGGGGAAACTTTGTCTGGGCCAATGGCAGTGGACAAAGAGGTTTGTGGTAGTCGTGAAAAATTCAGCGGGGGAGAAGAGGGAGCAGAAAAACGAATTAGTCCCCTCAGGCCACGTGGCTCGGTAGAGCTCAGGAAGGTAGCCTCTGGCTTTGCCACGCAAGGCTTTTGGCTGAAAAACAGAAAAGTGGGATCCCAGGAAGTCGGGAACAACCGAAGCCGACTTCCTGGGAGAAGAACAATTAGGGAGGTTGGGAGAGGTGGAAGATGAGGAAGAAGAGCCAGCGACTGAACGAAGGAGAGAATACACAGATTTAGGATTAGATGTTGGAAAGAGAGAACAGCAAGTCGCCTGCGATGCCTCAGCCTTGGCTTTGGCAATAACAGATGAGGCAAGTCCGTGAGCAGAGATGTAGGCCTGACGACCTTAATCATTTCTATGAGCGGCAACAAAAATCTTTCGTCTTTCACTAACCGCTTCTTCCACTTCAGCAGACCACCAGGCTTGAGTATGGCGTTGGACTTGGCCGAAAGGAATAGAAAGTTTGGCCGCATTCTATGCTAAAGAAGTGAAGAGAGCAGCAGCAGAGGAAAGAGAAAGAAAAAAGTATTCTTGTGTAGAAGAACAGTGAGAGTCGAAGTATATGGCAAAGTCATCCCAACGAGCTTTTGAAAATTAAAGAGGTCGCTCGTTGGGGCAAAAGGGGGAAAGAGGGACAGTTAGTAGAATTGGGATGTGATCAGAATCCAAGTCCTGAAGCACCTCCCAGGAGCAAGAGGGCGAGAGAGGAGGGAGCAAAAAAGATGTCAGGAAAGGAGCGACTGTCCAAGAAGCAATGGATAAGAGTAGGCGTATCGGGATCATTAAGAGGATACTTCCTCGCCCCGAGGGTCAAAATTACCTTTTGAAACCTAGAGGGAGTGATGGCAGTTGAAGTCCCCTTTAAAATGAAGGCATGAAATCATAACAGCAGCAGTCGTTTGACACCACAATGATTTCTTTTTTCCTCTCCGCTGTCTAGAATAAACTGGAGGTCACTACAAAGCAATCGAACTTAAAAGAGGCAGAATATCGTGTTTTCATGGATTATCTTTCCCCAGATAATGTGTAAAAAGTAATACCTGTAATTTTAAAAAGCAACCTTTCCAGGCAGTTACCTGTACAGATCACTTCAAGTTTTTTTACGAATCCAATTTTTTTCTAAAGCCAATTGCCAAAAACTTCTAGGTTTAAAATAAGTCTACCTCATGTTCTTCTGGACTTCCAGGCATTTGATTTTGATCTCGGCGTCTCCGAAAATAAAGCAGTCCACTCACAATAATGATGATGATGATGATTCCACCAGCAACAGCACTACAAATTATTGGGATACTCGAAGCACTTCTCGGTTCAGGATCCGGGGTAGAAGCAACTAAAACACACACAGTTGAACAATGGGTAGACGAATTACAATTTCATTGCCAACTTCATTGCTCAGCAGCTACTTAAACAATGGTGAAGTATCAAAAGAAGCAGTAATATCTTACTGCAACGACAAAATGACTTGCGGACGACAAAATGATTCCATTTTTAACGTTCACGAAAATTTGTCTCCTACGAAAGCTTTTATCAAAAACAATCAACTCGCAAAAATATTTTGTCACTTCCTTCATGTTTTCAATGATCATTTGTAGGCGTTAAATTTCTAGACTTTTAAGAACGCCGTTGGCATTATTAAATTTGTTGGAATGACATAAATTTCTAAAATAATCTCTTGACATCTTCTGGCACCATACTTGTTTAACTCTAATTTAAGGGTGTCCATGTTTGGTGTTTTCTTCCCAGCAAGCCAGATCGGGACACCGCGAGGGTAAACTGCTCGACCCTACTAGAAGTCTGCCTCATAAAAATGAAGGCATTCCGTTAAGTGCCTTTCCTAGAAATCCACAAGCGATCATGCGGCTTTTTCTCAACACTATTCCTTGCACGATAAGTGTCAAGCACGGAAGCTCTGAATACCATTTTCTAAGTCTTTTTGTATGACTTGACAAGAAAACTAACCAGTCTAGCAGCTGCAAAGCGGACGCTGCTAACACCATACCACCCAATCAGTTTTTATCAGCATTTTACAGCCATAGATGCAAAAATGCTTCAGCATATATCCCAAAACTTGCACGCACGCATTAGCATTTATCTTTTTGTTCCATGGCAGAAGACGCAAACCTTCTTTTGCTATCTCGCCATAAAAACTTCCTTACACAATGACTTATTCTATGTGCATGCGCTGTACCAGCAGCACCGGTAACTACGATGAGGGTTTGAGCGCAACGATGATCTATTGCAATTAACAAAAGGTTTTTCGTGACCGAAACGTATATCACTCCAATGCCTTCCTCTACAAAAGATCTTGAGAAACGCAGAAATTAGGTGAGAGTGAATTAGATTTAACAAACTCTGGCTTTACAAACCAACAGTTAATGTTCTGCGCGGATATCACCTCTGAACTTGATAGAATTAAACCTCGGGCTTAGTTCGGCCTTATAATTACGTATTACACATACAGGCAACATACTATCCATAGAGTAATTTGCTAATTTTATGTAGTTCTCTCTGCTCTTCAGGCTAAGATGTTCTGGTTTAGGGTGAGTGTCTGCTACAGTCCATTCGCTTCGTTGTTTGCTTTCGTTAACTTTCTCGCTGTATCTCTGCGTATCCGCGATTTACAGAGTTTGAATAGTCAAACTGCTCAGCTAGCACGTCGTTAGAGGCAACTTTTGGGTACCCACCAATGTCCCCCCCCCCCCCTTGTTGGTGGTGGGGCTACCGGTCAGTAATTAGCATTCATGTCTGATTCCAAATGGACTGCGATTTTTCCCCCAGCTTACTGTAATTAGGTTTGCAATATGAACCTGGAAAGTCATTTGATCCCGTATCTCCATTACAAGGAAGGAGAGGTAACCCAACAGCAACACCACAAGTATCTCCGCAACACGCCGTTAATAAATAACACTTACTGCTTCGTTTGCTGTAAGTTGCAACCGCAGCAAAGCCACCCAATGGCAGTGATTAACAATATTGGCAGCAGCTTTTTCGATTTATTGACCAACATATCGTTACAAATAGATTCAAATGATGAGTAGTTAAATCCACTAAAACAACTTAATGCAACGCAGAGATGCTTCGATAGAGTTAAAACGAAATCCAAAGCAATGGCCGACTATCAGTAAATTTTTTTACATAGCCCATTAGGTTGCGCTCAAAGCAGTAGTGTTCCCAATTTTAATTTTAACTTACAGTACAAAAAACGCAACATTCATTAATGTAACTACGAAGTAACTTGTAATGAGTTTGCGGCACAGTAGGGGGGGGGGGGGGGTAAAAAACATAATTTAGAAACAACATAAGATGTACTAACAACTAAAATAAAATTATTTACACGCTCAAAGAATCAATCAACTTACCAACCACCATCAACTTTTTGGAAAAACCAGATGAGCCGGCTATATTTTCAGCTTGGCAAGAAAGGTTATGCAAAGTACTATTAATCTTCAACACACACCCGGTAGTAGGGAGAATTCTGCCATTAGAATAAAATCTGAAAATAATTAACTGCATCAAAAGAATTGATAATTCGACGTATTTTTAGTTTCTACAAATTCCAACTCATTAAAAACAATGTTGAAAGTGGTATTCCAATCCAAAAAAGTAAGCAACCATTATTTTTGCGCATATTTAAATATTGTAAATGCCTTTGGTAAACACTTATAATTCATCATTAACTTGTAATGTATGCAACCACGTCAAAATTACAAAAAAACTTGCATTGGAAAAAATTACAGATCCAATTTTTCTTAGGCGCCTCTCGCTGGCACATCTTCCCTCCTTAAGACATCAAGTTTCTTCTTTGACTGCAATTTTTATTGGTCCCAGCATAGGGTGAAAGAAATCTTGAAAATAATGACCTAGTGTTTTTTCTCTTCATTTTTCTCAAAATTTATATTTTATGAACTACGCTCCTAATTCTTGTCTTTCTACTGTTTAATTAAGAATGCACTTACTCACTAACAGCCAGTATTTTATCAAACTTTGATCTGTTTATATGCCTAAGTACATACGGCATAAAATCAAAGTTGTATAAGGACGCTATTGAGATTAATACAAAAATAACGTAGTAAACTTACGAATAGGCCTATAATTACAAAACTTTTTGTAATTATAGGCCTATTCGTAAGACGTCAAGCCTCCTGCTGCACGTAGGTTTCTTACTCCGCTACAAACGCTGCCGCAGATGGGCGAACTGACTCGGAGTCCAGCACCTATAGTTCGGTTATTACAACTGGTTAGAACAGCGGCAGCAACCTATCGGCCGCGACTTAAAGTTGAATTGATCGAAAATTCTTTGGGGTTCAAATTTTGCACAAAAGCATTGCTTTACAATTGATTAAAATTAATAATTATTTATTACAATATCTGACTAACTTTTGTGCCTAGACGTAGCCTGGAAATGGTCAGGGCAAAAAAAATATGTCATAGCCCACTCAAAATTTTTGAATCTGACCTTACTATCAACGTAAAATACCGAAAATTTTCCCACAGATATATTGTCATTTTTCCAATTTCCTTTAATTCTGGATGTCATTAACTTTCCCTTATTTTACTGTCATAACAGATTGCAGTTAGGCAACTAAATCTATTTGCATAACTTTGAAAAAGAGATATATGAATTTTGTAAGCTCATACCACATGCATGATTGCAAAACCATTACTCCATTAATTGTTTTAATGCATTTTATTAACATAATGTGTACAAGTTGACCTGACAAGATCTATTGAAGCAGTGATGGGTGGCAATTTTAGTAATTACCATGTGTACGTCACTATAGAATCGATTACACTGAAAGCCATTTGAGGTCCCACAGAAAGCAAAATTTCCCAAAAAATGTTAACAAACGTTGATTAGAACCACATACTTTTGATCAAACTTTTGGATAAAATATCAAAAACTTGGCCCCGTCAAATTTAGTTCTGCTACGATCACCTGGCGCGTAAAGCGGGAAAGTATCATGGCGCAGAAACTTGAACCGGCGCGATGGTGTAGTGGTTAGAGCGTCCACTTCGCAATCGATAGACATGGGGTTCATTACCCAAATCGAGTCATAATAAAAGACTTTAAAAACTGGTATTCACAGCTCCCCTGCTTGGCGCTCAAGATAAAAAAGGGATAGTGTGGAGAACAAGCCAGCAAGCTTGCTGGTTGTGTCCTTGAGCAAGGCACTTAGCGGGACGCCTCCATCTTTATGTGGCAGACAGGTGGCGTACCCATGCTTCACCGGGTTACAATTGTGAAGTTGCTAACCCAGCATGTCGTAAAAGACGACTCTTGGGTACCCACCAGTGGCAGTCCGCCTTGTTGGTGGTGGGGCTACCAGTCCCTAATGACTGGTTCGAAATGGGCTGCTACCTTTCCCCTGGCCTAATTTCAATTAGGTTGACGGCATGAACCCTGAATTGTGCCGTTTATGCCGTACCTCCATCCCGAGGAAGAGGAAGGGTAACCAAAACAAACAAACAGAAACTTGACGGCATCTATTTTTTGTTGTCATAAATATCTTCACCACTAGCCAGCCGTTTAGTAAGATCGTTTATAAATATCACTGGGTCGCCACATTTCACAAAACTTGATTTAGAAAATTTGGGTCGTTTTAAAAAACGTTGGGTACCACTGCATTAAGATATGACTTTACACGGATGAAAAAAAAGTCGACTTTATCTCAATTTTTTCTGCGTTTTTGCAGGATTAAACGCGCTGATTCAAAGCATGTCTGCTCCCACACACTCTCTTACAAACCAGACTTTTTATGAGAGCAACGCATCACATTAAATTCCGGGCTTCATTCCTGGTGAATATCAATGGTGATTTTATGGAGTAGCGAACTTCAGGTCTTTGTTTGGAAGTCCAGAACAATTAACCCTACGCCACTCCGGCTACCAACAAACCTATCAGCTTTTGTGTCAAAGACAAAGATAGTTCTTTTCTGATTTCGACAAGATTTTCGCATATTTGTTCCACTTCGCTACACAAGATCAATGGGTCTTGGGGATCAAAATCAGTCACGCGCCTGACAAGACTGTACAGGGTGTTCTAACCAAGCCTCACCAAAGTTGAGTAGTTACAACTTGCGAACTAGCTATTTCATAGTTAAAAAACCACATTTATGCCGATATGTTAGTACTGGAGCATATCATCCCACTTTGGCACGCAGCGTATTAGTAATAGGCTTAACTATTAGCGTTTGCTTTAAAAATGACATAGGGTAGAAAGTACAGCTGCTGCCTGCAGCTGTTTTCACCAAAATTTTACTAGACAGCATCATAACATCACTTGACATTATGACGAAGTAGCACTTTTTGGAAATGTTCAACGAAAAACAGTAGAAATAAGCTTAAAACAAAATCGCTTGTTTCGTCATCGAAAAAGATCTAATTGCTGCTAAATTGTTTTTATATAAGGTAGCTACTAAATATCTCCTAAAAACACTTTCAATCATGTTTCTACAGTCAGTATTTTTTGAGAAAATAAAAACAAAATCGGCAATTATTTGTCAATATGGCGTCATCTTACCCCCTAAAAGACAGAAATTTTTTTGAGTTAGTAAGTCGGTAAATAGCTTTCATTTGACCAAAAAGTCGCTTTCCTCTGTAAAAAAATGCAAATTAAAAAACCTATTTTCAATTGTGACGTCATCGTATCGCCACCGACTTCCTTTATGACATCTATCTCGGGGAGTGATCAATTGTGTGAAGGTTCACATTCGTAGACCCAGTAGTTTCGCAAGAGATGAAGCGCATGGGTGAACGCACATAAAGAACTCTGCTTTAAATTCAAGTCACGTATTCACGGTTTGCTGTGGGCTGAAAGGAAAATGGAAAAAGCAAAATCACTTCCTGTGGTATGTGCGGTTAGAATTCCGTGTTAAGTACGGAAAGCGATAGATCATCAACCAGTCGATTTATTTTTACCACATGACATTCAAAAAATGAGCAAATGTTATACAACGAACTCAATACAATAACAATAGTTAGAGGTAGTAAGCAGGGCAGTGAAGGGGCCTTCATGGTCTTTTAGCCACCGGACGCTCTTAAACACGTTAACTATGAGCTGGCATATTCTTCGTAAGTTATTATTTAGATCAAATTAAAGGAATGCAAAAAAACGATGACTTCTGTGTGCAATTGTTTAACTTTAGAACTTTTAATAGACAGTTCATGGAAGGTGTACAAAAAGAAAAGTCTTATTCCCAGCTTGGCAAAGTAATCACACAAAAGAAACATATGCCCAAAATAAAACTCGGTGGAAGGGCGGTGTCAAAAAGTGGAAAGGGCGAATAGCTTTTTTCAACGGAAGATAGATTAAATTCTAGTGGTGCATGTGAAGCGGAAGCAACGGCAAGAAAAGATGGTTGTATGAGATATTAAGAATGTGGAACTTGTTGAGGTAAAATGGTTTTCACTAAAATGAAAGAAAAAGCATATTAAAGTTGCCTGAAGTCGTCGATGGCATATCGACGGGAGAAAGACGGCACAAGATGGCAGCATGGAGCCAGACCGAAAAGCAACGGTAAAAGTGATGTGTAATGTGAAAAGGATGAACAAACTGGTAAGAAACTGATATATGTTCAGTTTCGAGAAAAATGTAGATGAATGGAAACAGTAACAATTAAAATTGGAAAACAGTAATCAAACCCTAGCAGGATAGTCTAATCAAGCGACTTTGCTCCATATCAGTAAATGTTGAAAAAGGGTCTGCTATTAACAAACAGTAATAAAGTCAGCTTAGACATTTATTTGCCATAAGCGAAATTAATTTCGCTAACGCATCCTCAGTTTCTGCAAAAAAATAATAAAAATCGCACAAAAAAATTAAATATTTTCTATACACCTATCATATTAATTTAAATGTATTTTGAAAGGAGTCGGAGCTAGTTTTATGGCCTGTAGTTTTGATAACTGTTTATTGTTATTGTAGACCCTGTGCAGATAAATATTTTTGCTTCTTGTTAAGTTTTGAAGATTTTATTATCGTAGTAGAGCCTTTTCTCTGGTTTACCATTAGTTTGCTTGAAAATATTTAAATTTTTTTGCGCGATTTTTATTATTTTTTTGCAGAAACTGAGGATGCGTTAGCGAAATTAATTTCGCTTATGGCAAATAAATGTCTAAGCTGACTTTAATACTCTTTGTTAATAGCAGACCCTTTTTCAACATTGAATGGAAATAGCAAACAAAATGCATATTTTGGGCATGTTTAGCGGACGACGACAAGAAAGTGACATCAAAAGCATTCAACTATGAACTAGACGACAGGCTAATCTACCAGTCAGAAATAATCATCTTAAGGCGCTTTTCCCTCTTGCATAACTACTAGGTGATCGTGAGGTTCAAACGCATAACCTTTTGATCACAGTCGCCATAAGAACATACGTACAAGTGAAGTTTTGTGTACATTTCTTATGTTTTTTGGATATATTCAGTTAACAACAAGCCGAAATTTTAAAAAATGCTAAACGAGCATTGTTTTATAATATAGAGCACTCATTAACCTTCAGACAGTGACGCCGGCAAGACCACCTGAGTAGTGTGTCCACCGCTGATCACCTACTTTACTCAGGACTTTGATCAAAAAGCCTGCAATTAAATGAAAAAAATCTGTTCTGGAGCGTTAGTGAAATGGCAACAGTGAGCGCTTTGCGTTCGATTGCCAAAGGGTTAATGTTCTTGTTGATTTCTACTGAAGACAAAAGGACGCTACCGGATCTCTTGCTGGGCACACAGCAATAGGAGTAAAATGAAGAATGTAACATGAAACCAAATTTAATCGGTCACGATCAAAAATATATCCTGGCGCTAAAAGAACTGAAGCAGTTGAACAACAACTGCATAATGTTTTATCTAGCTACCTGCACTTGGTATCTGCAGTTGATGGTTCGGTTTCACAGGTTGCAGTTGTGTCTTCGCCTTCGGTTTGAGGTTTAGACATTCTCAATGTCACAGTTGGTTTTGCTGTAGAAATTATTAGTCATGCTTCATTTCATAGACGCCATATTGTATTTTGTCCCCGTAAAAAGCGATTTACTACTAAAGATTTTGTTTGGTAAATTGTGGTGAGCCTAAAGTAAAAATCTTGCCTTTTAGCTTCAACAAACGACAAAAAGTATACCATACATCTGAAAAGTTCTTCCATCTGCATTCGATGGACCTGGGTTCAAATCCATCGTCGAGTCATACAAATAACTGCGACAACAATATTCACAGGTTTCTGGATTAACCAATAACATATAAGATGTTCCTTAAACGGGTTTAAATAACACTTTTGATCTAATTTTCTTTCTATAACATTTTTTAGGGACTCTTTTAACCAATTTATTTTACCACGTCAAATAAGGCAGTCGCAACAATGAGGGCTAAAAAGTTACCACGTTTCTATCTTCCAGTTACAGTAAATCTTTTCAAAAACATATATTTTACAATTCGTAGTAACAGTACTGCTGGCTCACCGACAAGCACTGCAGCCAGCAAACGAAATGGTTGCCAAGCGACTCTCCAAACAGCATGACAACGTAGAAACCAAAAAGACATTGAACTCTCAATCAGACAATTTCGAGTTGGAATCTCTGGACGAAGAGCTTCTTTAACGTTATAAATTGAAAATGCACTTACCGATGAAATTCATTGTTAGGGAGGTTTTGAGGAAGATTTGGTTTTGATCGGAGCTGTTCAATGCTACGCAAGTGTAAGTGGCGTTTTTATCATCTACGGTCGGCGTCAAGTTCAAGGTGGCGTTATTCATTATTTCGAGGCCATCTGAAAGGAGATACAGTTACATCTAATACAGAAAGGCCATTACTGTTACAACTATAAACAGCTTGTCTTCAGATTTGTTTGGGAGTTTCCAGCACTGCAGAAACAGTGAACTTGTCCAACAAGCACTGCAATTAAGCAAAGGCAACTTACCGCAAAAATCCGTAGGTTCTCATAGAGGCAATAATAAAGCAAACTTGCAAGTGGCAGCCCTCTGATTGCACGCTATCGATTAGAAAACTAACACCACAACTCGATGACTTGTACAAGGCTTTTCAAGGACAACCCAAAATGATATGAACATTCCAAAGGATGGAACGACAAGCAAAACTTATAATGCGATGCTGTATTACCAAGGTTGTGATTGTCGCAGAAAGAGCGAACTTTAGACAGGATCGCATTATAAGTTTTGCTTGTCGTTCCATGCTTTGGAATGGTGCTGCCAAGAGTCAGCCACCCTTGCCGTAATCACAAGAGTAACACCAGCTTAGTGCAGCCAAAAATCACATCAACAACACCAACTTGCTTACACTACTTACTTCTATACCAACGCAATGCTGCAGGCGGGTTAGCACCTTCCGATGTGCATGTGATGGTCGTTTCTTTGCCCTGCACTACATCCAGTTGCATATTTGGTTGTCCGATTGCTCCGTTAATCAGCAGACGTTTGGTGGGAGCTGCAAACCAAATGAAGTTGAAACACCTCAAAATCGTTTAAGTTTTGGTGACGTCATTTTCCATAAACGTCATGACGTCACTGCCATTTGGAAAATTATCGCCGTCACGCAGCTCCGAGCGATTCGGCAAGTCACGAGTTCAATGCTTGACTCGCTTCTGCGCTTTATATTCAGAAATTTCACTTTGCGGCAATTTTCTCCGCTTGGTTGTAGAGCTTGCGGTAGAAATGCGCCGCGCCAGCAGATCTTCCAACTCCGAAGCAGGATTGAATAGGATGTCGTTCCATGGAATAGGAATAGGATGTCGTTTAACATACCTAGCACGGTTAGCTTCCTTTTTCCTGAACGTAGATTATGTTCAGTGACTTGGCATTCATAAAAATCATCATCATCGACTTGTACGTCCGAGATTAGCAAATTGTATTCGTCATCTTCGGAATTTCCGATAAAACTGTATCGCGGATAATCTGAAACAAAGCAAATTGCGATGAGCGGATTCTAAAACGACGGGACTTAAAACCATACACCGTAGTCATGATATCACCAGCCAAAGTAGAGTTTTAAGTTCGCCTCAACAAAAAAAAGCAAAGAAATAGAATTCGGCTGCCACATCAGTTTTTTTCTTCCATTTTATGACGATGCAATCTTCCATAAAGGTCTTCGTTCTATTTTATACGCATAAAACTAAACAGAGAAACCAAAAACTTTTCACCCTACACGTGCAATCTACGCCTAACGGAAACCAACCTTAAGTCGGCAACTTGAATCTGAGCAGTTTGTGCAAACTTGGAAGTTAAGACCGTCACAATTTTCACTCGGGTTTAAGTGCAAATCGACTTGGAACTTACTTTTCAGTTCTCGATCTCTACCTAGACCTCCTAGCTTGTCCCGAACCCATTGAACCGGCTCCGTTTCTCTTGCTGGTATATAAGGCACGACGCACGGAAGAATCACATCTTCACCTTCTTTTACGATGATGTCTTCGGTGGGAAAATCAATTATTTCTGGTTCCTGGATGGCACAGCAAAAGACTAAGAACCCTGCGAAGAAGTTGTTATTACACTTTTTGCAGCCACTTGCTTTCCGCTTCCACAGGACACAAGTGCATGCTTCAGTAAACGGATTTTCAACGACATAAGCAAGCTACAGCGTGGATATTTTCAACAAAATACTCAGGGTTAGCAAGCTCCAGTGAGCATATTTTCAACAAAATACTCAGCGTACGGCTGTAGAGAGCACGCAAGTGCACTGACTTCAAAAGCTACAACGATCAAGCAAGAAATGTGGCTTGATTCCGTCAAAATAGGCGCCGCACAATAGTTGTCAGGACCAAATTCATTCAATCGTAACGGGATAAAGGCATCCGCTTCGCAGTCGTTAGATTTCAATTTTCCTCCCTTGTTGTGTCATACCAAGACTTCAAAATGGAATTCACAGATCTCATGCTTGGCTCTAAGCAGTAGGAGCAATGTGGAGAATAAAATATAAAACAAAATTTACAGAGTCGTAATATGTCGTGGCGCTAAAAAATGATTGCAATTGAAAAAGTAATAAAACCCCATCATTTTTCAGAAGCTTTGACATAAACTAATTGGTTGCAAATAAAGTTGAAGATCACGAGATGTAGAAAACCCTCAGAACTGCTGTCCCCACAAAGGTCTGAGGTATCAAAATACCTTTAAACTGATATTCTTCTGCTTGGGGTTTATATAGCCACAGAGGTAGCCTAAAAAGTGAAATAAAAACCGTATAAAACTTTAAGAAAAACGAGTAAAAAATAGATCACCGCGCTAAAAACCGCTTCAATACACAAAGGGCTAAAATACTGCATTATGTGCTTAAAACAAAATGCTGGTTAAATGATGTACGCAGACGGGATTATATACAGATGAAAAAACAAAAAATTGCTGCTTCCTTAAAATGCGAAAAAATGCAAAATTTTTTTAAAGTGTTTTGAAAATTAAAAAATTTGAAGTATACATGCCTTTATTCGTTGCCTTACTTCTGTACGCATTTGTGTAACTTCTTTATTTTTTGTAAAGAGTGAAAATGTGAAAATAAAAAGAACCTTCACCCAAAAACTTCGAGTTTAAAATCGGCATTGCACAAGATCAGGTGAAAAATATTGATATTTCTCAGTTTGTTTGCTTGATTCCCTAAAATAGAAATTGTGGAAATCACCCTTGCGCTGACGATAAGCGCAAAACGCAGCACTGGCGCTCCTAGAAATAACTGCCAGGCGCTCAAAAGGCCTTGGGTTGCAAACAGGACAACTACAAGTGAACTAGTCTACAAGAAGTCTACAAGTGAACACCTTCGGAGGTATTTGTACAACCGATCTTTATAAAAATCAATTTTTGTTGCGAAAGTTTACGCCGAAAATCAATACAAATTAAAAACTTGATCTAAACTTAAATCAGTTGATCATAAACCGAACGGGTCGATACAGGTAAGCATAAAAAATGTCTTTTAAGCCGAAATTGTAAAAGAAATGCAAGGCTATACACAGACTTACATTCTACATTTACTGGGGGTAATGCGCTTAATGTTAAACTTTACAACCGGTGGCAATGGTATTATACCATTTGTACGAAACCTTCTATCTAGTGAAAGCCATTTGAAATGCCGGCTTTGATTAATATATGGAGAGTCGTGAGAAAATTTCAGTCCTTTGCTTCTTAGCAGATATAAATTTAGGCAATTTTTTTGAAAGTCACCAACCAGTCTATCTCTCCTACATGAAGTTCTATTGTTTTAAAAGCGGAAATGTGAAATAACTTTATTCTGTGACACAATTTCTCTTAGCTGCGAGTGACTGCTAACCTATTTTTTTACCAGTACACATTGTACAATCATAAAGCTTGGTTTGTGAAAATTCGAAGAAACTTTTACCATCATCACTTATAAACAAACACAAAGTTTCTATCGATGAAAAAAATGCGAAGATAAAAAGTGAACTGGAAATATAAGCGAAGGTAAATGTACATAAATGGTAGGAGTTCCGCCAAAAGCAACAAAATAGGTGGAAATAAGTGAATTGACGACACATGACGAAGGCGAAATGGACATTTGCAACTTCTAATGTGTTAGATAAATAATTATAGCGGCAAGCAGAAACACCAGTTTATCTCGTGTATACCAACAAGGTAATTACTTTACCACACCTTGAAAGAGCCGGGGTTAGTTATACACGCTGTAGAACTCGACAGTAGTCATTCAGCGGCTTGCGTTCACGCTTGCTTCGGAGTTATCAGAACTACTGGCGCAGTGCATTTCAACCACAAGCCATTAACAAGCAGGAAAAGTGAAGCATAACCCCATTTCCAACACCCTGCTGTTACCGCTTTTGAACTTGCAATCTCACGATTACCAGTCAGCACTTCATCGAATTGGTCTACGCTGCCGACAAATTCTAAACGACGTGATTTATTTGGTGCGGAGGCAGTTGATTTGCACTTGCTCAATCCAAAAGTACGGTGAAGTACGCGAGCGTTGGTAAGCGTATTTCAACAAAATGAAATTAAAAATACTTACACGAACGCTTGCACATTACCCAGGGTGCAAATCAAAACCAAAATTAAATAGAAAAACAAAATATTGATAAACTTACCCATGTTCAAAAAATGTGCAACTGAGATCTTAGCGGCTGAATTCATAATCCACAATATAATCGTATTAAGCACTAAATTTGTGTCTGCATAAAAACAAAATACCCAGTTAATCAACAAGCGTCAAATATTTCAATTTGTTAGGGTAGAGAACCTTAAGAAAGCTCTGACAGAAGTGTTTTTTATGACATTTTCATATCTATTTATTTGACCTGACGCGGCCATTGATGAGTGAATCATGAAAAGCTTCTTGTTAAACAGATTTTACAATAATTTCCAACTTATCAAGCACCACATGAACGAAGAGTTTGGGAGATTGCGAAGGAAATTTGCCGTCAAGTAGGTCGCCCTCCTTATAGACTGTCGTCAGTTCCATCAAAAATTTAAAAAACTTCATTTTCGTAGCCGAACAATCACATCTTCATCTCCCATCCAAAAAAACAGCTTTGCACCTGGGCATACATGCTTTGAGGCTCGGAGCAGGCCACGGTTTGAACCCAAGGCGTGAGTTTAAAAGCAATTGAGGGTTGTAGTCAGCCCTGCCGCATGCAACGTAAGGCTCTCAGCACTGAGCTCGTGGCTTTCGACTAAAACCCCAACCAAACTACGCGATGGCGTAGTGGTTAGAGCGTCCGCTTCGCAGTCGGTAAACCTTGATTTACTTCCCTTGTCGAGTCAAGTCTACAACTTAAAAAACGGTTTTCACAACTTTCCTGCTTGGCGAACAACATTAAAAGAGAGAGTGGAAAAAAGCCTAAGTTCGCTGGTGTCACTGAGCAAAGCATTTGACGAAATATCTCTACGTGTATGCGACCGGCAGATGGCGGGGCGGAGCAGTCAAGCGGTAAGATGCTCCAGCAATAAAAATAAAGCTAGCTCTTGCGAAGACCAAAACTTAAATCATTTTGTTTAGAGCTCGCACAACTTCGTCTCCTCGACTGTACAACAGCATTTTAACTGTTTGTTCATGCTACCCGAGAATAGCCGCTAACTAAATCAAAAGCGGGTAAAAAGCAATTTCAAAAAGCACTTTTCAGAAACTGCTGTCGATACTTTTTCTCTTGTTTTAAATAGAGCTTTACACGTATGCGCAGAACGTAATGCCAGGCAGCTGCGCATTATGGCAACTTCAAAATAAGCTGCTACGAAATGAAATCCAACGAATTCGTCAGATCTTTTGACCCATACAAATTAACTTTTAATCGCTTTAAACCATCTTAGACGTAAAATTATCTTTTTAAGAGATTACGCAGTTGTAAAGACTCTTTACAACGCAAGTCCTAAAACAGTTCAATAAATAATACATTTGGTCCAAAAACAACTGTCTATTAAAAAGTAATACGCAACAAAGTATGTATGCTGGAGAAAAGAAACTTGTCCTTTTTCTTCAAAAATAATACTCTATGCTTCGCTTTGAAAATTCTTTTCAGGCTGATGTACAGCCTCGTTCGAAAAGCTTTTCAGTCATTACTAAAAACCTACACGCGAAAAACCTACATTAGCCACTTCCCACAAAACACTTTCCGGGAAAATAAATTGATAGTTGGGGCGTGCAACCTGCGGCCAACGTCATGAAATTTTGTGGAGCGTGTAAAGGATTCTAAAGGTAGCCCGCGACGTGAAAAATGGTGGCTTTGACATATCACTGACATCTCCGAACAACCGATCAACAAAAAATGTCCCCAAACGTAAGACTTGGAAAAATTGTTATTTCAAAAGTATTGATCTCGACAAACAAGAACAAGAAAACCAAAAAAGAGGTGTTCAAAGCCATTTTGAATGAACGCTGCAACTAGCCACTGCTTCAAAGCCTGGTTGTGCGTAGAAACAACATGGGTCGCTCGCGAAACATTTCAGAAGTCTGAAATTCGCCCGCCTTCAAAAAAGGTTAAACACCTGCTCTATAGATAATACATGAGTAGAATGATGGCAAAACTTGACAATATAATAGGAAATAAGCCTATTCCTCTCTGGTTCATGCAGTTATAAATTTGACATAGCTAATTAAAAGATAAGTAAAATCTAAGAAAATTTAGCTCTGGTCATTTGCAGCTGCACATCCTTTCGCTGCAATTGGATCCGTCTTATCTCTCTTAAAAGATAAGACCACAGTGCAGTCATTAATCTCTTGCCGTATTGATTGTATCCCTTGGCGAGCACCATCTAACCTTTGCAATAAACAGTTATTATAAACATAGGCACATGCCTGACTCGCGCCGTATGTCAAAATTAAAACACCAAACAAGCTACACCTAATATCTAAAAGGACACTCAAACTACAAAACATATGTTCATCTAGAAAGCTAATGTTGCAAAGCAATATTGTTTAAGCCTACTTGCAAATGATAGTTTGTTAATCATTGCCTTTGCTACAGAGCAGTAGGGTGGTGTAGCGGGAAAGCGACCGCTTCAAAGTAGGTAGATCGTGGTTACCCTGCGCGTCATACCAAAAATTTACAAACTGCTCTCATAAATTTCCTGCTAAGCGCTCACCAATAGGGAAAACGTGAAAAATAAAATATGAAAGCGATTTGATTTTACAAAGACATAATAACAGATAAAGATGACTTGGCGCTAGTTGGCGTTAAAAGCGCCAAAATATATATTTCACTCCAGCAAAAACAGTTAGTAGACTGTTGTAAAATTACTTTGATCAAAGAAACAATCTAAATCTTGATACAACTCAGTAACCTAAACCACATTTAGCTAATTTTTTTTTAATTACACAATTAGAAACTGTTAATATGGTTTTGGTCACCTGCACTACGATCAATCGCACGTTTTTTTCCAACAAGTTTTGATTGGCGTTTACGACTGCTGTGCACATATAACCAGTATAAATCGTGCTTGTGTGCAAGGACAACATTACAACGAGTGGGATTTAGAAATGACAATTTCATATCACTCATGACTGCTTTTTCACACACTACCATAAGACAAGACTAGCTGCGCTGTGTGCTACTTTGCATTAGTTACTTGCGTACTAATACCGAACAGTAACTACGACGTACATTAATTTTTTTATAGGGAAAATGAAAGTTGAGACTATTCTATTTATCTTCTCTCTTCTCAAAAAAAATGGCAACTCTTCAACAAGATGTACTGACGCTAAATCATCTGCTACATAACAAAAGCTACTCTCCAACTTGAAGAGGCCAACCTCCACACAATAATAAAAGCATATGACAATGCATTCTAGTACCAGTAATGTCTAAAAGCAGTCTTATTAAAAGCTTTAATTTTCAAAAGCAAATGCTAATGTAATTTTTTAGTGTTTAAAATCACCATGATGCATGAAATTAATAATTAAAATACTATAGGGATATAAACTGAAATGCAATTCAAGCCACCTAGAATCAATTTCAATCCCACAAAATATTATCCCCAGTAGCTTGCAACTAAAACAGCTTAAAAATTAGGAAGTTTTTAAATCGCTTTAAACAAGTTTCTGCTAATAGCTTGTGACTCTATTAGCTGCTATTTTCAAACTTACTTTATATCTGCAATGATACCACAAAATGACTACCGATATAACCACAAAAATGTACCCTACCTTTAGCAAATTTTTTAAGGTAGACCCATAGCAAAAATGGCGAAACTCGACTGGAATTGTCTACCAAGGTTTCAAAAATCTGGTCGGAAGTTGAAAGCCGTCGTAAACTCTGAGGTCCTAGAGAAAATCAAGGAGGGGGAACTTTATATATGTAATTTGCTATGGAAAACCGTCACCACTAAACAGCAGTACCGGTAGTCAAATCTAAAAAAATCTCATTAAAATCGAACGCCTATGAGAACAGAAAACTCTTTTCACTCATTCCATCCTAAGCGACCTGTCTACACGTTACAGTCGGCCGGACCGAGACACGAACCTCAGCTAGAAATTCCAAACGAAAACTCACTTTATGATTTGCTAATTTGAAAACTACATTTCTTAACGCTATCTGTCAAAAAAATTGAGGATCTTTGACTTTCTTTAGCTTAACTGTCTGTTTATACTCTCTTGATTTCTGAAACAAAACTATCACGGGACCTTTCGCTTTACTCAGCGACCAAGTTAAACTAAAGCGACGCCATGAACGAAAGCTAATAAAGAAGAAAAGTCACGAAAAAAGAAGAACCCGCGCGACAAAACGACGACGTCAGCAGGTATATAATGACATAGCTTTTTCACAATTCTAAGCGGGTTTAAGAGCATTTAAGAAGATTAAGAAGAATCCAGTAGCGATTTCGAGGATCTATGATTAAATACTAATACAGCCGAAATAAAAAGCATCCTAATCTGCTAATGTATTACAATAGGAAGAAGTATGACCGAATTGAAGAAATTTAGAGCCTCTACTTTTCTAGTGAGTATAAGCTTTGACATTTTTCGGAAACTGTAACATTTAACAAGCTAAAAAAGCTTTTGTTTTAATAATTGGTTCTTCCGTTGATTCTTGACTCTTCGACCTGCCACAAATTTAACTTCAACAAGATTAATTTTTAGGCGATGACGCATTCACGTAAAAACACTTAAAAATACATTAAAAGATTATTCCAAAGCAGAAGATCGCAGAAAGCATAACGAAACAAAGCATCGTGTCAATGAGAACGGAGCGTAACAGTTAATAAAATGCAATAATTTCGACTTAAATTTGTATGTACTCCACGTGCCAATCGACTTCGCAACCCACAAAGGCTTCTTACAGCTATAAGCTGGTCGAGAACGAGACTAGAACATCGAAAATGGAATCGCGAAATCGCAAAGAACCATTATCAACATTATTTAATTAACTGATAATGTTGGCTGTTAGCTTTGATAATTTAATTAAGACCAATGCTTTACAGTCGCAAGCTAATTCAAAATGCATTAAATATTTGTCTCAATCGAACACATCCTCTAGTCCTAAAGCAGTCCCAATCGTTCTCAAAGCAGGCTGAAACCTATATTTTTATGAAAATAACAAATGAAAAGCTAATTCTAATGGATATACTCCTCAGTCTCAACTGCAGTTTAATTCTTTACAGCCTGTAGTTTGGAACTGAATATTTCATCAGCCGACGAGTAGCAAAAACACAGCATTGAATCATATTGTTCAGTTTATATCTCTCAACCCATCAGATAAAATAAAAATGTTTTGGTCGACTCTGAAATGATGAAACACCGTTGTCTTCACACTTGCGTCGAAGTTACCGATGCTACACTGGCGCGGTGCATTTCTACCACAAGTTGCCCAAACAAACAGAAGAAAACAACAGTACAGCGTTTGTGACAAGGCTATAGCAATTTAAAAAGTATTTGAAGACTACCTATGGCCTGATCAAAAAAGTCCTATCTAAAAAAAGCAACAGAGAAGCTTCCATTAAAAATTGTTATCTAACTCCTGAGGCAAGGTACAAAACTAATAGCACACACTTCCCTTGGCGCAACATCAACCCGAAGGCTTTGAAAATGGTATTCATAGATCTTCACCTTAGCGGTCAGCAATAAATATGATGTGAAGGATGAATATGAAACTGAATTTGGAGGTGCAGTGGCATAGTTTTGGCGGCAGAAAGCCGTTGCAGTCTAGAAGCGCCAAAAACCGGTATAACTTTTACCTGTTTCTTTTTAGAGCTTTTAGGGTGGGTAATAAAAACTGACGAAAAAGATCTCTACACAGCGCTGAAGCAACTAAGAACAATTTCTTTAAAAGCTTTTAGCACGTTTAAAAGGCTCTAAACCCCATTCTGCCCTTAAATACCACCTCAAAAGTGGGACTTTTAGAACCCATTCGAGCAAACGGCAGATTTAACTTGAAGGCATTTTTCATTAGAAGCAAAGACGATAAAGCATCTGCCGTCAAAGATCAAATAATAGATTATGAGTCTGATACCACAAAGACAACTGGCGGCAATACTATCATATGCAGCGTATGCGTCATAAGTAGGTTAGTTAGCTTTACGAGCAGCGTCTGTACAGCTAATCAATACAACTTAAACCAAAGATAGTTTTTAAATAAGCCGCAATGGCTCAGCACAACAAGAACTGGCGTGTTAGTTTAGTGCAGTGGTTCCCAAACCGCGGTACGCAAAAGTCATCCAGATGGTACGTCAGCAACTTCCATTACCAGCCTTATATGTGTGTTTTGACTTTTTGAGATTTTCTGGAAGTAGAAGGTATGCGAACCCTACACAAAACTTCCGTATGGTAAGCGAGGAGAAAAAGTCTGGGAATCACTGTGGTAGTGGCCACAACGCCCGCTTCGCATGCGGTGGACAAGGGTTCAATTTTTTGTTTAGTCGCACCGAGAAATATAAACAGTTATTCATGGCTTTACAATCAGCATGAAAGAAGTAGTGAGGGGAAAAAATCCGAACATCGCTTTTTATGCTCTTGAATAAGGTACTGAACGAGTCGCTCCCATCTTGATGTGCCACGCAGGTGGCGGGTTAGAGTAGTCTGCTCGTCGTAGTGGCTCATGCTAACAAAAATTTGCAAATAGTGTGAGCTCATGCGTATCAACGAACCAGAATACGAAAATGTGTAATCGAGAAGACCACAGTTCAATGCCTACAGAGTTCTGCTCTAATGCGAATTTGCCCGGGAGCTAATCTAAATGTTATTGACTCACAGAACAATTGATGTCTAGACCCGCTTCGGAGTTACCAGCACTCCTGGCAGAGAGTATTTTTACCACACACACTGCAACTGATCATTGTTGAGTGATTTTTCCGCAGACACAACCACTTAGGTTTCGATGTCACAACGCCTTGATTACAGCACCCTACTCAGCAAAGCTACCGTTGTCAGCAACCAAAAATATTGCAATCACGCGAGAAGCCGTCTTAAAATATCGCTCCACGAAAACAGCGCATCCTATCCCGTGAGCTCCTTGACTTGAGAACAACCTCAGCTACCGATGATCGTTACCATAAAATAAACACCCTGACTGTTGCTCAAGAACAGTTAAGCTACGCAAGCTGTTTTTTCGCTACACACCTCGTCAAGTTGATATTTTATCAGCTATTAAAGAACTAAAATAAATTTTACGTAGTAGGATTTAAACTTAGCAAAATCAAAGAAATTTCAAGTTTGAACAAATACCTCCGCATCTTTGCCGCTACTTTTCTCTTGGGATTTAAACTTTAAAGCTGCCAAGACAAAAAGAACTTGTATCGTCGGTAACGTACAGTAGTTAATGCCTTGATAAGCGTAATAGCGATGGGTTTAAATATTCAGGTGAAATCATATGGCAAATATTTTTAGTCCATGCTGCACTTTGTTATTTTCCACTCACAAGATCAACTTTACAGTAAACAGAGAACTTGTGTTCAAACGTGCTTCGGAGTTATTGGTCGAAATAACGCGCTTTCATCAGGTGCACTGCAACCACGCAGTAGCGTATTAGGGGCAAGTTCTGGTGAATCAATGATTTCTTTTTTTTGCTTTTCCTTTAACACGTCAAATGAAATCTTTGTCGGTTTATTAAGTCTAAAAAATCTCCTCTGGCCTAAATTTAAAAAAGTATCAAACGTGAATGGAAAAGTACCAAAAAGCAATACGTACACAAATATTCGCAACTCGCTTTTCCCCTGATCAGAAGAGTTGCAAAGTCAGCAGCACTACGAGTTAACAAAAACCTCAGGATCTACAGCTGCATCGGCACCTACATCGTCAACTGCTTCAATCCCAAAGTAGGACCAAGCCAAGTTACTTTTGCAATACCTTCACTGTGGTTAAGTCAGTGATTCTCAACCTTTTTTTGTTGAGGCACACTTTTAACAATTTCAAAATTTGGCGGCACACATAGAAAAAGATAAGTGTAAAAATTATTTACTTACTTGTTCAAATTATTACTTAATAATATTAACATATGTAGTAATGCAAGAGGCCAGCGATGCACTTAGCAAACTGCAGACAGTGACACTGTTTCAACCTATCAGGTCTCTTCAGTGCAGTTGGTGACCAATAAGAAGCTAGAGGCTTTTCATAAAGCATAGCTTAAAAGCCTCTAGCTTCTTATTGGTCACCAACTGCACTGAAGAGGCCTGATAGGTTGAAACAATATTAACATAATTATATATCTAAAATTTGGCAGCACACTTTATAATTTTGCGGCACAGTGGTTGAGAATCACTGGGTCAAGTACTTGATAATAGATTTTAAAAGTGTGCTTCTTTTATTGACAGGCGTTTTCAAATGGTATTTAAAAAC
Organism: Trididemnum clinides; assembly: GCA_963675345.1. Classification (NCBI taxonomy): domain Eukaryota; kingdom Metazoa; phylum Chordata; class Ascidiacea; order Aplousobranchia; family Didemnidae; genus Trididemnum; species Trididemnum clinides. The sequence continues at coordinate 18,718,138 of OY776294.1, forward strand.
TGTCTGAAACCAGCAGAGCTTTCATGGACATAGTTACTGTACACAATAGCGCTGAAACCTTGAACAAACGTTGAAGAGCGATTGGCACATGACTAAATTACGCAACTCAAAATATGCAGGATTAGTTAAAGTGATAAGCGATTGGAAAACAGAAAACGGGTCATGCAGAAAAGTTTTAAAACGGGCCCAACAAAGACTCCTGAAAAACCATAGCCACAAAACTCACTGTCCCATGTCATTTAAGGTTAATTCTGTAACTGAACATGTTTATAAACAGGTCTAAAAGTAATCTCAAAACACAAGCAGAGTGCGTCTGCTTTGCAGTTGGTAGAACCGGGTTCGATTGTTTTATTGAGTCGCATCAACGACTGTCAAAATAGTATTCACTATATCTTTTGCTTGACGCTCAGCAATAGAAGTAAAAAGGAGGGTAAAATAACAAACTGAGTTTACTCAATTATGATCTAAAAAAGTACAATAGCCTCTTTGGCCTGATCACGTGGCTAGTATTGGCCCCACAGCTTTAAATCTCAAACAGCTTCAAATAGAGCCAGAAATGGGTGACATGTCTTTAATAAGCTGTTGAAAGTCCGAGGGTCCCCCTAACCCGAAAATGCCTCCCACTTGGCAGCCGTGACACTTAGCTTCAAACAAAGGAGAGAAAACCTTATTTTCAGAAACACCCTCCGAGTTTGACAAAATGACTGTTGTTGTTGGTTAGCACTTACCCCGCGTGAAAAAGTCCCTTCCCATATTCAAAAACCCTGTTAAGAATGGCATTGTTTTGGGTTTGAATAGAAGAACACAAATGAGCGTCACGTCACACAAAAACCTTTACTACCATTTTCTTGTTATTCTTAAGTTGTACGTTCTCCGCTCGCAAAAATATCTTTGAAGGGTTTAAAAGTAAAACTTAGGTCGAAACCCACTCGTAGTTGCGAGTGGAGGCGTCGCGCTCACGCTACCAGCAACGCAATCAAGCAGAAATATCGCCGCGAGAAACATGAGGCTTGAACCTGAAACTTCGCAATTACAACCCAGCTCTGCATGCTGTTCCTGTTTTTTTTCTCTTCTTCCTTGAGATGGAAGCACGGCATGAAACGGCAACTCCGGTTCACAGCGCTAATTTAATCAAGATCAGGTTAGGAGTAAAAAGATTTCAAACCCCAGTCATAAATACAGACCAGCACCCTCAACTCCAACAAGGCGAACTGCAAGGAATAAGTTTATCGTAAGAAGCAACTTTTTGACATCCATGGCTGCCCAAAAGTTGCCAAGTTGCCTCTCACGACAACCTGATCGGAAGCTTCACTAAACCAGTGACGCACGACTCAATGCGCGAGTATGTTGGCCAACACGCAACGTAATGCAATCAAACAGAGAGGTTGATGCTACCGAGCGAGTAAACAATACGCCTCTTCAACTTCAAGCCTTCAATAGAATAATATAAAACGGAAAATTATGACGGGAAATTACGGGTGGAAGTTATCGGGTCCTACCCTCTACGTCTCCCTATAACTTCTCAACGTCATTAACTTCTCAATGTCAAACATTAACCTCGAAAACCGGTTTGAACTTGCTCGTCTAAAAAGCTATCTTCCGGGCATCACCAGAAAGGCTTGTAGGGAAGTACCGTCTAACTGAATTCCCTTTCCACAAACTACCCTGCATACGCATTGCAGCATCTCTTCGCTATTCTGTCGTTTCTTTCTTATTTACAAAGGCAGCATAAAAAGCTTTCAGCTCAGCTGTCAAGTGTACGAATGCTGTCGATTTCTTATTCTTACATATGACAGGAATGACAGCTCGTAGCGCAATGATAAAGAAAACATGAAAAAAGAAAAGGGACACTATGGACTTGCTGTCAACTACGCAAAAGACTGGCGCCTGGAAATCATCTTTTAATGCATACATAGTTTAGTCAAATATCTCTCCCTAATTAGCTTCAGTGAGTAAATTACTGGAACTGAAAAAAAAACGTCATGAAGTTTTTTGAGCGTTAGAACGTATTTCAATCATGACTGAGTAAATTCAATCATATATCAGATTTTCCTAAAACTATTATTGCTGAGCGTCAAACAAATGCGTGATTTCACTTTTAAAGTCATTCCTACGACTCGCAAGAAAGTTAAATCTAAGTCTATCTGCAGTGACGGGAGCGCGCGAGTCTCTACACTGCCGCGCTGGTGACCTAACTTAACTAACTATGCAGAAAACTTTTAAGTGACAAATAAATATCAACAGACTATACACAAAAACAAAACTCAGAGTAAAAATTAAGCATCTGGAACCGAAGGTTGAATCAACCAATCACACGGACAAGCGGAGGGAGAAACCAAACACCGATCCGTTGGTGCAGTGGTTAAAACTTCCCCTCGCAGTCGGCAAATTCAAGATATTTCCTTGTTCAGTAATGCCGAAGATTTATAAAATGATGTTCACTGACTTCCTACTTGGTCAACGGCAAAGGTGGGCAAACTTTTTAGTCGGAGGGCAGCATTGACGATTCAAGAGTTGGCAAAGGGTCAGCGCTTAAAAGCTTGCAAAAACTATATACAACGCAAGAGCTTGCAATAGCTTAAAATCTTCCAATAACTTCTTGCAATGTCGTATTACAGGGCTTTGAAAGTAATGATGTCCAAAAAAAGGTTATCACCATCTATTTGGAGAAAAAAATGCGTCAATTCAAACTAAAACTTGCGCAGCGGCCCTTTCAATGATGGCTTCTATCGTTTTTGGTTCTTTAGTACGGCAAGTGTGACCACTCTTGTCATATCAAATTAAATACATGGAAGTTTCTCAAAGCGTTGGCGGGCCGCACAAAATGCTCTGTCGGGCCGTAGTTTGCCCACTCCTGGTCTACCGGTAATAGGAGTAATGCAGAGAATGTAATAGAAACCGTGCAAAAGTTACACGGTGATGATTAGAGTGTCCTGGCATCAAAAAACTGCTGCAGTTCAAAAACCGCAAAAAATAGGAAGCATTTTATCAAGAAAAAAAATAATGATTTTAAACTTTTGGGAAAAGTTAATTTGCTGCTGGCGATCATGGTCTGTCACAAGTGACTGCCATCCAATTGACGCGTCAAAAAATCTAGTGGATATGAACAAAGGGAAATACTATAATTGTTCCGCGCTAACTGCCTAAGAACCATCTAACGTCACAACGAACTTTACCTGTGTAAATCAACCATTGCATGCAAGAAGGTTCAGTTGTTATTTTTAAGCTTTGACAAAAAAACGAAGTCACGCCGAAAAAGCAGCCTTAAGCCCCGTCTACAGCGATAATTAACAAATAGTATCCTTTGTCTGTTTTATTATATTTTCATGGTTGCGATTCGTTAAACTCACTTACAGTGCGCTTAAAAATTTAAACGGGTCGTTGCGTGCGAGATTAACAACCTGCAAATATCAAAAAGTTTAATGGCTATATGATAAAACATGAAACATAAGTGCACTTAAAAGCAAAAGATTGGGATGTTTTGACATTCCCAGCAGATAACCAAACCAGTACACTGCAGTATATATTTTAATTAGAACGTTTCGCTAAACACTGCTAGCATGGTCAACGAAAATAGTGCAACTGATCACTATAAAGTTTAATAAATAATGGCCAAGTGCAACATTTATGAAGTGACAATTCACATATGAAAGAAGAATAACTACTAAATACTTTAGTCATTTTGTTTATTTTTGTTCCTAGTTATTTTCTCACTAATTTAACACGAAATAACATTCACCCTAAAATATGTAATAGTTATTGTTTAGCGTACTAAAAAATCTTTAGGTTTACATTTTTTTGAAAACAATTTCGAAAATGAGAACTATAGTTCAGTGGTTCTCAAACTGTGCGTCGCGACGCCCTGGTGCGTCGTTTCAATTTTCCAAGGGCGTCGCGGGATAATTTGGTTTTGTGTCATTAAATCTAGGTTTTGTTGCGTCAAAAAAACTCTGATCGTAGATTCCATTTTTGCTTTCTTCTGACATTCATAATCAATTATATTTTCACAATAGTGTTTTTAATACACTGTTGCAATTGTTGACTTGTGATTCATGAATAAAATTGCAGAAGTTTAACTTAAATGACCAAAAATGTATGAAAAATAAAGCATTCAGTTGTATGTTGGACGAAAACAGGAACGATGAGTTACAAACTTAGAAGAGCGTAATTTTACGATTGAAGACGACAGACCAATCCAAAATCTTGGGAGCATAAGAACACTTATTTGTGTGGATTATGGGTCACATTTATTTTGCAGTACAGCAAACTAAATTTTAGGATGCTGTTTGGTGCGTCGCAAAGTCTCGTAAGCATTTTTAAATGCGTCGCATCGAAAAAAGTTTGACAACCACTGCTATAGTTACCCAAATCATTTTTTTATTTTTTTGTGAATTTCGGGGACACCTTTCAAGATCGCCGGAACCTCACAAACTTTAGTGACCGTCATCGCAATATCTTACTTCAAAAAAGAAATGCACAACTTATCGGTGAAGAAATTTCTTGCTGACGTGGATACTTTTTCTCGTCCTATTTATTTTTCGGTTTCATGTTTGATTGCTGACGTAAAGTCCCCGTGAACAAACAGAGAGTTTCGACGCTCTTTGCACAAGTATAACAGCAGCAAATGCAGCACGCTGCTACGTTTATACACCGTGTGCAGCTGTTGCGAGGTGCGGGGGTTAAGACAACTGCTTCGCAGTCGGTAAACCTGGGTTCAATTACATCAAAGGCTTTAAAACGGAATTTACCGCTTTTCTGCTTCGCACTTAGAATGAAAAAGGCTGTGTCGAGAAAAAACCAGCAAGCTCTCTAGATGTGTCTTTGACTCTTTAGGTAAAGTTGGATGTGTACACTAAACGTTTTGGTGAGTTTTTTCTCTATAAGCATTTTGGCGCAAAATTTGCATTCGCTGGGCTATTCATACAAAGTATACCTTGTTGCCAGAACATATGGTTGCTTGCGAAGTACCATACCAATAGTTGCAGACAAAACCAGATGCTTAAGTAACCACATGTACCATGGCACACCATAATATGCATAGCCAAACGGATGAGAATTTCCACACAAAAGCACTTAAGAAACGTACAGGTTCTATAACATCTTATGGAACAAAACTTATCCTGTGCACTTCTACCTTTAGGCGATTAACCAGACCTTCACCTCTACCTGCAAAATCAAGCAGTCTACTCGTAATGGCGGCCCAGTATGATTAAACACAAGCAAACAAAGCATGGGCATATTATACGCACGAATAGATTGAAACTAAACAGTGTAAATAACTAATGCGTCGCGCAGAATTTCTGTCAGAAATAAGCAATGGCAACGCTGAGAACATTATCGACGTTGCAAAGCTATAAATTTATGTTGTCCAAACAATTAGGTCAATTAAGCAAAAGTAGAAAAATAGCAAATACCGAAACCATAAAACTAGGTTTAAAAAAAAGATTTTAATTTATTGGCATCGCCACATTAAGCATTATTCTGCCCCAATTCCTTGCCCTTGACATAAAAATCTGTTCTTTTTAAATTGTGACCGAACTGAATAGCTGTTCGTAGAAGCGTGGGAAGTAAAAAATTGAAACTTTTTCGTTTCTGCTTGGATGATAGGCTAAAATGAAGGTAAGAACCCCTTAGCCATCTGCCTTAGCAGAAGCACCAGATTTGAAAAATATAAAAAGTCCATTAATGACGAGTCACAAAAATATATGCCACTTTTACTCAACATTAATATTGCTGTAAATTCGTTCTGGGCAAGCCCGCGTTAAAAGGGAACACTGGGAGGAGACGACTACCATCTCCAATAAAATGCGGAAAACATAAGCATCTCAAAAATAAAACATAGCACATTGCGTATAAATGACGTTTCTTTCATTAACGAAACTTTGATCAAATCCCATGTTCTTTTACTATGACTACCCCGACCCAAATAGCATTTCTACAATTGGCCCCGCTTTCAATGCACTCTTGTTCTGCATTGTACAACCACTTTGATGTCCAAAATTAAAAGTTAAATTGATACAGTAGATCTAATTTCATGGCAATTAATTAACTTCAAATGGCTTTCTATTGAGTTAATGTAGCCGGATTTTCACAGTTGGCTTCAGCAACTGTAAAAAATTGAGTGGATTAGAACATAAAAAGCTGAAAAAAAATGAATGCTGTTCAAATAAAAGCCAATTTTTGAGGGCAAACTAAATAACAAGCTGTAAGCGAAGTGGTCTCAAACAGTGGGGTACACCATGCGTACAGGGCGGACCACACCGCAATATACATCCCTGAAAAAGAATATGTACCTCATTTTTTTACACAAACTACCTTTAAAATGGAAAGAAAACTTAACCGGCATAGTCTCGGGTTAGTCAGCAAATGGGTCAGGAACCTAAAAACCAAGAGGTTAATTGCCCCTTTAAGTATTTTGACGGACCGGATTTATTAAATTTAAGGATTTATTAAACGATTATATAACGATTTTGTAATAGGGTTGTCTAATATGACCTCGCAGTATTTGTCATTGTTAGCCTACCACTGCATTCTATAATTTCTGTAATATCTGTATTCTTGGCCTTATGGCCTTTTTACTGTAGTTACTAATATTCCTCCGACTCGTAGGCTATAGGCTGCCGAGGGTCACTTCATGTATACAAAACAGAAGTAAGCAATCTGCAGTTCGTGGGCGGAAAATCAGTGGTCTACGAAATGCAGTTGTTTTTAAATAAAGACGGTGACGAGAATTCAGAGACGGGTAGTTTTGAGCCAGCTTCTATCCTTTAAGCTAAACAACGTTAAGAAACTTTTTCCGATTTGAGCCATTTGACTCGCAATAAAACCAGTCGGTGGTTTGCGGTATTGACTGCCTCATAGACACAGAAAAACCTAAATCCCATCCATAGAAGTAACCGTGAAGGGAGGAGCAGAAAGTGGCGAGGCTCTCTCTTCCTTCAAATTTCTGAAATCAGATCCTACAATATTGATATTATTCCAACTAAAAACAAAACTTTTTGCTGCTTTTTGCGTGGTTACATACTGGGGTAGTAGTTTCTTCCAAAAATCTTTTTAACTTTAAATTTCATTTCTTTTCTTTTAATTTGTTATCGTAAAAAAAACTATATTGTTTAATTAATCAACAGAAAATTAAACATAAGTTGCAATCAAACTGAAAGCAATTTTAAGCAACTTCGGAATGCGAAAATTCACCTGATAAACTAGGATACCACGAAATAGATCATTTTTGTCGTTTGCATTGGTCGATGCTTAATTGAAATGAATATACTTACTAATGCACATGATTACTTGAAAAAAGCGCTAAAAATCTATCAACGAATATCAAGGGACATTGATAGTGATAGAAATGTGGGTAGATCCTTCGTCGTTTGAGCTATTTGTTGTCAGCTTTACGCAAGAAGATGTATGTATGGGTGACACTGCATTAGCGCTTACGCTCGGTTTGCATGTCTTCAGTTAGACTGGGGCCGCCACGACGGGTAGACTGCTTGGCCCCACCATCGGTCTGCCACATAAAGAAGGAGGCATCCCGTTAAGTGTCTTGCCCAAGAACACAACAAGAAAGCTTGCCGGCATGTTCTCCACACTATCCCTATTTTACTGAGCGCCAAGCAGGGAAGCTGTGAACATCATTTTTTAGTCTTTTGGTATGACTCGACTTGGGAAATAAACCCCAGGTCTACCGACTGCGAAGCGGACGCTCTAACCATTGCACCATCGCGCCGGTGAGAACTAGATTATATTTTATTTTGGTCAAACTTTCTCTGAGAAATACATGTAGTTCAAATTCTCCAGCCCCTCACCCCAATCCGAGCCACGCTTTTGGGCTCAGGTCCACGGTCGAATTTGATTAGATTATGTAATCAAGTTGCACGCTACTGGCTCTTACAACTTCATGCAACTATGCCAACAACAAAGAAAATACATATGACTACAAACTATCTGAAGTAATCAGAAAACTTTCTTTTTGCTAAAAAACATGTCAGTGATAACAGGCCTTCTATAAGGAACCAATTTGTATGAACCCTTGTTTGATCATCGTTGTTTTTAATGGGATTTAATATTTAAAAGGC